>OY829512.1:9932836-10012191 GCA_963691665.1 Clepsis dumicolana | reverse complement strand
AACCTAGAGAGCTAAGATGAAATGCCTCTTGTGCTCGTTAATTACACCGGCTGTCTTACTCTCCCCACCGGAACACAACAGTGCAAGCACTGCTGCTTAGCGGAAAGATTAGCAAGTAAGATGGTGGTAGCGATCCGGATGGACCATGCACAAGGTCCTACCACCCGCAAATTGCACACGGTCGGCATCAGCCAGCGTCTTCCGCTGTTTTGTTCGCGTGGATGTTAGGTATCATTGTTAGTTTCAATATTATGTTCAGTGCGCGAAAGACGCCTACTCGTATAGGTAATGTGTGCAATTCGTTTGATTCCAAAAATTGCTTATTACACGGAAACGGTATCGGTATCAGAGGGTTGAGCACGACTTTTCGAAACCTGCGTCACGTAAAATCGAATAGTAAACGTTGGCGAGTTTGTATGACGTTTGGAACAGCGCCCGCCCGTGAGCGTACTTGGAACTAAAATTTAGTATGAGGTTTCTCGATCTCGATACGATAACCGTAACGTTACGCAGCATACGTAAAGTCGTGCTCGACCCTCTGTAAAGCTAAACAACAATTAAAATTCTGAGACGATATTTACCTTTTTGCCAATAATCATTGGCGGCAGTTGGTTGTACACGGCCTTGCAAGCGTTTGAGGGATTACTTGCTGTGCACACTGGCGCGTGCACAAAGCCGGGGCGAGTCAACATGTATGGTTGGCAATTGTGTAACGTCAACGTTTTTTTCACTAACTGCACTGTTTTAATAACGGAGCCTCACGGTAAAACGGCTGTGTCAGCCGGCACTACGTTGAGTACAGCAATTTTCGATTGACGTTTTATCAGCCCATGTATTTAGTTTGTAGCAGAGATACCTAGATAGGTATCTCTGCGCGTAGATCGCGTGTTGAAAAAAAATCGTGGTTGTATCTTTTACGTGTATTTGCTTGTTCTACTTCTACGTCATTTGCAGAATGAAAGCTAGGTATGTTTTAAAAAAATAAAAATCTAAATATCTAAGTCGACTTTAGCCCGACATGTCGGAGATGTTGGGGAAATTATGTCAAGACTACAAAAACAGTGTCAAATCCCCATTAAAAAAGCACGTTATTTAAAAAGCATAGTCTTCATAGTGGCTGTTGTGGTCCAATATATTAAATCGAGCACGATAACACGTCCCGATAGCAGCGGACACTTTTTGCGGGCATAAGTTTTTATTAGCGTCTAAAGTTCCCTAGTCGAAGGGTAGAAGGCAACAGGAGGGAGGGCCGTGGCGGTGGGCGTGCGCCGCGCCAGTCGGCAGCCTGCCTGCGAGCCGCCGGCCGCGTCACGACCCTCGCCTACTCTACTCGCGTAACTTTCACGAACTTTTTCAGCAGAAAAAGTGCGCAGTGCTTTGAATTAAATTGGATGCAAATTAGTTACCAGTGCTGGTGTGAGTTTGTAGTCGGAAACGCAGTTTATTTGGAATGATGGAGCTTAATTTGCTCTAATGGGTAAGTTTTACAGAGTTTGTCTTTTAGACTCGTCCAATTTTGGCCATAAATTATGTATGAGCCTTTTTAATTTGTTGTTAAAGTAGGTAAGGAAAGCAGTTTTATTAATTCGTACCCAATTAGAATTTCTCCCATTAGCCCACTTTTCGCTTGTCAAGTACCTTAAGTGAGCTAGTAATATTTAACAACATCGGGTAGATTTGGTCTATAGTTGACAAACTGGGTGACCTAACGTTTACCATGTTGACATTGCTGATTGGACCATCGCCCCCATGCGGCGCGGGTTTAAAGGAATTTGCCTGTTGCCGGTAAATTTGCCGGCGAATGGTTTGCTCTAGTGGAGGCTCCGGAGATAGTTTTGCATACTAGTCATATCCGTATACCCTAAAGACCAATTTCACGGATTGTCTTAAAATTTGGTACGTATAATATCATATTCACTTATTCAGTCAATAAAATGTACCGTCGGAAAGATTTTTTTTTGCGTACCTATTAATAATAAAAAGAGCTGAAACCTAGACATTTTTTGGCTATTACACATCAATTTGTGTAAAGTGGGCAGGTATATATGTCTATCTCAAATCCTGATTCGTCAGTATTATTTTTGTTTATGTATAGTAACTACCTACCTGGATACAGATTGGCTTTGAAACTCTGCAACAGTGCCAAATTGACTACCGGTACATTGAAGTCTTGAAGTGTTTGTCAGTCCGGAACTCGAAACCCATCCAGTTGCAGCGAGGAGTGAGGCAGGGCGATGTTATATCTCCGAAGCTGTTCACTGCTGCATTGGAAGACGTTTTCTTGCTTCTGTACCGAAAAGGACTTGGCATCAACATTAATAGCGAGTACCTCACTCACCTTTGATTTGCCGTTGATATTGTGGTCTTAGCTTTTAACTATGGAAGACTTAGGCACAATGCTCGATGGCCTCAGTAGAGTTTCTCAGCAAGTAGGTTTCAAAATGAACATGGAAAAGAAGATAATCAAACCTCCATGTTACGCCTCTGAAAGTTGGGAACTCTACACTCGAAGTTGTGGACAATTACATATACCTAGGATAAGTAATTCACTTAGGTTGGTCTAACTCCGAGAAAGAGGCAATCGTCAGATCCAACTTGGCTGGGCACCAGTGTTTGTTGCCAGTAGATGACGTATGGAACTGAGACGTGGTCCCTTCGTAAGAAGGCTCAAGGTCGCTCATAGGGCAATGGAAAGAGCAATGCTTGAAGTATTCCTGCGAGATTGAATCAGAAATGAGTAGATCCATAGAAGAACTAAAGTCACCGATATACCTAGCTCAGCAAATTGCACACCTTAATGTCAGTGGGCGGGGCACGTTGCTCGTAGAACTGATAGCCGTGGGGGCCGTAAAGTTCTAGAATGGTGACCGCGTACCGGGAGGCGAACTGTTGATAGGCCTCCTGCAAGGTGGACGTACGATCTGGTATAGATCGCGGGAAGCCGTAGCCAGCTGTGGGTAGCACAAAACTGATCGTCGTGAAGACTCTTGGGGAAGGCCTATGTCCAGCAGTGGACGTATTTCGGCTGATATGATGATGATGATTACACATTAGGAAAATAATGTCCGATTTAAGGTTACTATTAAACTCACATAGAGATTATTACAGTGCTAAGTAAATATAGGCACTCATGCACCGACTATAAAACGACTCACAACGCGGCTGGTGTGTTTTTTAAGGTTAAAGCTCATAATACGTTTAAAAAGCTAAGTTAAAATTATAGGTATTTAAAAAAAACATGAATGGAAAACCTCCTTCATAAAACCACTTCACAGCATTGCATTATTAATTCATTAGTGCCTATCCGAGGTATTTTACATCTATTATGTTCATCCATTTCATCATCTATGTAATGTAGATGGGTAAATATTTAACTTTTTCAATTTTCTTTAACCGAAGCACGGGCCAGCAATTAACTGACGGGACTTACTTTGATCTTTAGTTCGTAATAACGCAAAGTACTTAGGGTAAATAGAAATGATTTATGAACTTCATAGGTATTCAGTATTCCTTCAAGATCCTTAATGATTTATTGTCTTAAAGGGAGGGTATAACAATAATATTACAGATTCAGATTTCTATGGTTCCCTTCGGGTTACGTTACAATTGGGTATGTAAAACGACTTAACCGTATAAATTCTAATCATCCAGTTTACTTCGCCAAGGACGTACATTTTGGTAATGTTAAATAGGTTAAACGAACAGCAATAAGTACAGCGCGTACTAATCTATTAGTTTGTTGGCAGCACAGCTTCATAAGACAAGCGCAGTCGCAGGCTTCGCAGCTGTTAGGGCTACACCAGTTATGGGTTTAGTGTAACAGAAGGGGACGGGCTGCATTGCGATTTGCAACTGCATCGTAACTGCCAATTGCTGACATTTTAATCAATTTGCTGGCTGCAATGGAACTGCAGTAAAAAATGTATGGGCAGTCAGCAGTTGGCGTTACAATGCAAGCGGAATGCAGCCCATCTGTAACGGTCCTTATTGTAGTCACCAATACGACACGTATGCCATCATCATCAGCCTATTTACGTCCTACTGCTGGGCACAGACCTCCAATCAGTACGAGAGGGCTCGGGTAATAGTTCCCACGGGGATTGGGAACTTCACACACCATTGAATTGCTTCGCAGGAGTGTGCAGGTTTTTTCACGATGTTTTTCGTCACCGAAAAGCTCGTGATAAATTACAAATGTAAAAGAAACTCAGAACCTACAACCTTCTGCTTGAGAGGCCCTAGGCCAAACCACTGCTCTACCACGGCTATGTATTAAAACGAAATAAATTACCCTACAGGATTTAAAAGCAACTTTGTAAACTACTTACTTAATTTCCGTAGTTACTACTATTACACACTCGATTTTACCAACAGGTAAATATTTAATAGCATGTTTTATATTTTAATTCAGCTACATTAAGAAGGCACCAATTTATAACATTACATAAAGGTACCAACGAATAAAGATTGATGAACGTCAGATATTAAAATTACGACCCCAGAACAATTCCGGAATTCCCCTGGGGTGGGGGTCTAAAACATAAGTTATGAGAATCACCATCATTTTCCTTTCCTTGATACGTTAACGTGGAAATCCCTGTTAGGCATCTGACAATCTAAGTGGGCAAATCCGATTTCTTAAATTCTAGCACTAAATCGATGGGAGTTGACAATGGCACCTAAAATAGATGGCCGTATTCTGTCCAGACCATTGCATCTATTCGAGACATGCTGAAGAGTAATTGGTTTCAGTGTTGTGTTATCCTTATGGCGATTCTGGTTGCAATAAATAAACCGAGTATCTAAGTAAAATAATAAATGTTTCAGGACATTTATAAAATGACACCTAGGCTCAATAAAGCCACTAAAGCTTATGCTAGTGGTACAAGACATGGACAAATGCATAAATATACTTAAGATTAGAGTACCTACCTACATGTATCGGCACAATTAAACGCCCAACCTATTTTCACTGGTTATTGTAAAAACTACAATTTAATCCATCAATATATTGTAAAAATAGGGCGATTAATTGTGCCACTTACACACACACTTATGTAATGCAGATGTCTAGCCCCTACGGGGTTCTAAGAATTTGATCCCGAAGCCTATGCCATAATAAATATTCAGGACCAATCACCACTTGGCTATCCGACTGTCAAGATCCAGATAGAGACTCTAGAATGTCAATTTACGCATTAGCTACGTACCTAATAGTTATTTATCCGCACACCCCCACTATAACCGCCACGTTTTTTTTTTCATATTTTTATAATTTAGACTGCAGTTTCCAAGAACACCGTTTAATCAACAAAAACAGTGTGCTCGAACAAAATGTAAACAAGTTTTTGTTCAGATGAATAATTAACATGTGTTATTTTTTAAAATTTGGAAATTAATTTTGTATTTCTGACGTCGAATTTGCTTTTGCCACTGTAAAAACTTTACGGCTTTTGAGGCTCTTATTAACGGATGGATATATATCGGAAAAATTGAAGCATGTTAATTTGAAAAGGAATCTGCTTCTCATCTGCAAGAAAAGCTTAGCACTGGACGTAAAAATTGTCGCTGCCTGTACAAGTATTTATTGTTTAAGTCCGCTAACTAGGATTCACTGCGCTCTAGGTAGCCATAACCGTGCCTGCATCAACCGAGCGGCTTGCTTCTCAAGCGGTCAATTGATTAAACGAAGCAATTAACCAATCAGCTTTCAGTGAGCGATTGTCGCAAATGAGTGCGGGTTCGGCGTCTGCGCAGGCGAGCTCGTTAGCTTTGTACCCTTCGGTCACTGTAACCTAATGCCGGCTAGATGCCGCAATCAAGTGCGTCGTATTTGATTCAGCGTTTAATTATCTAAACACGCCCATGTTTATGTAGCGAGATTTGGTCTATAATGATCTTAGATCTGGTGGATCCACGATGCACGATCATACGTGTTCTGCATCCACCAGTATCAGAGCCCCGAGCACGGAGTATTTCTTCTAGACGCCGCTATGCTTGTCCTTAAATATTTAATTTTACTAAATCCCATACTAACTGATAAGGAACCAACTGATGAAAATTAAGGTTAAGGTTAAGATTTAAGGTTATTAAGGTTTTTTCATACGTATTAATCATACAAATATCTGCCGAGACCGGGGATCGAACGCGAAATCTCTAAGCTTAATAGTCAGGTTCTCTGACCACTAGGCTATACGGTCGTCAATCGCCCATACTGTCGGTGATAAGCTGATAAGGTTCACGAATGGTTTGTTGAGGCTGTCAACGACTGTAACACGTAATTACACGATTTAAAATATAGTAAGTACAAACAGCCTGTTAGTTAAAGCAAAAGCAAAAATAAGATTATTCGTTTCATTAAACATACTGCCCGCATCGCTAAATTATTTTAGCCAGAATATCGAGGTATCGGTCCAAGTATTTATGTTGCGCTTTACGTGCCGTTTATGCACATTTCGGCGTGAACTATCTTGTCTTTGAACGTATTTTGAGCAAACCTGGCTTGTATTGCAATATATTTGTATCATCGCGTAATGAATGCCTATTTGCGAACCGACTGCAATATGGCTATCCAATAAACAAGACTGTTAACTTTATAGAGGCATGAAAACGTCTCGACAGGAGCCGCTGCGAATTACGTTCGTATTCTAAAATTAAAGTGTGTATATTGGGGAAAATGTTCGCAAAACAGTTAGTAACGACTGCGACATCCGGGGAGATGGGCGATCAAAGTACCTAATCGGGAGCGAGTGCGCACGTTTTATGTATCGGGCTTGTTCTGCGCTGCGTACCGCGTGCAAGGTCACATGGCATAAGCTAAATTAGAATTACTTAACTATGCAATGTAGGTAATATTTAAAATCTTTAATTAAATATGAATATCGTTCTATAGACTAGGGCCAGTTACCCAGTTTTTTTACTCTCACTAGCTGAGTAATTAATTCAACATAAAAAGTCACAACACGTACTTCAACATGCAAAGTTGCTTGAGAGTTTTTAAAAAGTAATACTTGCCAGTAACGTCTGTTCGATAACAAGTGATAACATAGCAATATAACTTTGTGCAATTAATCGAAAGGAAATGGACTGTATTTACGAAAAATGGGGGACGAAGGGGGTCTATGGGTTCTAAGCAAGAATATTGTGTATTTTAAAAGCAAATCAAGCAGTCTAACTAGAAATCAAACTAGTGAGTTGGTAGTCTGACCTGGTGGCTCCGGATCTGCTGTATGTGGGATCCTTGGCGTCCGTAGCGACACACCGTTGGTGATCGTCTCCAGCTTCCCTAGATCTACTGTTAACTTTTACCTTCAGCGATCGCACTTAGCCTCGGATTTAGGTCCTGGTGCCGCGCCGGGAGACTCCAACACACACTATACTACACTAAAATACTTTAAGCCGCAAAAGTAGTGGGAATTTAAAATAGTTCAGCGACAGAGAACTGTGCTGTGAACAACAGCTCAAAATTCAATATAAAAGTAACGAAAAATAAACGAACTAATGAGTGGTGGGGGGAACCGGGGTGGCCAATCAGGGCCGTTCAATAACGACAGTGTGACCACAATAAAACTACTAAATAAGATTGGACGAAAGTGAACAAACTACGTAAAAACTGTCCACGAATATATTAAAGACCGACTGGTTATTGTTAATCGTTACCGGAATTACTCACACTTACGTCGTTTAGTCTACATTGATGGCTGCACCATAGGCGTGCGGATAACATTTACCCAACAAGACGCGAAGAATCGGACATGACATTGTTACCATATGGCCGGCCGGCTGTTAGCCCCCGCGCGGCCACATGTCCGCGGCCCATTAAACTGAACACCCTAACAAAAATTAATTACTTCACCAAATACTCCATGCTCCGAACTCATTCAATTTATGTTTAAGCTTCTTAACATTGCCCATGTATTGTGATGAAATTAAAAGCCATTGGGTTCGGTCGGTCGCATGGCATTCCCATACGGTTTAGAATGGAGAGAAGTAAAAATATTTAGCTTATTCCCTTAATTGTTAGCTTTGGTTCTAAAGGAAGTTAAATCAACAGTAAGCCTCGATTGATTCTTTGATCCGTTAAATAATATCAGGAGCGTAATTCGACTACTTTACATTATGAGCAGATATCGGTAATTTAGTAAACTTCGTAGCATAAGGTACCTACTAAATGCATCTTTTTTTTTAGCTAAATAAACCTCCTAGCATTTAATAGCACTTCACAATTATTAATGCGCTAGCTTATGCCTTGCATTTTGGCCCCCGTGAAATATTTAAAAATGGGCTGTTCCGATCATAGCGGCCGAAAAGCTGTTTTTAAAATGCCTAAGCAGACGAAGGAGCAATTTATTACTTATAGGCCGGTAACCGAAGACCGTATAGGAAGATTTAAGGAAAGTATTATCAGTGAGGTTCCTCAACCAAACATGGAGAAGAATGATCCTAACATCTTATATAAAAGGACCTGACTACTGTAATAAATCGAGAGTTTGGGAACATTTTCAAACTTAAGATTGTCAAGAAAAATGGTAAGAAGGTAAGGTTCAGTGACTGGGCCACGGTCGGGATTCACAGGAGTAGGACTAAACTTTACGAACTATATGAAATGAAAATCTACAATAACGACCCCACCACATTTAGAGAGTATGTTAAAAGATATTCGAAACTATTTAAAAAAGTTTGTGTGGCCGCCAAAGCGGAATATCTTAGTAATAAAGTTAAATCCGCTGATAATAAAGTAAAAGCAGTATGGAACGTAATAAATTCAGAGACAGGTAAATCAAAGCCCCATAATAGCCAATATAAGTTAAAGATAGATGAAAGAATAGTAACCTCAGATTTAGAAGTGGCGAGTGCTTTTGAGGATTTTTTCTCTAATATAGCTATAGATACAACTCGTGACTTAAAGTCATCCACTGCGCTGGCTGGCTCATACTTAAGTGTGGTTCAAAAGGATAGTAACTTGAAATTTGATTTTAAACACAAACTCGGAAGAGATTATATAAACATTTAAATCTTTGAAAATTAAGAACACAGAGGATCTTTGGGGTATTTCAGTTAAAGTAATGCAATCTGTCATCCATATTGTGGCACCATATCTGGCCGTCGTGTTTAACAACTGCGTCGATGAGTGTGTGTTCCCTGACTTAATGAAGTACAGTAAAGTTATTCCTTTATTCAAAGCTGGCAGCTCATCTGAGCCTGGTAACTTTCGACCGGTTTCCGTGCTTCATGTACTAAGTAAAGTGTTTGAGAAAATTATGCTAAATCAATTGCTTCATCACTTCAATATTAATGAACTATTTCACAGTCAGCAATTTGGGTTTACGAAGGGCCGCTCGACAACGGATGCGGCTGCAAATCTCATGAAGCACATTTATGACGCATGGGAACAATCGCAAGATGCAATAGGAATATTTTGCGACCTCTCCAAGGCATTTGATTGCGTGGAACACGAGACGCTTATCCGCAAACTTGAACACTACGGACTCACAACTAATGCACTGAACCTTGTTATGTCCTATCTCGGTCAGAGAATCCAGAAAGTAGACATACATAGAGTCCAGTCATGTAGAACACCGGTGAAGCTTGGAGTACCACAGGGCTCTATTTTGGGTCCGTTTCTCTTCTTGGTGTACATAAATGACTTGCCCCAGCTGCTAGAACACAAATGTGACATAGTACTGTTCGCTGATGATACCTCTCTCATTTTTAAAGTCAACAGGCAACAGGAAGATCAAAGTCACATCAATGAGACTCTAAGAGATGTGCTGAAATGGTTTACTGCAAACAATTTATTATTGAATGCAGCTAAAACGAAATGTATAAAATGTTCGTTGCCTAATGTAAGACAGGTTGACACTACTATCAGATTAAATGGAGAGAAGCTGAACTTCGTGGATGAGACTGTTTTTCTCGGGCTTACCTTAGATCGCAATTTGCAATGGAGCCCACACCTATCTGGTCTTGCTGGTAGATTGAGCTCTGCCGCTTATGCTGTACGAAGAATCCGGCAATTCACCAATGTAGAAACCGCGCGGTTAGTTTACTTCAGTTATTTTCACAGCATTATGTCTTATGGCATCCTAATTTGGGCCAAGGCGGCCGACATAGAGACAATCTTTATCCTGCAGAAGAGGGCGGTCTATTTGCAATCTTGGCTCCCGGGATTCACTTAGAGAACGCTTTAAAGAAATCGACATCCTTACAGTAGCTTCTCAGTATATATATGATGTAATATTGTATACACACAAGAACATCAAATCTTTCAAGAAAGTGTCGGATGTGCATGGTTTCAACACTCGGAATAAGCATAAACTTGCCGTCCCTAAATTTCGTCTACGAAAAGTCAGTAAGTCTTTTTTGGGAAATTGCGTGAGGTTCTACAATAAAGTGCCTGTAGATGCATGTGAATTGCCTCACAATTCATTTAAAAGATACATAAAGACCGCTCTCTTGAAAAAAGCATACTACAAAGTGGATGAATACTTATGTGATGGCACCACCTGGCCAAGGCTGAAAACAGAAGATAATTAGGACATCAATGTGACTTGGCTGCGTCCCGAAGATATTCGTGTATGGTGTCCGGCTCTGTTGCCGTTGTCCACTGCGTACTAATTGTAATACAATTGACATAAATAATGTTTTATTTATTTGACATGATGACATGAAATGTATATTTCATCAATTTTTGTTATTTGACATTTGGAGACCATATACATCTCCAGTTTATGTATATGTATTATTATACTTATTATTTGACCGTGGAGGCGTTTTATACCTCTGCTGATTTTAAATTTAGTTTAAATTGACCCTAGAGACTATACATCTCTAAGCCATTTAGATTAAGTATTATATTATAGTATTAATTCTGGGACCCTTTACATCCCTTTGTAATTTAAATTTTCACAGATATTTGACCTGGAAACCCTATACATCTCCTGCTCAATTAAAACGTGCCAGTGTTCTGGTTTTGCTGTTCTAATAATTACTTTTTACACTTGTTTCTAAAATGCGGTATTTTTTTTCTCTCTTAATCTTTTAATGACAGAGTGAGGTTTCTTTGTGTAATTTGTCTGTGGTTACGTATTGTAAGAGCTAATGTAACTTGTTTTTAGAAAAAATGACTTTGTGCCAAGTTTCTTGCGGCTCATTCTTCTTGGCAATCATGGTCTTTCCGAAAGCGCTGGTAGACTCAAAAAAAATTACGTGTAAAAGAGCATTCAACTGCCTATTTGCTGAATAAAATTTTGAATTTGAATTTGAATTTGAACTTATCCCGTGAGAATTTCGAAAAATCCTTATCTTAGTGCACCTCTAGGATACTCAAGGTACCTACATGTTTGCCAAATTTCAAGTATCTAGCACCAGTAGTTTAGACTGTAGGTACGTTGTCTGTCAGTTAGTCAGTCAGTCACGGTGTTGTTTTATTATTAATACATTTGTGATGCGACATGTTTAATAAGTGAGTCATTATTATAAAATATTGTGTTAATACTTACCGAAAATTTCATGTTATTAACAAATATCTGTGTAATATCCAGTGCTACCTAAATGATTACCGATGTGTATATAAAAGACTTAGAAGTAGATTTTACTTAGTCCGTCATAATTTTAATTTCAGATTTGATAAAATTGAATAGAGAATCTACGTATAAACCTATACTTTGAATAAATATTTCCCAACGCCAATAACCCTCAAGCTATGAACTTCAATCATTATTAAATTCTGGGAGATAAGTTACAAAGTCCAACAATTAAAGAGGATGATTGGTTACAAAAAAAGATATTGAATTTGCGCATTGAAATGTATAAATTGATCTTTAATTTGCGATCGTTCGCTTCGATGCTAATGGGCTGACCTTTTTTAGTCTCGCGTATACTCGTGCAAGTTGAAAAAACAGAATCGCTTAACCCGAATGGCATAAATTCACATTATATCCTTGACCTGTCAGTCTCCTGGCTTTAAAGCCATGCAGAGAACCTACCATTTGCAATAAAATTAGAGTTTGAATGGGATTAACTATGCACAATTTAACCGTACGTAGTTTCTATCTTTGGAGATGTGGATAAATTGATTATCCGGCTATAGGAAGGCGTTATCTCATTCAGTACCCAGCAGCACAGCCGCATTCTCGCAAAGCGCAAGCTAGACAAAGGAATATTGATGTTTTTGTTCATTACGTTTCGCAGTTGGTATACCACCCAAAGGGTATTAGTTAAGATTTTAAGTAAAAGCATTTATGTTGCTGTTTGTGAGCTGTTTAGTGAGAACACGTTTGTATAAAAGTAAATTTGCAATGCGACATATTTGCCAAGTGTCACAAAATGTAAATTTGAAAATCTGCAAACGATGCAATGCAGCCAGCGTTACATTCAAAATAAAGGAAAAAGCGAATAAATTGTATTGTCTCTAATTCCAGCAAAACGACGAGATATTAAATTTGCCACATGTTTCGCCTGTCGTCCCGGCACGCCTCATTAAAATGAGAAACACGTGCCGATTTATGCTGATGCTCTGACAAATTAATTGTAAGCGTTTACGTGTATTTGTGTATCAATTTTGGATTTCACGTCCAGGACACCACAATCAATCACTGATTCATTGTACCATTACTATCTATAAATATCAATAACCCTTTAAATTCTGAAGCTCCTTCTAAGACAAAAAGTTTTGTTTCATGTAAACGGGAGAACAATCACTATCTTCTGCGTCTGTTATACCTGACAGGAACTTTAGTCAGGGCACTAAATATAGCAGGTGAATTGTATCAGCTATTTTGTTTAAAATCGAAACATGATAGCGTGACTGTGAGTAAGCAAGTTTGACAGCTAATTTGTAAAGTTTGAATTTATTTCTCACGGCTATCTATTTGTTCCCGGATTCTTGTGCTATTATTCCCTTTTAACATTTGGTTGATCCCAAATTTACAACTATAACATCTGGTCAGTTGTTCTTGGAAGTTTCTAAAGCGATCAGAGTTGAAGAGGCGGGCACTGTCTTGGGTGCGGGTGTTTCACTGTTTCTAGTACATTCAAGTGAACTCCCAACTCTAACCGTTAGTAGGTAGAGATTGTAGGTATAGTTAATTCGGACACACCAACTTGGCCCATAAATTTCAAAGTAGGGACTATCCAAAGATGCGGATAGTTAAGGTAGTGGCATCCCTTTTGTGGGAATTAAAGCCTTTTCCGCTTGATAGCACACTTTGTGAAGTAACGTGCAACACACTTAGATATTTACGTTTGCGTAAGACAATGAATGACTGAGTTCGGAGAGATAAAATTGCTAAATAATAATGGAAGTCTGCGTTCAATTATTTAAGTAAAAAATGGGGTAAGACTAAAACGGAGTACCGAAGGGCCCGTCCATACGCTATGGGGTAAGAAAAAAGTGTACACGAAATTTTAAATCACATCTAGAATAGGGAAACTGGGATATAAATGTAGACGCAATAGGTAGAGATTTAAGACTTAGAAGCAGTTCGTTAACTAGGGTCAGACTAAATGTGTACTATAATTAATTAATTGTTATTAAGAGTGTGTTGACGGCGCCGGCGCGCGGTGTCAGCGCGGTGCTGGTGGCTCGGGCGGCGTCGCGGCGAGCGGCGGGAGCGGCCGGCGGCGCGCCTGATGCGGCGTCCCCGCGCCCGCCTGTTTGCCTTGTATCCCGACTCGGGGTACGAACAAAAATAACATAACGAGTCGAGCTTGTAATAACATTTGTCCTAATATATTACTATTGTGACGTCTCGCAGCGTGCGGGATTTATGAACTACCGTGCGAACCGTCACCTTATTATTTATTTATATTAATGCCGGCTGTCTACATCTAAATTATTTTTCATTAGTCGCCACCGAGAGATTTCTTCCCACCGCCCGTTAATGCCACGAATGAGCAAAATTCGTCTTAAATCTTTCGCCCGTTCCCTTCATTAGGTTATTACTTTTCATGTTTCATTGTTTCGTTTCACTTGTCTCAAATGTTTTTGTTTGTTTCAATGACAAATGTGTTTCTTTGCGGATACGTTTTTCGTTTCCCATATTTTCTTATTTTTGTGACGTATGACATTACATCCTTCTGCGTCGGTGCCTTATTGCCGAGTGCCGTGACGTCACAGTCGCGAATCACAACAATCTCGGAAGACACGCAACTTTGAGTGATGTTCGCCTTTAACGAAATACTCGTGTCTCGGCAATATTAGCGGGGCCCGCTCGCTGGTACAGTATTGTGGGTCATTGTCATTGCAAGACATGTTATAGTAGTTTATGCAACTGCTACATAATGAGGGTCCTTAAAACACTAGTGTGTTTTTATGAAACGAGGCGAAACTGAGTTTCATAATCGGATCACACGAGTGTTTTAAGGCCTAATTATGTGGAGTTGCATACATTACTTTATCTACACACATATTATAAGTATTCTAAGATGGGTTCAGAAGCCGAAGGCATATATCATACCCATACCTGTCACGAATTTGACTGTTTTTATTAATCATAGACTTAGATTAGACTTAGATTTTTTTTATTGTAAAAAATATAATCACATTATTATTTATACATGTCGGACTGAACTCGACTTATATTCGTGAGTGATCCGTTTTATTTCACTATGATTGTAAATTACGTTGGTTTTCAAATTTGAAACATCGAATTCGATATCGAAAAGTTATTACGACATCGAATTCAATGTCGTAATGACTATTACTTTACTGCTGGGCTGGCGGCGAAGTCGTCGTCGTGCTGCAATGTTGGTCATTTTCTTCAAAATATAACATAATGAGCAGAACTCTTAAGCATGTGCCCAATTGAAACTAGCTATTTTTTATCGGCTGCAAACCGCTACTGCATCAGATTTTCAGCGCAATCCAATTGCCGTGGTGAATTATAAAATTAGGTTTATTGCGCTTATAATGTTTATTGCCCGTAATGTTTGCGTTTCGCAAACAAGTAAGTAATCACTTTTATGGCAACCCCTTTCTAATTGTTAAGATTATTCGTCGGATTAATATTAGAACGGAAGCGTGGATTTATTTGTTTTATCAGCCCCGTGTCAATTTCCTTTGCAATACGTTTATTCAACGTACGTAATTGATGCAATGTAGTTAAGGAGGTCAATTTATACGATATGTTTAATATGTCTGTTATTATCTAATAGCTGTATAATTTTACTTCAAGGTTGAATTGGTTAAGAAAATGTACAGTTACTAAGTAAATTTAAAGTTATTGAAGTAAGAAATTATTACAGCTAAACATTAGATATTTTTTCGAGTTTACACTTCTAGAAAGCAAGTTTTTTCCATCATTATTATGTATTTCAAGACAAAAGTGCAGATAATGACATCTAAAGTAACATTTTTATAAAACTAAAAATAGAGCTTGATAGGTATGATACGTACAAAGAAAATTGGTTGCTCGCGTGCCTAAATTGGGTGTGCGGATCATGTCGATAGTAAGCAATTTCATAATCAAGTATTACGTATTTTTTTCTGTAGAAACATTTTCATATCTATGAACTAAAAACAATTACTTTGCTCACCCGCGACCACTAATGACAAATAGTTATATCTGTGCGGCAAATGTATGTTTCCATGCAACACCTCCGCCAGGGTGAGCAAAGTAATTGTTTTTAGTTCATAAATATGGACCTCCGCAAAGTAACGCCTAATTCAATAAATCATTTTCATATCTTTCTATATTCTACGTTTTTGCTAGTCTGTAGAGTTATGCGAGGGTATACTTACGTACCGTCGTAACCGCTCCAATAAGTGAAAACGTTAAGTCGTAAAAACCAGTTGCACCTGAGGCGTTTAATTCCATAAAACGGAACCTACGCCGGAAAATGTATCAAGTATAGAATAAAAGTATTAAGTTCTGAGCGACTCTCCTACAAAATGGTATCAATCATTTACATAATCTTAAGTATAATTCCTAAATTAAATATCACAAAATTAACGTAGATTATAATACTGTTTATGTGTAGTACCACTAGAGGTATGCTCTAACTAGCTTCTGCCCGCGGCTTAGCATGCTATTTTTTTCTTCAGAAACAAACAGTATAAATCCCTTTATGCCCTATCCCGTGGGATCGAAAGATCCAGTCTTAGGGCACCTCAAGGAATATAATATATTATGTGTAATGTGTAATTATACATATTATGTGTAAACTTTCAAGTCTCTATATTTGCTAGTCAGTTATTATGAAAATAATACTGTTTGTTCTTTATCCCATGGGAATTTCGGAAAAACCTGAAAACAGTTTTTAGCTGTTATCATTACCTACTTGCATGCCAAATTTGAAATCTCTAATAATTACAGTTACGCAGATAGAGCCACTATGATTCGAAAACATATCCCGTGAGAATTTCGAAAAATCTCTTCGTAGTAGGTCTGTACACCTCTATGCTACGCAAGGTATATGTGTGCCAAATTTCAAGCCTCTGTTATATCTCAAGTCAGCCAGGACTTTGAATTTTATATACGTGCAGGGCTGCAGGGTGATCAATTCAAATGGGTCAGTATGGAGAAGTTAGAACCAATAAGAGATAGGGTAATTTGTTTTTAGAAACCATGGCGTCGATCCCTGGCTCGCACCTCTGAGTTTTTCGGAATTTATGTGCGAAATTACATTTGCAATTTATCATGAGCTTTTCGGTGAAGGAAAACCATCGTGAGGAAACCTGCACACTCCTGCGAAGCAATTCAATGGTGTGTGTGAAGTTCCCAATCCGCACTGGGCCCGCGTGGGAACTATATAGCCCAAGCCCTCTCATTCTGAGAGGAGGCCTGTTCCCAGCAGTGGGACGTAGATAGGCTGATGATGATGATGATGATGGCGTCGATTTTAGATTGAATAAAAATGGCATTCAAATCATAATGAAATAAACGGATCATTCACGCACGTACCTATATGTCGGGCTAACTTATATACGTGAGTGATCCGTTTATTTCACTATGATTGAGTCACGACAGCTTCATGTCAAAATTGACATACAATTTTTTTTTAACTCGTTCATAAAACTCTGTAAGCAATGTTATAAGTTTTGCAAGTTAATTCGTTGTTATTGTTGATGATGAATGTATGAGAGTTAAAAAAACTGAATGCCATTTCTAAAATCTTTTAACAAAAAAGTAAAACCGCCTTCAAAAAAAGCGGTGCGAGCGGAATATTCTTTGAATGATGCACCGACTTCATATTTCTGCTGCTTAGTGCTAGGCGATAAAACTTTAGGCTTTAGTTTCTGTTGTCCGAAATAAACGCATTTTATTTTATTTTATTTATTTATCATTATTTTAGAGGATTATTTTGTTTTTTTTTTCTAAGGTTTTTTTTTGAAGGCGGTTTTTCTTTTTTGTTAAAAGATTTTTATTTTACAATTTTACGTTGATTTAACATTTTCAGAATTATCCTCCAACTCCTAACCGTTAAGGAGTTGTACCTTCTATCATCAGCTCATCAACATAAGATGATGACTACCGGGCGCAAATACTTGAATAACCTTAGAAAATATATGAAACACATAGTACGTGCCTGTAAAATTTGAGGGTTGCCCTCGATTTCCCTGGGATCCCATCATCAGACTTGGTGACAATGGGACCACCTCAGGAGTATACCCTTTCAAATAAAAAAAAAATTGAAAATCGGTCTACAATTGACGGAGTAATTGATGTACATACATAAAAAAAAAATACATACAGTGGAACGTAGAACCTCCTCCTTTTTTTGAAGTCGGTTAATTAAATCTGAAATTGACGCCATGGTTGCTAAGAACAGATTTCCCTATCTCTTATAGTTTCTAACTTCTTCCTACTGACCCATTTGGATTGATCATCCTGTATATAGATTATTATTACATATTACAGTGCTGACATTTTCAAGTTTTAAGCAGATATTATACTGTGTATCATAATCATATCATATACAGTCATATCATAATCGAACGAAACAAGAGCAAAGTAAATTTAATGCAAAGGTCACTGTCCCACGCGGAGAAGCCGCCCACAGAAAACTGATATCAATTAATCAAATTAAGTTAATATTATGTAAAATGTACGGCGATGTAAACAACTTACTGCCCAAAGGGGATGCGGGTTTTGAAATTAGTAAGTTGTATGTTTCGAATCTTGTAGTTGCAAGTGAATTTTGACCCACTTCTAGAGGTCGCATTGGCTCGAAATTTGGCTCATATACACCGTGGGCCCGAGTGACCCGACCAATTTTAACCACGCATAGCTGAGCTTATTTAGAGTTAAAAATGTAGTATCAAGTATGATCGATTCGGCTTAATTTGGAAGATATTTAACTTTTTGTGAAAAATAATCCTGAAAAAAATTTCAGTGCAACGCACCCTAAACATAGGCAACGTTGTGCCACTCTTCAAGCCTGAGAATTCCTTTTAACAGCCAACGTCAAATGAATTTTCAATAGTTGACATTGTTATTTCATTGTCGCTTGTCAATGAAATCATTTTAACAGCAAACGGATAAGTTCCTCGAATTTTGCATTAATGTGATAAAATAAATGGTATTGCGGTACCTAATCAAACGAGAAAACAATATTACGGGCTCTTCTTTTGAGAACTCTGGTGATGAACATTACTTGGAAATTTGGATTGATTGTGGTGTGTTGTGCGCGAAACTAAACTATTCGGCAAATTATCCCAAAACGAAGACTCGCTAAGCAATAAATCCAACTAGAGACCTAGTTTTTTAAACGTTATTGATATTTTTATTCTTGGGAACGTAAGAAATAAAGGTGATACCTACTGATTAGACATGAAATGGGCTTCGAGTGCAAGAAAATTATGAAAGCGATCCTCGACAACAACAACGGCAATAACTGTATGATAATGGACGTAGACAGCCTGCTAACTTTTTTTATTATTATAAACCTGGTGAAGTGTCTCATTGTTGGGCAAAGGCCTCCCGCCATGTCCTCCACGCGTCCCGATTTTTAGCGGTCTCAGGCCAGCCGTAAAGGAAGACATACAGATAAACCCGCCACCATCGGCTAGGCCTGCCACTGCCTGGTACCCGCTTTGTGGCAATTTTGACCCACCTGGGTGGATGCATGCGGCTGATGTGGGCTACCCAGTCCCATTTCATCTAAGCCTGCTAACACCAAATAAAAAAAACTGACAATAAGGATACTTTTTAGTATAAAATTTCAATAAAACTGTTTATTTGTGCATACCTACTCTGAGTTTAATTTACTTACTAGATTTATGCATTTTAATAAAGTTTAATGAGAACCTGAAAACCAACAATTAATGTTTTTGGTAGGTACATTGTTTCTGAACACAACTTACTTAGGTCTGAAACCATACCTACTAAATAAGATTGTTAATCAGCGGGAGCACAGAAACATGCCGATAAATTTCTACTGACTGATCAATTTCTACAACGATACAACTGCAACAACTTCTACTGTTTCAGAAACTCACACTCCTTTTCTTAAACACGAAGACTTTATTTCTGAAACCGAGTTTAATAACAAAGGTTTCTTAATAAATGGCTTCAAATTTACAGAGGATGTTTAATTCCGCTCTCCACGATAGGAGAACTCCAGAAACGTGGCATAAGAGCATAACAGTGGTTCTTATTAGGGTTCCGTACCTCAAAAGGAAAAACGGAACTCTCATAGGATCACTTTTTTTCAACTCATCTCGCCCCTAATCCGCATATCTAGACACGGCAGCGTGTCAAGCCAAGTTCATGGTAGTTTTCGAGGGTCATCAGGAATCATCTAGTTAAGAGAGTTGACGACTTCTTATACCATAGACCACATCCACAAAGTGAAGCAGATTAAACAGAAGACTGAGGAGTATAATACTCAGCCCCCGGTAACCCCCTTTTTTGGAATATCGAGACCTGGAGCCGTTATGCAATTTCTGCAGCAGTGCCAAGTTGACTTGGGCAAACTTGGGACATACATCAAAGTGCTTAGATGTCTGTACAAAGCCGCATAATGTCCATTCAAGTTGAGCACAGTCAAACTAGACTAGAAACTGTTCACTGATGCGTTAGAATATTTAGTAAAAACCCTCAGAATACAGAACAAACCAGTACCCGCGAGCTCGCCTAAAACAGGTTAGAAGTGCGTCCCCTACTAAAGCGAACTACTTACTAATAAGTACCAGAACATGAAGTAAGATTAGAACTGTGAGCCCAATAAACACAAACGGCTACCAGAAAAGCATGCATGAATTTTATGGGATGGGTAGGTGTGTATTGTGTTAAAGGTATGAAATTGATACGTTTTCAAACAGCCATAAAATTATTTTCTTTGTAATTAGTAAGTTGTATTGTATTAAACAGTTTTAAATGATTCGCGGTTAATTACTTAAGACATAATGCGTCGAAATATCGAGAAGTCGCCAAACCTTTAAGGTAATATCGGTCCATATCCCGTTCTCATTCTGTCTTATTGTATTAAATAAATAAAATACCTAAGAATTTTAAAGAATATCTTAATTGTTGTTCTACGATGTTCGAATTGAACAAATCAAATTTATTTGAACACCAATAAATTAAAATGAAATTAAAATATGAGAAACATTTTCAGTGGAACAAAATTCAATAAAAATAATGGTAAGCCATTTTCATTGAAATCGGTTCAGCCGTTTCTGAGATATTGAATATTGAAACGAAAATGTCAGCGGGTTTTCAAAATTGTGTAAAAAATAATTTGTTAGCCACAGCTTGCGATAGAGCCACGTTAAAGAACCGATGACTCTAAGGTTGACTGGTAGAGATCCTATAAAAGGATAAGTCCATCTTTATACTTGTATCTAATTGTTTTGTAACTTGTCTTTGTTCTGTACTTAAATAATTTCCTTAGCTAGAGCATTTTGGAACGGTTTAGCTTTAGCACTGGTGTTGTGTTCAGTTGGTCGCCAGGCATGTACCTAATAAATACGCTAAGAATCGGAATAGATTTGGTTGATCGAATACAGGACCAGGCAAAGTGGGATGGAAATAAAGAGGCCTTTTACCCAGCATTGTCACCCAAACCCGGAAGTGGTTTGATTTGAGGAGTACATACCTATTTGATAAGATTTGATATTATAATATTAGTTACTATCTTTTACCCGTGGCGTCGTTCGCGTAAAGCATAATAATCTCTTAGGACGCAAGCAAGAAATCAAGCAAACATGCGATTGGCGCCCCGTGGAGTGCCATGCCCCGACTTCTCGCACGAAAAGGCGTCGACATGAGGCACCCGGCCCTCCTATCTTTGGTAGCAGCCTCTCCTCAGTCCCTACTCTGACCTACAAGAACTACCTACTTGGGGAATTACAAAAAGTACATTTATTACCAAACAGCTGTTTTTTTGCTACTTCATCTGCGTAAAATTCGGTAATCTCTATCTCGCGGAAACCATGCCATTTTATTCGGGATAAAATATTTTAATGTTTTAATCTGGGGTATCAGCATCTCCATTGCAAATTTGGTCCGAATCCGTCCAGCCGTTTTCGCCAGAACCGGGAGACGAGCTGTCGGTAGGCCTCCAACAAGATGGAGCGACGACCTGGTAAAGATCGCGGGATCGCGGTGGATGCGGAAAACACAAGACCGGTCTGAGTAGAGAGCCTTGGGGAGGCCGTATATATCCAGCAGTGGACGTCTGTCGGCTGATGTGATGATGATACACGTAGTAATTTTTGTGACACCCATTTTAAACTATGGCTATCGGCCAGTTTACTAGCGTAATAATAGATTTTTCATTCTCGCGATAGAAACATAATCTAAACTAAAAAAAACTGGACTGATCTGATTTTTTTTAAACTTCTTAAATAAAACTACATAAAGGTTTAATTCCCAAACTTCTTTCTTACACGAAAAAACACGAAACTCCTTAAATTTTTAGAGATGTGGCAATACAATAGAGTAAGATAGCCGTTCACTAATCTCATTTTGACGTGAAGCTGCGTCCCTCTCTGCCTCAAGGCTAGGCTTTAATTCTTGTTTAGCAAACCTTACCTTTTTCAAATGAATTCTTTTCGCCACTAATATTGCAAGTAAGAAAGGGACATCAATATTAGACCACTCACATATAGATATACATTTTAATTGGCGCCAATACTTTAATGACGCAATGTCCAAACTTTAAAATAATGCGTTGCCAGCTCGTCCTAAGGAAATTTTATCTTGAAGTTCCTAATTTTTAATATTTTTTTGTTTGAAAAAAAAAAGACAGTTAACAACGCAGATTAAGCCATATGTTCATATAACGTTTTTGACTCCTGAGGACCTCAGAAATGCGTGGTTAAAATTGGTCGGGTCACTCGGGCCCACGGTGTATAGAGCGCCAGGGACATAGCAATAATCAAGTGCCGCTGGCAAAAAAGCTTGTGTTAAATGATTTTATAAGCCGGTATAGTTAAAGTGAGAAAAGCTATCCCAAAATTTCAAAATGTTTATAACATTGTCATGTCATAAGATTGATTTCTGCCTGGCCCGTGGGTTTTTCTACTGTGAATATAATATTTATTCAGAGAACTAGTGTAGTTTATCTACAGACTAGAGAAACATTTGATTATGAAAGTATCAGCAGACTGGGTATTTAATTAATAGGAAGTCCCAGCACGGATGCCATGTTTACGCAGCAAACCGCAACGTTAACTGCTCGTGCCCCTGTTATTATTATTTATTTTTACACGCGGCCGCGCCGCGCGCGCAGGTCTTTTTATTTCATGATAGACCACCCGAACTCAAAGTATTGTGGTAAGAATTATTTTTAGTTCTTTTAAGTAGGCTATTCTAAAAGTACAAGGGTATGTTTTAAAATATTAAAGTGAATACATTAGGGTGTTTCAGTTGGAGAGACACAATCGGGGGCGTATCTCGGATTTTGCGCGGGAGATCACGACTAGGCCTCTCCAGTCTTCGCGGAAAACGAAACAAGTCATTAAAAATAACAAAAGTACTTAAACATTTTTACTCAAAAATGTCTGTAAAAGTTTTCATTCATTAACATTATAACAATGTTCATTATTTCGCTGTAAGGTCTACGTAGATATTTTACAATTGGTAAAAAATTGTTCAAATGATTAGAATATAAATGGATTGGACGTAAAATCGTATGAAACTTTCACGAAATCGCAAACAGAAAAAAAACGTTCGGCTTCGTTCGTACTATTTAATCGATTCGCTCGTGTAAAAAAATAGCTACGTGTTGCATGGAAACATACATTTGTAGCATACACGCTCGCCCGTAGTATCTAATTCTCAGCCAGCAATAGCCAACTTCCTGGTCTAGGCAATAATGTAACTATTATCCTACCTTACTGAAAGTTTTCACCTTATAGCTATTCTTACTTAATTAGTTCGCCGTCATTTAAATTGTTAAAAATATACCGCACCTCGGGATGTATGAAGGGATTCCCTCATCTGATATCTTATGGAAATAATCAATGGTTAGTTATTAATAAACAATAAAGCAACTAAATTATTAATGATCAATAGTTAAAGTGCACACTTTATGCACTACAACATGAACAACTAACATCACAATTGAGAAAATGACAACCATTTAGCCCAATCTTCAGTATAATAATATAGCTCATGATTTTTATAACATACGTCTCTTCTCACACCCACCAGTTTCTCAAGGATCCCGATCTTGGCATAAATCTTCTCTGACGAATGCACCTCGCCCGCGACCCGGAGCCACTCGTCATTCGTCATTCGGCTATCGGCCCTTACCGACCGACATAAAAATACTCCGACGTAACACTTGATTAATGTTCGTAAAAAGCCCAATTAAGCGCACTGCCGTTTTATTTCACTTTACCCTCATAGGGGATTGTTTTTTTTCATATTTGTAAAATTACAGAATTGAGGGTAATTGACCAATTTTAAAACAAATTTGAATAAAGTTTCCTTTAGTTCTTACTTAGTTAGTAGGTATTACAATTATTGTGTATAGTAATATCTAACTTCAATATCTAACATAAATATATTATCTAATTTTGTAACACGGAACAGACAAAACATCTATTATCGCAATGGAACGAAATAATTTATGTACTTACACAGTTCTCGAGCGTAAGCATAGCCAAAAGCCAGTACTTATTCAAGTGTGCGATACGATAATGCACCGATGGGGATCTGGGACTTTAACAAAACATACGAATCGATTTATTCGGGTTTCATTCGATACCTACATTCTAAATACGCGTATTTTCTCTCTGACTCTGACCAGAATTTCCACGTTTCGCATTTGTAAATTGTAGAATGCATGCTTCACAACAAAAAATCAAAGATCTGTCCAACCGTTTGGTTTTTGCCTCGGGTGAGAGCTAGTTTTTTTTTTATACGACGAGGAAGACAAACGAGCAAGTGGGTCACCTGATGGTAATTGATTAAGACTGCTTATAGACACCCACAACCCCGGAGGGTTCGCAGATGCGTTGCCAACCTAGAGAGGTAAGATAAAATGCCTCTTGTGTCTGTAATTACACCGGCTGTTTTACTCTCCACACAGAAACACAACAGTGCAAGCACTGCTGCTTAGCGGCAGGATTAGCGAGTAAGATGGTGGTAGCGATCCGGACGCACAAGGTCTTACCACCCGCAAAAAGTGTTTACCTCGCTCAAAGATTCTGTATATTTAACCGTTCAAAAGCATCGATTTAAGTATAAAACTTTAAAGATAGGCCATGCACGTGTTCAGTTCAGCGCTAACAAAATGCGGCCCTCATTTATTATCTGTCATTAGACTGACATAATGTCAAACATCAAGGGATACTAAAGTCACGGAATCCTAATCCTAACTAATATTGTAATATTATAAATGCGAAAGTAACTGTCTCTCTGTCTGTCTGTTTGTTACCTATTCACAGAAAAACCGCTGCACCAATCTAAATGAAATTTGGTAACAATATAGTTTGAATATTGAGGAATAACATAGGCTACTTTTTATTAGGGAAATTTGTATAGTTCCCGTGGGATAGCGATAACCGAAATCTACGCGGACGAAGTCGCGGGCAACAGCTAGTCACCTATAAAATGCTTGTCCGCATGCGGTGAAGAGTCTATTTTTGTATATCAATGTTCAAAAGTGATTGCAAATTAAGTGTTGGGGTCCCGATACATGTGTGAATTGATCTACTTACATGATTTTAGTTTATCGTAAGTTTTATATATTTTTTTGTAACTTTCTGCTGCAGTTGTCAAACGATGAGGTTCGCATCCGACGCCCGGTTGGTTCGAAGTTGCGGGCGAGTGGGCCTCTAAGCAGCAGCATGGCGTCCGCGCACCGATCCCGCGCCCTGCTGATCGCGCTCATCTTGCTGTACCGAGGTATGATACTTTAATAGCTTTTTCAACACACTTGCTCGTAAATTGGATCTTATTACATAGTATTAAAGTTCATAATACAACTTATAACACACGCGTGTTTTTTACTTTATAATTACCGCACTCGTGTTTTTTACATTGTATATTTTTTTAAATCTCCGCAAAGTCTTTTCCCGCCTAAAAGTAATGAACAAATTATTGCGCGTAAATAAAATATTTTAGATTAAGATGACACAAAATTATTTAATTTAAGTCAATTTTTTATTTTTATATACGAATTTACGTTTATTTGCGTATTTACAACATTATTTTGTAGTTTATCATACATATTTTTAATGTTAGGTTGTATGGCGGTTTGATCTGTGACTTGATTTGAACCTGCGCGCGCATTACAAAACATATTGCGCGCAACAAGCGCGAAAAAAAAAGACTGCTGTGCTATCGTCATTCTTGTATTTGTTTGTAGTAGATACCTAGTAGAGAGATGCATTATGCTTATAACTTTGAAAACTGTAGTTTTAATTATTGATAAAGATCTGAATGTAGAATGTAGAAATACTAAGTGAAGACAAAATGCAAAATGGAAGAACAGTAAAAATAACCAATCAAGTATTAAACGTTTTCTGAAAATGTGTTTATAGCCAGCTTATTGAAGTAACTATCGTAATCAGGCAAAATTATAATTAGTTACCTACTTAATTGTATTTATTTTCTGAACTTGTCCTCCTAAAGAATGTATTGCGGCCAAGGACCGCCGCGGAGTCCCCACAAACTCTTTGCGGACTCCCAGGGCTCCACGGAGGACGGAGGACACTTTGAGTAAGGCTACTAGGTAATTAAACTGGCTAACACGTACAAGTATAGTTCGTTGTGGTGAATAATACTTAGATACTGGCACCGACATCAAAACGTATTTACGTTTAACAGTGATCTTAAAGAAATACTCGGACGTTTATCACAGCAACAAATCCAAGGTGCCATTACCAAAGACATTCAGACATTGGAAAGTTCTCAAAGGAAGCTCCGAATAACCAATATCTACTAACATAGATTAGTTGAATACTTAGTTAATTTTTGCTATATTTTTCCTCGCAAGTGTGTTGAAAAACGTCGTATGAAATGCGTGAGCATTAGTCATTACACTCCTCGGCTATATTAAAGCCTTCGCTTCGCTAAGGCTTCAAACCCGCCTCGGCTGTAGTGACCAATTTAGCACACTTGTATCATAATGTACTATTAAACACATATCGTAAATAATCTATTACGCGTTCAGAAGCCGTAGGAAATGACCATCATAGTTTTTTTTTTATATAAGAGGGGGAAAACGAGCAGGTGGGTCACCTGATGTAAAGCAATCACCGCCGCCCATGGACACCTGCAACACGAGGAGAATCACGGGTGCGTTGCCAGCCCTTTAAGGAATAGTGAAATAAAACGGATCACTCACGTATATAAGTCTAGTTTAGCCCGACATGTTTCGGACTAATTCGTAGTCCCAGTGGCAGCTAGACGCTGCTGGGTCGTGCGCTTCCAGAGGAAGGACTACAAATGCCTTCGGCTTCTGAACCTATCTTAGAGTACTTATAATATGTGTGTAGATAAAATATTGTATGCGAATCTACATAATTAGGCCTTAAAGCACTCGTGTGATCCTATTATGAAACTCGGCTTCACATCGTTTCATAAAACACACTCGTGTATTAAGGACCCCTCTCATTATGTAACAGTTGCATAAACTACTATTTATATTTTATGAAACCGTAGCCCGCAATATAAAGAATTTCAGGCGTATTTAGACTTTCTAAATCATTAATAGGGGGGAAATTATGGAGGCTTGGTGTTTCTTCACTCTCACTGACCACCTGCGCCAATGAATGACTACCACAGCCTACCAAGTAGGCTTTGTGAGAGATGATTTTTGAACCCTGAATGTAAATTTGTTGATAATTTTATACTAGAATCAAATTATATCTAACTATAGACTGTGCTAATAATAAACCAGACAAAATTGTAGAAAATAACAATTCGGAAACATGGCTTGGTTCGACGATGCATGCCACAAATGGCTGGCATCACGACAGTTGACGTGTCTCTCGTCGTGTTTTATCGACAAGTGCAAATGAAATAGAATTTCGATTGCAATTTCATCGTATATTTATCTGAATGTATTTAAATTTTATTAGTGTTTTAATACAGCTCTTGCTTGAAATCAAGACCGTATACTTAATTTGTTTGTCAAATGCCTGGATATGAAATGTGGATTCACCTGGGATTAGGAAGCGGGACTATAGAGGTTTGATAATAGTCAATGATACAAGAATTTTACTTGCATCCATTTTTCATGATCTTCAGAGCTCATTAACAGTTTTAAATGATTCGCGGTTAACCGCGGTCAATATCCCGTTTTCATTATGTCTGATTCAGAGCTCATTGATTGCATGGCGTAGTAAGAGTTGTAGAGCTTTTTTGCTACCCTTAGCAATAACTCTTCCGTCAAAGTCGGCAGCAGGGTTAATTTCAACATGTTGTTTTCCTGAGGAAAATCATTGTATTGTATTGAATTGATAGATTGTTCGCATCCATTATGTAGGTAGGTACATTGAATTTACAGGCTCTTGACTGTCTGGCCCTTCTATTCAAGGAATTATTTCTTAAGAGAGTAATGAAGAATGAATGAACTTGTTTATCTTATTTTTAAAATCATTAATATTTTTGTTGTTTATTATTATTACTTTTAATGAGAATGAGAATACCTAACGGGAAAACGGTAAAAAATAAAATATAAACTTTAGAAAAAAATACAAAAACTTTCTTCTAATGATAACTCATGTTTGCTTTGATTATTTTGTTAAGGATAATTAATAATCCATAAATAAATAATATGCAGGTACAACGACAACAATTTGATTATGCTCCTGCAATGGTAAAAATATTCTAAGTAAATTGTGCTCTTATTGTAACAAAAGAAACAAGTACGTAAGCCGTAAACGGGATCTTTATTTGTGCAATTAAAGAAGTGAATCGATTTCATTGTTATCGTTAGTGGTTTTACGATAATGTTTTCGTGTTTTCAGCAATTGCAAAACTCTTAATTTTGAAGATATTGCCTCTGTGTGATTTGAAGATTTTGTGTCCGTATAACTTCTGCTGTTGGGCGGCTAAGGAGTTCAGCTTTTGACTTTGTTCCTACGAGGAAGCATACTAAAATTCGAGTAATCATGCATATCAGCCTTTGCAACCTTTGAGCAGGAAAGGAATGGAGATGTTAACGCCCGATTTCCCAGCTGCCATAAATTTTCCACTAAATTTGTTTAAAATGCACAGGGTCTGTTGATTGTGTGCATGTTTTTGGAATTCGTGTGACGGTTTTGTTTATCTAGGTATGAGTTTGTAGAAACGTAACAAATTTTGACATAAGCGTTAGACGTGTGCTGTACTTGTGTATCTCGGCCCCCTCGAAAAGTGGCAGAAAGGTGTAGTGCATAGAAAAGGTCAAAGGCTACTCCCGTCTGTCTGCTTTATGACATCCACCGACTGCCGCGCAAATTTCACTCCTTTTTGTCCGATTCTGTGTCATTCTCATCCATCTACGCTTTCTAGATTACACCAGACCATTGTCATCTTATTATTTTCTTCTTCACAATGTTTGCTTTGATAGGGTAAGGTAGTATGTTGATTGTACGATAACTGACTCCTATGTCTATCCAGTATAATAGGTACTCGCGATGTATAGTTTGACCGTTCACAAGGTCTAGCGATCAGCAGAGCGGAAAATGAACATAATAACTATGCTAATATTTTGACAACAGAGCCATCGTTTTCAGTATTATTTTATTCAAATTCATAATTTAGATACATCTAAACAGCTTAAATGGTAAACAATGACAACCGTTGCTTAATGTAAGTTAAGTAAGTATGCAAGTAAACACTTTATTGTAAAAAAACAGAATAAAAACACAAGTTACATACAACGAAATTCGAGTACAAAGGCTGGAAGTTGTACTTAATGCTTGCATATAATATGTTCATAAGATGTTAGCGAAGAAACCTGAATATAAAGCACTAGAGTAAACAGCGAAGTTTTGTGTAAACGTCTCATTTCTCTTCCATTGTGCAATTTGTGCAGAAGGGCAGGACGTGCTAAGAAAATTGTCTGCAAGTGGAAACTCTAATACATACACTCCTTCCCCCCCGCGCAAAAATAGGGGTGTTATAAGACTTATAAGCTTGACCACTATGAGTGTGACACGTGTGTGTGTGTCTGTCTGTGGCACCGTAACTTTTGAACGGGTGAACCGATTTGGATGCTGTTTTTAGAGTTTTTATTTTTTACTTTCTAGCGGTGGTTGTTAGAGTTTTATCAAAATCGATTCTTTAACCGTTTTTGAAATAATAAACTTTTAAGGTATTATTAGCTAAATTACGTTTTGTCTGAATATTATTGCGAAGGTAAAATGTCTCATTGACCGATAAAGTAAAATTATAATGGTTTGATTGACATAATCTTAGTAAACATTCATGGATCAGGGGGGCAGTTGTTGGTTTACAGGTTCTAAATACGTTTTACTTAGGTACAGATCTTGATTTTAAAATTCCTTATAAAACTTATCGTTTCTTAACGAGTGCCTTAGCGATGTCCGTTAAATACGTAGGTATATACCTACCAGAATAGACAGCCATCATTGACAGTCGCCTCGCTGTGGTTTTGTCAAAAGCAGACTCTGTCCATAAAAGCTTTATGGGGTACCATGAAATCTTTGACCCGTTTCACTAAATTTGGCATAGAGCCGGACTTCGTAGCGTCTTTATTTTAAAAGCACTCTACTGCGATCAAATACAAATAGATTATCGTACCGAACTGAACAGTGCTATCGATCGTTTTATTAGGCTCCTTGGCTAGGTAAATTTTCCGGACGGCCAGTTTTGTTTGCTAACGTAATAATAGGCACAATTACCGTTAATGAAGGCTAAAAAGTAAACTCGGTGCTGCATTCCTCGCGGCAGACGGTGCAATGGGTACTGTGAATACAGAGTTTTTGTTCTCAGTTTAGGACTTTTTAACCCACTACGCAAAAAGAGCGGTCTTATAAGTTTGACGTGTGTATCTGTGTGTCTGTCTGTGGCATCGGAGCTCCTAAAGGCTGGAACGCCATTTTTTTAAACTCGAAAACTAGTTTAACTCAAATTCAAACTCAAACTCTTTATTGCATATAAAATTTTGTATATAAGGTCTTAAAACATATTGGTAAAGCTTCAACATTTACCCTGTAAGGTCACAGCAACATAATCCTTCAGTTATTGTTATTATAATAGTTACTTATAATATTATGGCACTTCCATATGGGAATTTACAATGTTAACAATGTTAACAAATAACAAAATTGTATAATTACCTAACTAATAACAAACATTTCTAATCGAGATGGTTCTTAGCAATGTTTTGTCTAAATCGGTTAAACCGCCGCTTTTGAGATAGGTTATAGGGTAGGATAGAGTGTTAAAAATGTCGAGATTTTACAACTTTTGTATTGGTTAGGTTATAAGGTCAAGAAAAGAAAATTCTAGAGAGCTTTACAATAATAGTAGCAATGAGTGTATTTATGACCACCACACTGGGCTGACAATGAGTGTATTTATGACCACCACACTGGGCTGACAATGAGCCAGTCTCGTTTGGTCTATTGCTACCAATACTTATTTGAGTTGGGATAAATACTATTACATATATGTATTCCGACGGTATTCCTTTGTTGGTATTTTATTACATAAATACTAAAGTAATATTTACAAATATTATACATGCATCAAAAATATGGACCGTAATGGTAGGTACCTACATTAATGCCGAGGCCCGAAAAGTAAGGAATTGTCTGAAGACGTGGTTTTTCAAACGATGTGAGAAAATTATAAAAAAAACTAATTTGCAAAAGAACAAGTACATAAATTAATAGTATAGAACGAAATACGTTTGCCAAAATAAGTAAGTTATTTAATTACTTCATCAAATGTGATTAAAATAATATCAAGTTCAACGCTCAACGCTGCCAAATAAAATCATACAAAATCCACACCCAAAATGTGAAATAGTCATCGGCCATCTTGGATTTAGAAATATGACATTAACTTATGATGAGTTCTTAAAGTGTTTGACCCTGAAGACATAGACACGTACGTAAAGTGACGATCGGGATGGAAATGGTCGTGCTCGGGCGCCGGCCCTATCTTCGCACGTTTTCCGAGACGTGACCTGTCCTAGACCCATCTTACACCAATTCTAAGAAAATATTTTATTTTGTCTACAGCAACTGGAGCCAGTCAATCGTTATGATTAAGTACCTATGATTATAGATTTCAGAACAAAAGGGCACTTTCTCATACATTCATTGCCTGTGCTGATTGATATGTATGGGAGATTATGTTCACTTAGATTTATTTAACCCCTGGCTGAATTCTTGACGGTTCATTAAAATCCTGTACACGATTGTCGTATCAGGCTGCACAATGCCTGTATAAGCAGCTTGTGTGCTAGTTCGAAATTAACAAACTACATATTTATAGTATAATGTTGTTAATAACAGTTTTAAATGATTCGCGATTAACTGCGTCGAAATATCGGGAGCTCATCAAACCTATAAGATAATCGCGGTCAATATCCCGCTTTCATTATATGTCGAATGTTGTTAATTACATTTTATATAGTGTATTAATCAATAATACTGTTAATATTATAATTTATTCGATTAAAAAATTATCAACGTAGTCATTACTGCATGTACTTATACCCTGTAAAATGCTATTGGTATATATTTAGATTTATTTTACTGATATTTTTTAACACTGTCCGTGTCCGATCATACCTGCCTTACATTAGGTACAACCACACCTCGACACGAAAATGCAGTTTTAGGTGATATTTTCGATGCTAACGAAGCGCTGTCTATTTACATTTTACTCACTTAGGAGATAAAACCGAATGCCTTCTATTGAAATTGTCCTCCTCGTCGAGTCGGAAAAAACGAATTAAAATCGCATTAGGCAATCCAGTTCCCGCCTAACTTTTCCAGCCCGTGCACCGCGTCCCGGTGTATCGGAATAAATGACCCAAACTTCGTTTATTTATACACAGTTCTTGCTGAATATTTATGTCTCCGTTCCTAATTTCACATTTTTAGTCATTCCGTATATAAGTTTGACAAAGTAGACAATTTCTTAATTTCAGTAGAATTTTTTAAGAAAAACAGAGAAGCTTTTTACTCGAGACATTTGAATTTTGATTGACTGCTAAAATGGCAGATCCACTGTAAAATATATATAAGAAAGCCTGTTTGCATGGTTGTGCGAATTGTCCGAAATATTTACTAAGCAATTACAATTAATGAATTACTTAGATTTATTTATTTACTCAACATTAAAATTACATTATATAAATACATGTCAAAATATAAGAATTTAGTAGGACTTTATACCCTTTTAGATCATTGCTGCAAAAGAGAAGTAATTTTTAGCACGAATAAAGTATGTGTAGCTTGATTTAATTTTTTTCAATAGTCTGAATTAAGGAAAATAAATGTGCAAAACATAGAAAAAATATAATTATATTACAAGTCTTCAAATTTCAAGCACTTTGCGTGCGATAGGTACAATTAATATTATTATAGAATGGATACTAAATGGATATGCAATCCATATTAACCAAGCATAAGACGCGCTGGTCTGCCATAAACTGAAATATGTACCTATTTAAGATATATTTATACATTATACAGCAGAGCTAGTCCCATATCAAAGCCAACAATCAAAACTCAAACAAGAACGAACGAATGTAATAAGTTAAGCCTGGTTAATATCCGTTAAAATTAATAACGATATCTATTTTAAGATCCACACCATCATATTATTTCGACTTAAATTATATTAGGCAGCATAAATAAAGTACGATACAATCCGTTAACATAATTTCATTACCAACGGAAATTAAATCTTGTAGACTATATTTTCTTACTGTCTAAATGCCACGTCCAATCGTATCACACAAAAATGAAATGTTAAGAAAACACTATTTCGAAATAACACAGATAAACTGTAAAATTTATTCTTGACTTAATCTAAGGCCGATATCAAATGAGTATTTTTATCGGAAGCACGCGCGCCGTGCTCTGGCTGGATAGAGGAGCCGGTGCTCTTCTGTAGGAAAAGACACCTAGTTGGCAAACCGGGCACGACGCGAATTACAGTTTTCCAGCATCGGCGAAATTAAAACGATACCATCCACCAGCACGCGCCCGCCACATCCATAGTATAGCTTAATTTGCTTCCACATTTACTTATATACACTTAGCAGTGCGATCATAATTTTCCCAAGGATGCTTATAAAAAATGTTGAACCGAGTCACGCCTGTTAGTTGTTGCGAGCTCAAATAGGATAATCGCATAGTTATTGCCCATGTTGGAATAGACACTAGCCACGCCAACCGCTCGTTTATTTACATGCTATAAGCCATAACTCGCTTATGTGGAAATGTCTTACTGCCGCCGCGCCGCCGCGCCGACCATGCCGCCGGCGGCCGTACTATGGCGCCGTTACACATCGTTTTCTTTTTATACTATTAGGAGTAAATAGCAAGGGGTCACAACAGTCATGATGAAAAGCAATCACCGCTTTCCATCATCACTCACAGTAACCAGAAATCACTGATGCCGCAGCTGCACGGTGCACGGTGCTGTGCCGGGAAAAAGGAAAACAAAACGAGAGCGAAGATTCCTCCACAGCTTTCACATTTGATTGTTATTTTCGAAATGAGTCGTCCTTTTTAATTGCACGAGAAAATTAAGAGCAGCTCATGTACGTTAAATGCAACTTAAATAAAATAAAGGACGTTCCTGGGAATTCCTAAACCTTTATAGTTACTGTATTTCTTGTCCGTTTCAAGCCATAAAACCGCTAATGCCGTACTCTATAAACTTAATGTATATTTAAAATCACGCCAGCAGCAGTTAAGCTAAAGCAACAAAATGTAACTTAAACGTATACAGGAATTCCCGTACCGAGCGAGAATCTCGAGGATCAAATACGTCTACAGAGGCTATTCTGTTCTAAGAATAAGAACAAATAACCAAAGTCGTTTCCATAAAAATATTGAACAATATTTTAGAGTAGCGTGTGTGTGCCGCGTCGGAGGGGTATCTCCAATATCTCCATACTTTTTGCATTACTTATGCATAGAGTAGAGATTGAAACGAGTGGCGTAGTGTGCCGTCATCGGCATTCAAGTGGGTTGCGCGCGGTTAGCGCCCGCCACCGCCACCGCCACCGCCACCGCCACCGCCACCGCCGCTACCGTTACATCTGCCGCCGTCGCCGCTGCTGACGCTACTGTTGCTGCTAGACTCACCAGTCACCACTACCGTCACGCCACCGCTACCGCTCGCAGTCCTTGACAACCAAGACCGGCTCCAACTTTAAGTTTTCTGCTTTAATATGAAACTTACGTCTTTTTCAAATTCAATAAAAAGAACACTGATTCAATAAACAGCCATCTATAACTATGTATGTAAAACAAAGTCGCGTTAGTTACACCATTGTTGGTTGGACTGATTTTTATGATCATTCATTTGTTGAATTTGTCTCCGCTTCGAATAGCAAGATAACTATTAAAAGAGGGGAAAGTTTCAGGAAAAACCCATTTTTGAAGAAAATTCATTGGAATGGAGGTTGCTCGGTCGGCTAGTTTAGAATAAAAATTAAAAAATAGGTAATTAATAGTAATAATAATTTGCCTTATTAAACTTTTTAGGGATTCTTTGCCAAAATGACAAAAACGGAACCCTTATAATGTTGTTCGTCATGTCAGTCCGTCCGTCCGCATGTCACAGGCATTTCATTCGAAAACTATAAGGGGTATATTGATGAAATTTGGAGTGTAGGTGACTTATAGAAGCCGCTATTTAAATTGATAGTTAAATAATAAAAATGAATAATTCCATGCACTCCATACATGTAATAAAAGTTGAAAAAAAAAAGTGTTTTCAGGAAATATCAATGTGTGGCACATTATTTCGACAGCTCTTTTAAAAACACTTTGAGGTTCCTAAGCAATTTTTTGATTATGCGAATATTTTCGTATTATAATCGCTACGAAAGTTTCATAAATTGTGAAAACCTTATGTTCTAAATCGTAGGTTCAAAAAAGATGAAAAAAAAAATACAGAGGTAAAAAAAATTCAACGAAATGGCCAGACATGCTCATGCGCGGTTTTTCATTTAGTTTTTAGTAATTTCTCCTATTTATTAATTACGAAATCCTCCATAGACAGAACTGTCCTTATTTTTAGATATATCAATTAATTTGCAACGCTGAAGACATTAATTGGAAACAAGTTTAATATTTATTTATTTGTTTATTAATGCAATGCCAACCGACTTTATTGAAATACTAGCTTTTGCCCGCGACTTCGTACGCGTAGATAATAACGTAAGTACCTAATACAAATACTGGTTTTTAACGGAAGATGTTGATGTTGCTGTTTTTTTGTTTGTACCTACTTAATTAAATGTTGAAAACTACTATACTTACACCATTAACATTCTACATACAGTTCTTGTCTGTCATGACTACCTATTTTTGCAAAAATTCCCGGAGGATAGAAATAAGTAAATTATACATTTAGACCCATTAAAAAATCTTTCACAAATAGAAAGCTAAGTACACTGTTTCTGATTGACATTAAGCTACTTTATCTCGAAAAAGTGTATTAAAGTTCCCTCGGGATAGACCTACGTATTTTAAAAATTCTATCAAAATGTCAATCAGAGACAGTGTTATAGCTTCCTATTAGTGTTTTTTTTCTTAAATCTGGAATTTTGCATTTTAACTCTTTAGATCGATTTAATAAAAAAACTTTCACTTATAGAAGCTACCAGTTCTTGGCTGATATTGGCTAACTACCTATTTTTCCTCGGGAAAATGCAAAAGTTTCAGATATTACCCCCTACAAAAAAAGAAAGAAACAAAGTTTCCCTCTCCCGTGGGAATTTCGAAAAATCCTGTCTTAGTACACCTCTAAGATCCTTAAGAAATATATCTGTTAAACTTTCAAGTCTCTATATCCGCTAGTCAGCTATTATGAAAATAACACTATTAGGTCTTTATCCCGTGGAAATTTCGGAAAATAATGAAAACTGCTTTTAGCTATCATTGTTACCTACTTGCATGCCAAATTTGAAATATCTGATAATTATAGTTACGGAGATAGAGTCACTTTGATTCGAAAATATAAATCCCATTTATTCTCTATCCCGTGGGAATTTCGAAAAATCCTTCCTTAGTACACCTTTATTATACTCTAGGTACATTTATGCCAAATTTCAAGTCTCTAGCACCAGTAGTAAATTTCCTTTATTGTTAAGGGATCATAATTCCTATGTATTGTGTTTAATATTGTATTAAAAGTACGTACCAGTTTTCTTTCTAGTGAGACTATAACCATCTTCCAAATCTGAAAGAATAAACTTTCTCGATATTCCATACTCTGTTGAAAAACTTGAAATACGATTTGCCTACCACAACTCTCAAAAAATCCGGTTCATTTTCTATACTCAAATGGTTACATTCGTAAAATCACAAGAAAAGAAATTTTCAATCAAAGTACCTAATCAAACAATCAAAGTACGAGTCCAGCAATTGCTATTCTAGCCGTGGCAGATACAGATTTTTTTCTCAAACATTAAGAGGAAATAAGGAATTTTTAATTATTAATTAACTCTTATAATACAGCAAGCCAAAACTGAAATTGTTGTTACTATTTGTGACAGTGTCTTAAATATTATTTATTGCAACATATTACATCTGAGTAATTATTAACCTATTCCACTTAATTAAATATTCAATAACTAACTAAATTCATTAATTCCCTAACCCCTATTTTATAATAGTTTCACAACGACTAAAAATTTTCCATTGAAATTTATACTAAGTTTGCTTTAGTTAATAGTTAGTTTTCTTATTTTCATCATGGTGGACTCGAATACAACAAATGATCACGATTTTGTTACTAAAAGCTATTAAATTAATATCATTTACATCACTTTAAATAAATCGAAACTTAGTGCGTTACTGTTATTTACAGTATTTACATATTCACACAGTAATGTACCTAGTGTGCTGATAATGTGAGCTTGTCCTAATGAATACAATGGTGTGCCAGCCATGACAGCTGAATCAGCTGTGATGTCTATGGTCACTTTCAACTATGAAAAAATATGTACTTAAGTAAATTTGAACAATAATTAAAGTAAAAAACATGAAATGAAACGGGATAAAAAGTATCCTATGTATTATTCCAGGTTGTAAACTATTACCATGTCAAATTTCATTCCAATCTGTCCAGTGGTTTTTGCGTGATGCCTCCACAAACAAACATACAAACAGACAAAACAGACAAATAGATAAACAGATAAACAGACAAACAGATAAACAGACAAACAGACAAAAAATTCAAAAAAAACAGTTTTGTGTTCTATTAATTATTCCACGCGACCCAAATTTTTTTTTGTAAATATCTTCAATGTACAGACGCGCCGGTCTACGATTTTATTATATGTATAGATGTACAATATTCAAAATGATTTTGAGAATTAAAGTTAGACAATAGGATTACAAAAATCATTCTCCGTTTGAATTGTAACTGTCGAGATTGATCGAGTGTCAACAAAACTCGCTTTGACATCGCGTCTCCCCTTAATCCTGAGCATTTTCACTCACTATTATTTATTTACCTTTTGGAAATGTTTATAACGCCGCTTATCGTGTAGTTTATTTGAATTTTTATATACGTTAGCGTAAATATTTATTTAAAGGGGATGATGGTTTGGTTCAAATGCTTTTTATAATTTATGTATTGGTACTAAGACTGTTGAAGCACTTAATACATTATTTTACGTATAGATAAGTAAGGAAAAATGTTTACAGAGTTAAAGATTTGTGCAATATTGCGTGTCCGAGCGAAAATCCTATTCCATACCATACCTATACAATATAAAAAGTTTCTTCAATTAAGTGCTGTTTTCAGGACGACGTTTTTGTATAAATTGAGAGTTTAATTTCAACGCTCTGACGAACGTACTACTTGTGCTGAAAATTAAAGTCACTTTGCATAAAGATTACTGCCTCTTGTGTCAGTCAGTGTCTCTGTTTGTTTACATTACTTTATCACTAACATATCGTCTTTGTTACTTGTAAGTTCATTACGGATTTATTAATGGGATACATACTTACTCCATATGTACACACTTTCAATTCGGACGTAGAGTTACTTCAAAGAAGCTAACTTATATAATGTTTAAAATATGAACTTTTGCCATGAGTTGCGTTAATTATGAAGTTTAGTGGGCTTATAAAATCCTAATCCTAATCAATATTATCTCTTTTCCAAGCTAGCGTATAAATTAATGTATAAAGTAGACTTGAATCTGTATTTATCCCAAAAATGTAAGACCCAAAGGTGGTAAATACGCAACGATAAACTTTGGTTTAAATTAAATAACTACATAACCCGCTTGCTGTTGACAGGTCCACTGACGGATTAACCAACCTACCGGCTATAACGATAACTACTTAGTGCCCCATCTTCGCCGCGGCGGTATACCCTTTCGGCCTGCAAAGGCCAAGTGGACGTTATTGGGTCGCGGAGTGCGTGCGTCGCGGGCAGGCTGCAGGCCCACGGAACCCGCGGCGGAAATTGTTCCGCGACCCTCTTGTTATCTCACCCCTGTTACCGGGGTAATCGCCGCTTCAAATAATTTATGAAATATGACATAATAACCTTTGTAATAAAGGCTAGAGTGTTGCCGCGCGGATAAAACACTTGACGTTATTGTTATTGGCGAAAATCCCGAACAAGAGAGTAGGGACAACAAGTGCTCTTCACGACGGCGTAAACGGAGCTGATTTAGGTAACAATCTCAGGTGGATGTAGGACTTCTGATAAGGGTGTTTCAAGGTATGCAGTTTGAGCAAGTCATAGGGTATTGATAGTTCCTATGAGCTAATAAGTACATTTGTTTGGAGTGCACATTGGGTTTCCGTAATATAGATTTTAAATTAGGTACAACTATTTAATTAGATTAAATTTTGTATATTTATTTTAGATTAAACTTTGTGCGTCTTGAGGATTTTTCTGTACATGGAAAAAAGTTAATTTAAATATTCTTTAAAAAAGCAGAAAGTTGCAGGAATAGAAGGAGACTTAATACACGTATGTTTTTTATTGAACTGTACTACTTACAGGTTTCTCATACATCGTTTTAGTCAAGCGTTTTAATTAATTCAGTTCCCATCCGTCATCTCCTTACCCACAATACGATTTTTTGTTTTAATTATCCAGCTAGCAGCTTTTTTTGCAGGTACCTATTTTCAACATAAAAACTTTGAAATTATGTTTTTAGTGAAAAACCTACTTAAAATTAAAACAATAACGCCAAGAACTTATTAATTTAATTAAGCTTGATTAACCTTCATTTCTCGATAAGGAAAATTGTATTTTCCCCACCTAGCTTCGCTTTTAAAATTTAAAACGTCCTAATTTAAATACTTACAAGATCTTTATCTCTGCCTTGTTGTGACGCACATTATACCAAACGTCTTCAAACGTCGGGGCGTAAATATAGTCGCAAGATATTCACCATAAACATTAGTTTACTTCCAATGATCTTATGATCTCTGAATTACCACTTATATGTATATCACAACATAATAATCTAACTAAACACCCAGACAGGGTTTCCACAATAATATGACTTTTTTAAGATAATGTTTTTTATCGGTATATTTAATTGGCAAAGTTTTAAATTGTCGTGTTATTTTTTTACGCCAATATCGATGTGGATGCCATCTAGTATAATCTACATTTTGAGCTATTTCAGTAGCGAAATTTTTAAACGAAGAACAAGCCTAGAAGCATACTAAAAATAGCATAACCAGCGAGGATACTCTCCTAAGAGGCTTTCGGAAACTACAGTTTTCTGGACGCTGTTTCTAAATTTCCAAGTCTTTTATTTTTGCCTCCATTTCTCTATCTGAGGCTTGCATTTAGCTTCAGAATGCGGCAACTACCTAATATTCAGGATTGAAAGTCATTTTGCTTTTTGGCTTATAAAATTAAGCTGAAATTAGGTAAAACTTCAGTTAAATTGTTCTTAAATTTAGCGTAACTTTCTTGGTCGAGATCTAAGCTCAACGTTTTGTTTCACAGTTGGCCGATGAGGACGTTATGGCAAAATGCGTAATAAATACATATTGTGTAATAAATAACCAGATAAATGAAGACAGGGATCCTTAGGTTAACGCATAAACCGATTCTGTTTGGTCGGGTAAAAGCAGAAAGGCTAATACGGGTATTAACCTGTCGAGCCGAAGCAAGCCCACGTGCGATTCCTTTTTGTACCGAAGATTAATAAGATGAAAGCTGAAGCTTGAGCATTTATAGCTTTCACGCTTAATTTATAAATAAATAATAGCCCAGGAACCTTTTGGTGTGATTTTAATGGAACCAGAACGAAAAGATTTATGTTTGTTGCTTGCAATATCGATATAGCACCAGACTAGAACATGCTAAAGCCTACTTTAATATTGTTTCTAAATTCCAAATTTAGAGGTTGATTTTTATAGATCTATAGAATACCCATCCCTGTTCAGTTTAATATACTATATGTAAAACGTGCCAAGTCGAGTCCCCAACTTTTCCCATCCTTTCACGGGGTGCTCGCTGTACGCCATTGCACATGCACGTGGTGTTAAAATAATGTCTTGTGTAGGATAAAATGGATAACACGTCCGTAACACTACACATGTAATTTCAGTCGGCAGCCAGGAAAAAGACAAAGCTAGCTTTTCATAGGACATATATCTATTTCGTAAAACTTGTTTGAATCCCCCGAGTAAAACGCGTCTTTTGTGGGAACGAATACGGCTCTATTCCAGACTCGTGTAATTTTTCCTGACTGTGACTTTGTGCCTGAAACTTACCATAATTTTTACTTATCCAGGATCTCTTTCTGATATTTTGCATCAGAAACAGGTTTCAGTACCTAACTATCTCATCTTCCTAAAAACTCACCCAACCAAGCTCCTGTTTGCGGGTATAATACTTGTATTTGTTGCCCGTCCCACGGGAACCGACTAAATGCAAGGATATTTGTTATTCCTGGTAAAAAAAAGAACCCGGGGATAAAAAACATTACGGGCTCTTAGGAGTATCTACGCTTCTTCTGATGTACATCCATACACTAGCTTGGAACCACTAAGCACTAGTTTCATTTGTAATTGGTAGGTATGTATAATATTGGACTAATAAATAACACAACGACGGCCGTAGTTCTGAGACCTGGTGTCGTATTGCCTCTATTTAAGTTAAATCCTGTACCCCGAGCACTAGTTTTCACCAGAATCGAGTAGTAACGTTATCGTATCGTCATCGAGAAGTTTTCGTACTCAGTGTTAGTACCAAATACGCTCACGGGGAGCGCTGTTCCAAACGCCATACAAATTTTCTCGATGACGATACGATAACATTACTACCCGACTCTGGTGAAAACTCATGCGCGCGGTACTGAAACAGTCGGTGGTAATGAAACCGACTCTGGTCTCGTTAGGCGGTGCTGCATAATTGTGCTTCGCGATTGCGGGAGTTCGATAAGCTAAAAGCTAATGTCCTTGTTACCGCAAAGTAACGGCCCAAATTCCTAATGTACGGAAATAATTCGATTTTGTTACTTGAGTGCGTCTGCCGGCTACGCAGTGGCGCGACGGCGGCGTGAATACGAAACAATTTTCTCCTTATGAATAAAATTTAAAGGTGCGTATGCAAATTTCCATTAGGGAGGGTTGTCTCGGAGCAGTGTCATATGGGCGCACATTTTCTTTTCATATAGACTACGTAAGAGCGTCATCTAATATGGTTCAGTCTTTATGTACGGACCGTTTATATGGAAAACGAGGAAAACTCTAAGCTAATTAATGCCGCTATGGCTGGGCTGAATATTCCAAAAATAATCTGCGGCAGTGATGAAAAAGTGCAAACTAGTTAACACTTTTATAGCTTGCAAAATGCTCGGAGCATTGAAGCGATTAAAAATATTCATTTTAGCATTCGGTAAACGGGAACGACCTAACATGTTCACATCAAGGTAGCATTGTATATTAAGTATTATGCTTTTGAACGGACTTAAATATGAGAAGATGGAATATATAAAATGGCATTAGGTCGTAAATCTATATTTTGACTAAAGCGATAACAGTAATTCTAGATGTTTATGTACACTCTTGGTAATGGTTATAACGCAAAAAAAATATTTAATCCCCAGAATGATGTTTGCCGTGCTAGTGCGCACAACACACAGGATTTGTGGGCGCGAGCTCCAAAGGAAGCTCGGTGTCAATATTTATTGTGCGCTTGAATCTCCGTTCCATATTTTCCCCATTACTTATGCATAGAATACAAATTGGCTACAGTGGAGCTCTGTGTCATCAATATTCAGTCAGCGACTGCAACACAGCCACAATTTTAACTGTTCCTCTTGATTTACTCTTATCTCGAGTAACTTTAAACTGTGTTTACACAATCGCTTAAAAGTTCGTTACTTACCTACTTAGAGTGGTCCAATGCACCGGCGGCGCATGATGCATGATTCATCATTCCGAAATGCAATTAAACCTCGTTTTAGTGTTACTCAGTAAATAAGGCTTTTATTTTCCTACGACTGGTTTCACTTCACGTGTCTTAAACATAATACATAATATTTGTAATACGTGTAGTTTTAAGCGTAGCAACTGTGTAAACGTATTTTTTGAACTTTACCAAAAGTTATAGTTTTGCTAAACTTGTACATACTTACCTACACTGTTCTGTTTATTAATTTGTAGTATTGGAAAACGACGTTGTTTAAGTCTCTTAGAAAAAATCTTGTTCCATTTCAAAGTACTATAAGCAAAACTTGAATACTTATAATAAAAAGGAGCCGGAAAACTCGCGGTTTTAATTTTGAAGTCAGCTGTTTTTCATTTTAAACAGATAACATTGCGAGCTCGGATAAAACAGAAAGAATATAATGAACTTGTCCTACTTTCTTTCCGGTGGCGCCGTGGCTATCTGTAATGCGATCACATCTAATAAGAAGTTGTGACGCAGGTCCGATAGACAATCCTATTAGCATAATAATTTGTATTGCACCCGATGACATGATTCTAAATTACGGAATTACGTAGAAAAATACTGATTATATTCGTTTAAAGCGGCTAATTTGCTTCCGGGTGTGTTCGGCCGGGAGATTAGCCGCTTACGATTACAGCTGGAGCCTTCTTTTACGCTCTGCCGTTCGGGATGCTACGAGTATCTGCAATATTAACAAGAAAGCTTATCTCTCCCTTTTTCTATAATTAAATTCGGTTTGAACATTTTGTCATAATAAATTGTTCTTTTGGATATTCCTATCCACTAGTAAATTCAATTAGATTTTTTCAGTGTTTTGTCATATTTTTCCAGGTTTCAGCGGTACCCTTGCTGTAGGTGATACCTAGTGATACCTTCTCAATTTTATTAATAATACAATCTAAGTAATTAATGGCAGCAATTTAATTATTTTTTTCAGAATCGAGAGACATTTATATTCGCAAATATCTACTTTGTTTTTGAGAACAAAGGATCACTCTCGCTATAACAGGAGGAACGGATTATTATGAGTCCCATAATGAAAATAATTAATTGCAAGATCGAATTTTCTACAAACTCTTTTGTTCATTATTCATTCTGTATTAAATGACTTTGTTTGTGTTTGTACTCTATTTTAATCTGGATGTGATGAGGAAGTAGCTGAAAACTTTCGTGGCAACCCAAGTTGTCCTGTGGATCGGGTTGCACAAGCAGAATGTGCTCCCACTGAATACGTGACCTTTGAGAGGTAGCACGATTGTTAGGCGACGGTAGGCGGGCCAAATGTATAACCGGGGTGATTAGTGGGTGGGAGGGAGGTCTACGTGCTGGACAGTGACTCACCCACACTTCAAAATTATATGTACTAAGTTTTGCGGCTGTTAATTATCTATAGAGCCGACTTACTTGTAGAAACATTTACATTACATTACAATGTCAGACATGACGTCTTATATCTAAAATAAACTTTAATGTAACTCTACTTTTACATTCCTCCTCCTACATTATACATTTTTGAGCCTGCTACACAGTTGTTTGAAAAAATCTAAAAAATAACAGTTCGTAAGTGCAAGGTTACGGGGGTCGCATAGTTTTAAATAAATAAAGTGGATAGGCTATATTTTCTTGGTAAATGGCTGTGGGCCGGGAGGTTTCCATAACTCGCGAGTAACGATATCCTCCAGGTATAATCTTGTTTACAAATGTGCGCGGGGAAGATACGTTGCGTAGACATGGCCATAATATGTTAATTTGGCCCGCGACTGCTGCGGCACCCGGCCTAATATTGAATATTTTGCTTATAGCTACCGTATAATTTAACAAAATGAAAGTTGGCTTCAAATTAAATGTCCCTATTTTTTTAAGGATGAGCCCATGTCTAGTTATTAGTTCTGCTCGTGCCCTTCGTATAATAGGTAAGTATCTTATATATAGAAGCTGAAGACAAGCTACATCTGTGCGGAATTCGCTGTAACCTTTCTAGGGGAGCGCCGATGAAACCCCGTGCTCGATCCGAGTTTTTCGCAGCAAAAGATACCTCATGATGTATTGTTAGCTATTTCATTTGAAATTGACAGTGACGAAGGGAGCAAAAGTGCCTGACAAATGAAATCCGCATTATCCGTCTATCGTCAATAAATACTAGGTTTAGGTACTTTTATTATTTTGCTGTGTGAAGTTCGATAAATTGAGATTTATTTGTCTTTTTTTTAATAAATGAAAATCTTGAATGCTTTTCAAATAAAACAATCAAAGGCACCTTTCATTCTTTAACGCGTTCGCTACCAGATAAAAATGTCGTTTTATATACATTAGTATACAAATTTTTGAATAAAAAGTAAATTTGCGACTTCATTTTCAATATTACGACGGATAGTCTAGTGGTTAGTGAACCTGACTTGCGAAGCTAGGTCCCGGGTTCGATCACCCGACGGAGCAGATATTTGTAGGTATGATGAATAAATACGAATGTTTGCTCTCGAGTCTTGGCTGTTTAATATGTACTTAAGTATTTACCTATCTCTTATCTATGTACCTGTATATGTACAAGCCGTGACAGCCTAGTGGTTTGACCTATAGCCTCTCAAGCAGAGGGCCGTGGGTTCGAGTCCCGGCTCGCACTTCTGAGTTTTTAGGAATTTATGCTATACATTTGTAATTTATCACGAGTGAAGGAAAAAGCGCGAGGAAACCCGCATACTCCTGCGAAGAAATTCAATGGTGTGTGTGTGTAGTTTCCAATCAGCACCGTGTGGGAATTAGGTATATACGAGGGACGGCTGAAAAGTAATCTACCTAACAATGAAACAAAAGACTGTCGTGGCTAAATTTTTTTTATTTTTCTATATAGTCCCCTACTAGTAAAATGCACTTATAAAATTTTTCAGATATTGATTTTAAACCATTAAAAAAAAATCTTTCGGTTTGTCGTCAAAAAAGTCAGTAACCGCAGCCTTCATTTCGTCATCGGTCATAAACCTTCGTCCCCTGAGGTCTTTCTTGAGAAGTCTAAACAGAAAATAGTCACAGGGGGCTAAATCTGGACTATAAGGGGGGTGGTCAATGGTTTCGAAGCCATTGTCTTTAATTGCTAGCTTCGTTGTGCGTGCGGTATGCACTGGTGCGTTATCGTGCAAAATCGGAATTCCCTTGCTTAGTTTACCTAGCCGTTTTTCTTTTATTGTCTCTCTTAGTTGATATAGTAAGTTTGAGTAATAATCAGCATTCATTGTAGTTTTCTGCGGTAAATAATCTATGAGCAAAATCCCTTCTGTGTCCCCAAAGATTTTAGCAATAAGTTTACCTGCCGATGGACAGACCTTGAATTTCCGAGGCGGCTTCTCATCCTTAAATTTCCACTGTAACGACTCTTGCTTACTTTCCGGGTCCCATTGTCAAATCCAAGTCTCATCACATGTTACAATTCTAGAAATTATTTCTTCCTCTTTCCCTCGACTCATGTCCAAAAACTCTTCGCAACATTTGACACGCCTCTCCATGTCAAATGCAGTCAATATTCTGGGGACCCAAGGTGCACTAACCTTGGACATGTTCAAATGCTCATGAATTATTTCATTGACTCGCTCTTTACTGACGCCCACATCTCTAGCTATCTCCCACTGCTTCATTCGTCGGTCCTCTAATATAATTTTTTTCACCCTGGCTACATTTTCATCGGTGACGGCCGAAACTGGTCTTCCGCTACGAGGATCATCTTCCAGGCTCTCACGATCTAACTTAAACTGCTTTGACCAAAACTTTATAACAAATTCGGAAGAACACGAACTGCCAAACAGACGTAATATACGAGGGCTGTTTGATAAGTACCAGTTTTCTAAATATATTAATATCACTGGCCGCAAATAAGTATACCACCTTTTTAAGCCATATTTCAGAGGCGGCAAAATTAAAAAAAAATGGCATTATTTTTTTTTTTTTTCTCATTTGACAACGATTCAGTGAAGGCGTGAACTTAAAATTGTTAAAATGGAGAAAGAACAGTATCGGTCTGTAATTAGATTCTTATTTTTGGAAGGAAAAACATGTCATGAAATAAAAGTAAGAATGCAAGCGGTTTACCATGAATGTGCTCCTTCTATGACAACCGTCAGATATTGGTATAACGAGTTTAAGCGGGGGAGAACAACCGTTTTTGATGAGGATCGCCCAGGCCGGCCAGTTGAGGTGACTACAGACGATATGGTTAAGAAAATTGAAAATATCGTTTTAGCCGACCGCCGAATTAAACTTTGAGAAATCGTTGATGCTGTAAACGTTTCAATCGAGAGGGTACAACACGTATTAGAAGAAAAATTGGGCATGAAGAAAGTATCGGCGAGGTGGGTGCCGCGTTTACTCACGGAGGAGCAAAAACGGAACCGACTGACTACTTCGGAGCAGTGTTTGGCCGTGTTCAAACGTAACCCGAAGGAGTTTCTGCGTCGTTTCGTGACCGTGGACGAAACGTGGGTCCACCACTACACCCCGGAAATGAAAGAGCAGTCGAAGCAGTGGATTTTACCGGGTGAACCTGCTCCAAAGAAAGCAAAAACCGTCCCATCGGCTGGAAAGGTCATGGCGACCGTTTTTTGGGATTCACAGGGTATTATACATATTGACTATTTCGAAAAGGGAAAAACAATAACAGGGCAGTACTATGCCAATTTATTGGATGAATTTGACGCCGTGTTAAAGGACAAACGACCCCATTTAAAAAAGAAAAAGGTACTGTTTCATCACGACATCGCCCCGGCTCATTCGTCCAGAGTTGTGACGGCTAAATTAGCACAGTTACGCTACGAACTATTGTCTCACCCCCCATATTCTTCAGATTTGGCCCCATGCGATTTCTTTTTGTTTCCCAACCTAAAAAAATGGCTCGGTGGCAAGCGATTTGGATCAAATGACGAAGTCATTGCCGCCACAGAGGCCTATTTTAATGACTTTCCAAAATCATACTTTTTGGATGGTTTATTGAAGCTTGAGTATAGGTGGAACAAATGTATAGAGTTAAAAGGTGACTACGTAGAAAAATAAATGCATGTATAAAAAAAAAAAACATTTTTTTTCTATAAACGGGTACTTATCAAACAGCCCTCGTACGCTGTCTGATCTCCGAAGGCGTATTCCCTTCTTTAGTCAAAAACTTAATCACCGCACGCTGCTCGATTTTATCCATTTTCACTTTTTCTACCGACATGTTTGAAACAATTGTAGGAGACAAATAAACGTGATGCAATAAACAAATGAATGTATTACATTCATTTGTTTATTGCATAATTTTTTTGAAAATAGAACAACAAACGAATATAAATCCATACCAGCCAGCATTATTTTTGTATATATTTCTGACCAAGGAGATTACTTATCAGCCGCCCCTCGTAGCCGTAGCCCCATTCTGATAGGAGGCCTATGCTCAACGGTGAGCTGTCAAAAAGGCTGGTGATGATGTATAATAAGTATTTATAATAAGTATGTTTAACCGTTGCGTACACCCATAACACAAGCTCTGCTTAATTTGGGACTAAATCAAACAAATAGTTAAGTACTTGTCTATTCTTGAGAGTTAATATTACATGTTGTTTATAAGTAAAATTTTGACAAATCAAGTGGCAGCGGCCATAGATACAAGACAAGTAGAATTGGTGTCGATTGTTCCACGATATTTAAATATTTATTTGTTTTGACGGCCGAATAGCCTAGTGGTTAGAGACCCTGACTATGAAGCTTGAGGTCCCGGGTTCAAATCCCGGTCGGGGCAGATGTTTGTATGATGAATATGAATGTTTGTTCTCGGGTCTTGGGTGTTTAATATGTATATAAGTATGTATTTATCTATATAACTATGTTTATCCGTTGTCTGGTACCCATAGTACAGGCTTTGCCTAGTTTGGGACTAGGTCAATTGGTGTCAAATTGTCCCATGATATTTATTTATTTATTTATTTTGAATATACATTTTTCTAGTAACCAAATAGCATCTGCAAAGCAAATTTAACAGTGTGTGTGTAATCTCTAATCTACACTGGACCCGCGTGGGGCTTCGGTCTGTACCTATCATGATAAGAGAAACCCGGTGTCTGGCAATGGGACGAGGCGTAGGTGGGTCGGAATGTGTTAATAGTATATAGGACGACTTAAATTTATTGCTCCTGTAGTTGTACAGGCTGAAATATCTAGGATACGCTATGTGAACGATTTATGTATTTGTTGACATTATCAATCACATGATTTACACATTTAGGGCCTTATTCATAAACGTCACTCAAGCCTTCGTTAGCTAAAATAGGGCATATCTTCTTCTTACTAACGGAAATGTCAACGTGACAAAAAAGGACAAACAAACTTTAACGGCATTTTAGTTGAAATAGGTTTATGAATAATAGGGTTATTGATTTAATGTGCGGGAGATAGTTTCACGTGCTTTATTCCAGTTCCCGATAAGTTATCAGATAGTTACTCCAGTCTAGGAATGCAAAGAACCTAGTTATATTATTATAGAGTTATCCTATCGGCTGTATCTTGCTCGCAATAAGGGCAAACTAACCTGCAAAGTTTCTTACGATGTTTCTTTCTACTTGTGAATAGCTGACGTGTCAGTCAGACCAGAGAATTAACTGACATTCAGACGCAATTTAGAAAAACATAAAAAAGCACTCAAAAAAATATGTATGTATAAAAAATGCAAATAAATATTATTTAGTTTATTTCACTATTTATATCTTATATAGTGTGTGAGTTCACCATACTGACCCATCTAAATAGTCCACCTTCTATGAAAAACATGGTTTCACTGCAATGTGATAAAACCAAACTATAATATAATGCTCGATGTCTCAATTGCTCGTTAGTTGGTTTAGGGAAAATCCAATTTGCAGCAAAAGTTATCCATTGGCTCAACACAATCTTTCAATGTTTCGCGGCGATGCAACTATTTTATTTATTTGGAACTAAAATTTAGTATGAGGTTTCTCGATTTCGATACGATAACGTAACGTTACGCAGGATTTAAAAACTCGTGCTTGGCCTACTTCGCGATCACACTTAGCTTACGATACAACATATTTGCTGAAGTCTGTGATATAATAACATACGTCAATACCTTTTAGTTAGCGTGTGCCTAATTCCGTTCGTTAGTGAGGATTCTCCACCATGATTTCTGAATAGAGACTGTAATTACTTACCCAAGAAGCGATAAAGTGGCAAAGTTTTGTATCACCTTCAGTCGGTTGCTAAAGTAAAATGAACTAAGCACAGAACTATATCGAGATAGAAGGAACGAGTTTATCGATTTGTACGGGAACCGAGCGTTTAACATTTAGCATAGATGCTTTAGGACTAGGAGTGCTTACTGATGAAAGGAATCCTCGATTTACAGCTCCAACTTTTTTATAAATATTCAATACCAAGGCATTTTGCTTGGTTCTCAGCCTTTCTTTTTGGCTGGCGAGGTAAATAAACTTTTTCCATCTATCTCCATGTAGTTCTGTGAAACTAAAATTGTCACCTGTTATTATTAAATTATGCACCGTCAATTTATGTACCTGCTACTTGATAATAGTGGATATTCAGTCTTGTTACTAAAATTGTTGGCAATTACTGATACTAAGAGTACAATTGACACTAAGCTGCCTCTGGTTCCCCACTAGTGAAAAGAGCTTGTTCCTCTTTAGATGTGCTTAACGACATATAATGCAGCATTGAGGAGAATTGCGAATCCTTTTAAACTTTTATACGAAATGGGTTCATTTAGAAATTGAAATCCGAAGCTTATGTTATAAATCGAACCGTGAAATCAGTTTAGCTGGACACAATCTGACGATTAGTGCACATAACGATAGTACACGCATAAATTGAACTACCGATTCCCAAGGTCCCCAATGCATAGAAAATGAGCTCCAATTGGAGTCAAATGCAAGCAATAACTGTAACATTAGTGTTAGATTTGCGTTGCATCTAATCCTGACGATAAAATATGTAAATCGGTATTTAGGTTCATTTTCCATCCAAAAATAACAAAGTGTGTTTACTTTTATTAAATTATGAATGCGGCATTTTCACGAAATTGTAATGGCTTTTCATTTGTTGTTACTTGTTCATTTACATTTTTGTTGTTTTTAGAGTTCCGTACCTCAAAAGGAAAAAACGGAACCCTTATAGGATCACTTTGTTGTCCGTCTGTCTGTCTGTCTGTCTGTCTGTCAAGACCCTTTTTCTCTGGAACGCGTGGAGGTAGCGTGCTGAAATTAATATCAAATACTCAAGCTTACGGTCCCTTGAAGCCATGAAAATATCAACCTTCTAAGTCAACGCAATCAAAAGATACAGTCATTAAAAAAACCATTTTACAGTTAACTTAATTACAATAACATTTTTATATCGCATAAATTACTTACAATTTACATACGTTTAAGGAAACCTACAACAATGTTTAATGTAAGCTTTAGGTACCGGGTCTGTTATGTTTTGGTTATAAAATTTACTCATTCGCAAAGTATAAGAGTCCGTGAGCTCTTAAAATTACATTCGGTTTTCGGGGAAAATCGGACGTAATCGTGTAATAAAAAATTACAATGTTTTTTTTTATTTAGTAAGTTGCAGTTGCTGAATTTTATTATATGTAGATATAGAGCAGTTTGTACAGTCAAAGTCAACGACATGGATCCGCACAAAGTTCCAAAAACATATACATATTTTTTAGGACTCTGTAGTGCATACATATCGGTGACCTTGACTGTACCACACACACCACCTGACCACCTCCAGTATAAATACCTATTATTTTTACTGTATACCTATTTAATTAAGATATTGTTTGACAGTTGATTTTTATGGGGACAAGTCTCAAAAAGGGCATTTCTGTAAATAGTCTACTTAAATAAATAATTACTTTTAGGGTTCCGTACCTCAAAAGGAAAAAACGGAACCCTTATAGGATCACTTTGTTGTCCGTCTGTCTGTATGTCTGTCTGTCTGTCAATACCCTTTTTCTCTGGAACGCGTGGAGGTAGCATGCTGAAATTAATATCAAATACTCAAGCCTGCGGTCCTTTGAAGCTGTGAAAAGTCAACCTTCTAAGTCAACGCAATCAAAAGATACAGTCATTAAAAAATATATTTCCATACAACTTGCCTATTTCCAAAAACCTAAAGGGTACTTCCAGATGTCCTAGAAACTTGAAATTTGGTATGAAGGTAGCTCTTATAGCACAACCACTCCGAAAAGTCTCAAAATCTTAAAATTTTATGTCTGTCTGTAGATTTCACAGACCTATATAAGTTAACCCCACACTGCGTACATTTTGCTTAGGAGCAGGGTTCTGCTAACACTGGACTTCTTAAAACACTGGGGAAAAGCGTAAAAATCTTTCTACGGAATCCTTGTGCGCGAGTCCGACTCGCACTTGGCCGTTTTTTTTTTGTGAATAAATAATCTTTTTTTATTTTATTTTTATTTTGCGCCTGAAAAATTCGACTAGATGTAGACTTGTGTTATCTTCTGGCAACATTTTATCGATAAGATATTTTGGTTATTATTTTGACACTACTCTAACCAGTTAAGCATTCCAACATATCCTCAATATTCACTTTTTGCCACATTGAAAAGTTAACTCTTCCAAACCTGATTGTTGAAAAATTTCAATCGAATGTCAGTCTTAGTCGTTCAAATTAAGACACATGTTTGACAGGCAGTATGTGGTCAATATATGGCCTTTGCCCAGAAAAGAGTTAAATACTGTGAGTATTCTGTACCCTGAGCACGAATATTTAAATCGTACATAATGTAATCGAGTAGTGACGTTATCGTCATCGAGAAAATTCGTATTATTTTTTTCTAACAAATACATCACGGGGGGCGCTGTTCCAAACGTCATACAAATTTTCTTTCTAGCATTACCTACTCGATTACTTTACCTAGGATTCGAATATCGGGACACCGAGGACCGAGTACGAATATTCGAATCCTGCGTAACGTAATCGAGTAGTATCGTTATCGAGAAATTTGTATGACGGTAGGAACAGCGCCCGCCCGTGAGCGTATTTGTAACTAAAATTTAGTATGAACTTTCTCGATTTCGATACGATAAAGTTACGTTACGCAGGATTCGAATATCCGTACTCGGCCCTCTTGTGCTAATGCTGCGGGTGGCCTGCGCAGTGGAGTGCGTTCATGAATCGCGCTAGTTCGTCGCCGCAAAAGGCGTCGTGTCGCTGTGCTCCTCGGCATGACTCGCGGCGCCAACACAATGCGCAGTAATTGAAATGTGTCTCAAGCGTGTCCGTGCCGCTGGCCCTTAAACAATAATCCCATTACAATTTTTATAATCCGACAGTAATTTGGGGACAATGGACAGGATGACGGGTCATTTCGAATAATGGCTTTGTTTTCAAGTACAATAACGACTGATCCCACAACATGGCGACACTTTGTATACAGGTTCTTGAGATAGCGTACTTAGCAATTTTTGAAATGTAATTATACTAAATATTGCATAGGATATAGTTTGCCAACATTGCTATGTCTATTCTATTCACGCTTATCTTTCGTTTTTATTTAGATTTTTTAACACCGTCATGAAAAATAAAGAATCGTAATTTCATTAACATCGTGACAACCTTATCATACTTTTGTATTATAATCCACTATGGTACTTTATGCTGTTACACATTGAGTATTTTAAGGCCTAATTATATAGAGTTGCATGCATTACTTCATGCAACTGTTACATAATGAGTGTTTTAAGGATCAATTATGTTGAGTTGTACATTACTTTATGCAACTGTTACATACTGAGTGTTTTAAGGATCAATTACGTAGAGTTGCATACAGTACTTTATCTACACACATATCATAAGTCCTCTATAATGCGTTCAGGAACCGTAGAAAATGACATATATAGCATTGCAGCACGCCGTGGTCTTCTCGCCGACAGCGCCAGCCCCAGCACCTCCTCCAGCACCAGCAGTAAAGTAATAGTCATTACGACATCGAATTCGATGTTTCAAATTTGAAAACCAACTTAGCTTACAATCATAGTGAAATAAAACGGACTACTCACGTATATAAGTCGAGTTCAGTCCGACATGTATAAATAATAATGTGATTTTATTTAACAATAAAAAAAAAACAGTTCATGAAACGTCAGCTCGGTATGTTTGTCTATTATAAAAAAAAACAGTCAAATTCGTGACAGATATGGGTATGATATATGCCTTCGGCTTCTGAACCCATCTTAGAGTACTTATAATAGGTGTGTAGATAAAGTAATGTATGCAACTCCACATAATTAGGCCTTAAAACACTCGTGTTTTAAGGACCCTCATTATGTAGCAGTTGTATAAACTACTATTATGCAACTGTTACATAATGAGTGTTTTGAGGCCTAATTGTGTAGAGTTGCATACAATACTTTATGCAACTGTTACATAATAAGTGTTTTAAGGCCTGATTAAGTAGAGTTGCATACAGTACTTTATGCAACTGTTACATAATGAGTGTTTTAAGGCCTGATTATGTAGAGCTGCATACAGTACTTTATGCAACTGTTACATAATGTGTGTTTTAAGGCCTAATTATCTAGAGTTGCATACAGTACTTTATGCAACTATTACATAATTAGTGTTTTAAGTCCTAATTATGTAGAGTTGCATACATTATTGTTATTGCACACATATTATAAGTACTCTGGCAGTTTTAACCTAATTATAAGATAATCGCGGTCAATATCCCGTTATCATTAATGTCTTACTCTAGGATGGGTTCAGAAGCTGAAGACATAACAAATATGTTACGAATTTAACTTTTTTTTTTAATCATAGAGAAACATACCGAACTGACGTTTCGTATCGACTATTTTATTTTAATTGAGACCTATTTTTGAAGATGTTCCAAATTTGAAACCCTTAACGATACCGAATTATAATAACTTAGGTACAGACGGTACAGTACTGCTATTACCTACTACCACACAGTATAAAAACATAGTAAAACTAATTGTCGTAATGCTGGTCATTACCTACGGTTTCTGAACGCATTACAGAGGACATACGATATGTGTCTAGATAAAATTTATTAGCAGTACTACAGTCTAGACCACACAATTGCATAAGCTCCCTCCATTATGGTCATGACATGAGATGAGTTCGGCTCAGAATACGGTTCGCCATTCATTAAGCCGCGTGTAAAACGATATACGCCATTCCTAGCCGCGTAACGTCATTGGTACAATGCCGCTGGCGCCGGGTCAGCCGGTTCACGGATGTGTCTTTAGTATCTAGATTTCTAGATGCTTTTAAATTTGCATTACTAGTGGTTTGTGGTTCGTTCCCAACTAAGGACTCGCGAACAAATTTTTACTACACACATTACTTTTTAGCTAGACGGTGGAGTCCCCTATACTCTCCAGATTTGGATCTCGGAAACCCCTGGACAGATTCTGCTCATCGAATTTAAAATTTGTATACATTAATGTATTCGTCGACTACTCGCATACGAAATTACATGAGGTTCCATGATGTTCTGAACTCAAGATATTTCCACATAAGATAGCGGAGGATGCCGATTAGTCTGGCCTGCGATTATGCATTGATTCCGATAGGTCTGTTCCAAATTGGAAATTTTACGTAGGTAGGTATTTTTCATACAAAAATGATAAGATCGAAATTAAATTTTGAGTATTCGATTTGGTTTGGTTTGAAATAATTTTAAGTAACAAATTTGATTGCTTAGAAAAACGTCAAGCCACAATAAGTCGGTCGTCAAGTATTAGGCTAAAAACTGGAAAACATCGGGTCGAATTAACTTTTCTGAAAGCCACCCGCCATTAACATAAAGCACTTTTGTTTTGATTCGTGAAAAGGCGAAACGTGCCGTTCCGGGCCGTGGCCAATTTAAGTCGATCCGATACATCGTGGGTACATCGATGTAGTGCCGCGAACGAAACGCAGCAGACGCCGCTGCGATGTTACAGTTGAACTAACACGGCGCCCGGGGCACACCCGATCCAATACAGCTACTTTAGACCTTTAAAACATGCTGTAGGTAAGCATTTATACCTATTTAATACAAATAAATTAAACGTGCTTAAAAAACGTTCTGAGGGTTTTCCATCATAATAGTTGATATTTGTAAATATAAACAGGTCAAACTAAATTATGCTAAATGGCGCCTACATAACACTAAAGTTATCACTTCAAATACTAATCTTCCTACTCCGTTTAATGTTACGACAGACAGGTCTCACTTATTATTAGCAGACTAATATACCTGTAGCGATTCAAACGTAATTGTAGATGGGTTATTGTATTACGAATTGCTTTACGAGTGAATGAATCGTATCCGACACTACAGTTGCTAAGCAAATATCAAGTAGAAATATCAGAGCCATAAGTTAATTTAGGTATTGTAGGTACCATATATGTTCTATTGTATCATATACACGCTACAAACAAATATGTATAAAACAGATATGTAAGTATAACATGAAATGAGGGTCATTTTACGTATTGTATTGAAAGTAAATCAAATCGAGTCGCCCAATTTTACAATGTCAAGCGAAAACGTCTGCCGTCCAGGGACCATAAAGCTGGCAGCAGTCCATAAAACTTGCAAAAAAACTAGAACAAATAAATGCCTGTCGTCTGTTTTGTCAAATCTGTGCGGTACGTGCGCGCTTTGCCGGGCACGGACGAACGGCGCGAGCTGATTTTATAGCGTCATAAAATCTTGTGAACGCGCCCTTAAATCACAACGCTACGTCGTATTTCATCGTTTTGGTTGTCAATGTTTATTTTATATCATATTTTACAGATCCCTCCTGTATAAATCATGCTCGGATTGATATACATTAAGGTCACGTACTTTTGGCAGAATCGCTTAGTTTCCTCGCTTTTCCCGTCCGTCGCGCCGTGTTGACATATGGCCGCACGGACCCCTGATATATCGTGTAATTGTTTGCGTAAGTTCAGTATTACTTTTCGCCTGTGTAAGCGCCACAAGTATCGATTGAGTCACATTAAATATTTCAAACCACTATATTGTTATTCTAAACTCTAGCCATGTATTCAAAGTTGAGTATTTTGTTTGTGAGTGACTAATTTGGGTTATTTAAAATTAATCCCTTAATCCTGTCTTAATTTATTAATACCTCACTCAAATCATACTCTAATGCCTTTAAAGTGGGCACGTCAGTGCGGTTTCCAGTTAATTTGTCACTGCGCGCGTGACGCGATCTTCCCGGAGATTGGCCACTTTACCGGATTGTGACGGTAACCGGGAAGCTATTCATTGATTTTCTCAGCCATTCATCGTTCTTTCAGAGCAAGTCAGATGTAATCTCAGCGCCATTTTTAATTTGTCAAGGATCCTTTACTGATTTCAGTTTATTTTCAACTTGTATGACTGCTGGGGATTAACGCTTGCTTTTTAAACTTATAGAATTTTACTGCGGATACAATTGGTTTAGTCTCGACTTAGTATTTCTAAGAAAAATACTAATTGGCGGAAAGAAAGCGTAGGCGCTGAAGGGATTAATAAACGGCAGGAAAATATCTGTAAGTATAATACATATCCAAAAATAAACTGGAAAGAACTGGAAATAAAATGTGAAAGAAAAGAAGCGTCTAATGATAACGCGTATAGTAACATTAGGTATTTTCTGCATCCAATTTGCGACGCAGACTGAATGTCTCTCAAGGACATACCAGTATAGCTATATACCTACATATTGAAGAAAATCGTAACGACTGCTTATGTGTGCTTATTAAGTATATAAATAAACTCGTATTGTTGTTGCACACTTGTTAGAGCCAGAAGGCTTAGGTTTATCGAGAATGTAATTACAGTTATATAGCACGAATGTATCTCTTTGTTCATCAAATTCTACATACTAACACAATACACTAAGCCAAAACGTTGTTGGATCTTTTTTTAAGAATACAACATTTATACGAAATTAAGTAATTTATTGAATGACGGTCGAATTTTGACCACCAGGCAAACACAAGTTCTGAAAAGTATTCTTCGTTTTACCTTTTGCAGTATCTAGAATTCAAAATATTATTCAATGTAAAGTGCACAATTACTACCGTACTTAAAAATAAAACGAGGGATCGCCACTGTGATACGCGTCTCTATAACGGCTACCACTGGGTGGAAGTTTTCATGATCTTCATTGCCATTACATAAGTACATCTAAACGGCCAAGGAGTCTAAAAACACCGTCAGATCTAGATATTTGATGTGAATTATCAATGGCAACCGTTTTGCAGACAGCTTGATATTGGTACGCATAAAAGTTCATATAAGTTGGGATATAAGCGAGTTCGATCTTAAACGCATTCACTGGCAGCAACGCATATAATGTGTTTTCCTGACTTTTACTCAGTGCCTCTGGCGCAATTTTAGAGGATTTCAACGCATATGTGCGTTTGCGGAACCTAAAAAACTCTCAGGCCAAAGGGGTGGCAGCGAATGCGTTAAAACTTATCTTTCAATTAATTCTCAAGCATAATCTTAGGTCTATTAAAAATCTCTCAAGTCATGATCTAAATATCTCTGATCGCCAGTCGTAACTCCGCGTCCCCTAGTCATAGCTGTAAGTTATAGGCTAATATTTTACAAACTTTGCTAAGGGTGGACCTATTAGGGTGGAAGTGTCTCTTCACCATTTAACGCAGGACAAGGTTTCTATTTCAGTCAGCCATCTAGGAGGTATTTTGAGTGAAGACTTTGCAAAGAAAGGAAAGGGAAAATCGAAGTTCAAAAACCTTATTGACACCTTGCATCTTAGAACTATTAACATTAAATTGAGGTGGAGCCGGACTATTAAGATTTTGCGGTGTAAGCTATTTAGGTTTTGGATCTAATAGAACCGGAGAAATTTGGGTGAGAGTCTAGGTTTCCACGCAAGTAACGGAGTAAACGAATTATTTTTATTTTCCTTACATCAAGTTACTTTTTTTCTGTAAGTTTGGGGCTTTTCAAGCTCGTGGGTTTCATACTATTTACAGCCGCAAATGCCAGCCCAAGGTAATACTTGGCATTTACAAAGAAAATGCGAGATAAAAAAAATTGGTATCAACTTTCATGTAGGTATAAGATTCCGGAAAATCAATGACTTTTCTACACATGCCAATTCGATTGAAATTAATAGGTACGGTAAACATGCAAGACAAGCATAAAAACGATACTCTTTTTTCATAAAATAATGTTTGTGATGATCTATGTTTTACACGTGCCTAGTCCAGACCTTACGTTTTCATCACATTTTACAATATTTTATCTTTATCTATCATTGAAATGAAAAAAACTTCTACAATATTCTGTCCAAAATATTCATAGCTTTAGCAAATTGCATTTTCCCCAAATTGAAAACGTTCCTCAATATAAATTGAATTCACTACGGCGACTTAAATTTTAATTAGGGAGTGTAAAAACAAGACATTATTCATTAATTCATCTGATTTTCAATGAGATACGATTTATTATTTGAGTATTGTGTACCTTTTGAAATTGTAATCTTATTGAGTCAACTGGGCAAAAGAAAATACCTAGTGTGAAATGAAATTATCCTATTTGGCTGGCATGAACCAGGGTCGTTTACAAGTTTACACAATTTTATCATTACGAAATAACTTTTCACAAATTTCAAATTTGATGCGTAAATGTACAGAAAAACCAGAAAAATTTGTTCTCGAATTGGGGTTCGAACCCAAACCTTTACCATACCGTGGTAACGCGCTAATCCAATTACGCTATCCGAGCAATTGAAAGTTAGCACGAAAAACTCCTATATATTCACGCAATCAGATCTTGTTACTTAGCGATATTGACTCGCTAACGCGCTTAGTAGGTGAACGTAGATGTTTCATACTAAGGTGTATTGGTCTCGTACAGAGATTATTGCATAGATGGCGTTAGCGAGTCAATATCGCTAAGTAACAAGATCTGATGCGTGAATATATAGGAGTTTTTCGTGATAACTTCCAATTGCTCGGATAGCGTAATTGGATTAGCGCGTTACCACGGTATAGTAAAGGTTTGGGTTCGAACCCTAATTCGAGAACAAATTTTTCTGGTTTTTCTGTATATTTACGCATCAAATTTGAAATTTGTGAAAAATATGACCGTAAAAATAAAATAATACAAAAAGTTAGTTTACGAAAAAATTTATCGCATGAAGTGGTAGGTATTTAAACAAAATAAAACGGCTCTCATTCCGAACATTTAAAACATTGATTTCTATTTATAGGTACAAGTAATGAAAAAAGTTTTTCCACAGATCAGGCATAAATCAATCTTAAGTCAAGGTAATAAACACTTTGACATGGGAAAACATTTCTCAATTCAACCATAATTGCGCTGAGACAAAACAGTAGACATGCGAAAAAATATAATATACGACAGAATAACAATACGTTTTCAAGAATAATAAATTCATAGCGGTTGCATTCAGGGCGCACGTATGCGGTAACGGACGGTCCAATTCTGGCGCACAATTTACCTGCATATGCAACAAACACAAAGAGGCCATATTTTCCGTGAGGAGGTCCGCGGGCCTCGGGCCGCGGGCCGTGGGTCGGATTACGGCGGCCATCTGCCGCGCGGACAATCAGCCTAACGAGCCCCGCTCGCGAGACCGGATTAAAGCCTAATACCGCTGCGAACAATACCGTTGACGCCCTTTATCAGTTACACTTAGACGTTAACAGATAGCTCGCGTCGCGACAATGGCCCTTCTTGTTTACGGCTAATCCTAAGTGGATTACTTCTGGGCCTCGGCGGACGACGGACGACCGGCGCGTGACGCTCTTTGACGGGACGCGACGACGTAATCATGCACTTTGTTTATTTTAACGCTGCGGCTTGAGAAGTGTGATTGAGAGGCGCTGTGTAACATACTTATCGCAGTCCTCGAGCCATACCCTTCAAGCAAGACAAATGGCAATTATAAACGTACACTTAAAAGCTCGAATTAGAATGTATCCAACTAAAAGTAGATTTTGTTAATTTACTAAATTAATTCTTGAAATGCGAGCGTTTGTTAATTGTTAGTTCAATATCCTAAATTTGCCTATTTTACTTCGGATTGACTAGGCTGGGTTCGAAATATGATATTGACGTAGGTAAAACAATTACAAACTTTCCGAAACATTTTACTTTAGTTTTAATCATGTTTTGGTGAGTGGAAACCCACTGTTAAGCCAAAACTAATAGACTTGCCTATAATGTATGTAGCCGCCTAGCCGGTCAGTGCAGCACAAAAGCCAGGTTACATTAGTTCAGCTTAGTTCAAACGATGATTAATTACTTACGTAAATAAACTTAACACAGAGCAGCGAGCGGCGTCCTAAAACGAACATTGAAAAATCGATATTTCCACCCCAAATGTACGTATTAAAAATTCACGTTTACGGTTGAACTCCTACATATTTTATATTTAAATCTGAAGTAGAACAATAGAAAAGAGTACTTCAATATAAAAGGCTTAAACCTCTTTTATCTAAATTGCATTTGGATATTTTAAACGAGAAAATACTTAACACTATTCAACTTAACTTAACTTAACTTTTTTATTTAACTTATGTAAGCCGATGTTTTGTAGGATTTAAATATAAATGTTTTTAACCAAATCAAAATTGTATTAACAGAGGGTCGAGCACGACTTTACGAAAGCTGCGTAACGTTACGGTTATCGTATCGAGATCGAGAAACCTCATACTAAATTTTAGTTCCAAATACGCTCACGGGTGGGCGCTGTTCCAAACGTCATACAAACTTGACAACGTTTACTATTCGACTTTACGTTACGCAGCATTCGTAAAGTCGTGCTCAACCCTCTGTATACATCTTCAAGTACAAAGTATAATGTGTTAGAAAAAGTAGTGTATAGATATTTTATTATTTAAGATTTCCATTACCTTTCCATACCACACAACGCCACATTACCGATCATTCGGCGACAATTTAGATTCTAGAATGTACACGTTTAAATCCTAAGGTATTCACCTAACGTAACCCAGCTAATTTATAGGTTACCACTGGTTTACTCAAACATACATGCGTTCAACAATGGGACAAGTAGACCGACTAACCGATATGAAGGTTTTCTCCGATTTGTTTGCAGAGATATCCGAAGTTCACGTTACATTTGGTGGACGCCACGAGGGCCCATTGTTTATTCACAGGCGGCATGTTGGTACAGTGTCCACTTTAAGGTGCAGCTAGGCATTTCTCGGTACGGTAATAAAACCGGTTTAAACGTTAATTAGGAAGATTATATATAATTGTTATGAGATTTATTATGATTGGCGTAAATTTTGCGCGTTAGTCATCAATTAGCATCATCGCCATTGGCCTTATAGTCTACTGCAGACTGTATAAAGCTATAAGCAGTGTCAAGGCAATATGGGATCGTCGTATTAGACCGCAAGCCTGGCAGGTATAGGAAGGATAGGAGGCACACGGAGAACCAGAGTCGAGCACTAGGGTAAGGTCGCCAAAAAAGAAATATGTGCTGTTAGTTAAACTAATAAAAAAGTTTCATAAGATCCAAGGGCACAACGCATGATATTATGTAAATACCTAACTAATGAATAGGTACCTATATTCATGTTAACTAAACCTAAGTTCGCCAGATACATAAATAATCTAGTTTGGTAAATAAATGAAATACTTAAGTGAATTTTCAGAGTATCATGAATTTAATCAAGCGACTTAAATTGACGGGCTATCTTCTCTTAATATAACTTGTATCTAATAATTTAAGCTAAGTTAGAGCAAGAAAAGCCTTGTCGTGGTAGAGGGCAGCGTCGAGCACTCGTCCGTAGTTGAGGCTATTGGGAGGCGGGGCCCGCTCGCCGGCCGGCGGATGATCCAGTTACGGTGAACTGGCGCGTTCTCCGCCATTACCATCTCATTACCATACACAAACATTAGTTTCACATCGGAAGGGCTTAGCGGGACCGCTGTGCCAACAAGCTACGACTCTCCAGGGCACTCAATGCACAATTATTATTGTACTTAGCTATTGTCTGCGCAAACAGACCGGGTGTTTGTCGAGCAAACGTAACGGAGGACGGAACGAGATTAACCCTGTTTATACTCTGCTGGTGCGTGATTTATCATTGCTTCAAATAAAAATTGTGCTACATTCGTTCTTGTGTAAACAGATCAAAGTGGTTCACTTCACATGTTTCGCTTAGCATTTTTCGATTTTTTATCATACAAATAGATATTATAGGTATAGAGCTATCATCATCCACAGTAATTAATGTGAGTCACTTGTTAGACAAGTAAACGTTAACTGGAAGTTCGGCAAACCTCCACAGTCAGTCAATTCGTAGTTCCACAGGAAACTCGACAGAGCAACGAACAAGTTGAAGGCAGGTAACCGAATTTCGGTTGATGTAATTAGGCAATAACACAATTTAATACAATACAGGTAAGGGTTATGCCTGGGAGGTAACACAGAACAACAAATAGGTACACGGTTGTTATTAACGGGCGATGTTAATAATTCATGATATTGGAGTTAGAAAGTAAACAATACGAATTTGAGTTTTAATTGAAAACGGACCGAGTTGGGTTTATTCTTTGAATTTATCACTCGGGCCGAGGCAGAGGTGGCACAGGCACGACGACGCGTTGTTCAGATAAAGTTTATTTTATGACTTAAGAGAGAGCATTAATATTCATTACTGGAGCGGAATGAACTAACTTTATTATATAATAAAGATCAAAGAGTGGACGGGTTTCACGCAGCTTTGAGGTGCTTCCTCGTTCGCTGTTGTTCGGATCCGAACCGAGTCCCATCGGGGCAGCGTCAGATCACGCTCTCTTGTCTGACAAATCAAAGAGAAACGTTTTAAAGGTATTTTAGTTTTAAAACTTAAAAACCGGCCAAGTGCGAGTCGGACTCGCGCACTGAGGGTTCCGTACAAAGATTTTCCCGCTTTTCCCCAGTGTTTTAAGTTGTCCAGTTTTAGCAGAGCTCTGTTCCTAAGCAAAATGTACGCAGTGTGGGGTAATTTTTTTATTGGTCTCTGACCATATACAGACAGACATAAAATATTTAAGATTTTGAGATTTTTCTGAGTGGTTGTGCTACAAGAGCTACTTTCATACCAAATTTCTAGGATTCCTAGAAATGACAACTGGAAGTACCCTTTAGGTTTTAGGAAACAACTTTTTTAACTTCGAAGTTTGATTTTTTCACAGCTTCAAGGGACTGTAGGCTTGAGCATTTGACATTAATTTCAGCATGCTACCTCCACGCGTCCTAGAGAAAAAGGGTTTTAACAGACAGACAAACAGACAGACAGACACACAGACAGAAAGACAGACAGACGGACAGCAAAGTGATCCTATATGGGTTCCGTTTTTCCTTTTGAGGTGCGGAACCCTAAAAATACTTGGGTGCTGGTAATTATGCGCAAAGCATATGCACTTACGTGTACACTTCTAATTGTCTTGCATACTTTGTGAAACAATGTGTGTTATTAAATGCGGTCAAGAAAACAAGAAAACAAATATAAACTTATTTTAGGACGTCGTTGTAAACTACGACCCTAAAAAGTTTTGCCCCAGCCTCCCCCTGTTTGTTTATTTAAACGGCTCGGCTATTTAACTTCTAGTATAAGGGTTTATAATTTGAAATTTCACACCATTAAGGATTATAATAATGATTAAAACTTTGTATAGGAAAAAATAATAGAAGAATACGTAATACCTAATAGATGATCGAGCTTTAATTTTTCGTTAATTATATTTGAGTGTGTCGTGAAGTTTCGATAATTTTGCATGTTTACGAGTATTTTCTAGAGTCCGTCTAGGGGATGTATATACATTTTGAAGTAAAATTAGGATTTAGAGATAGACTTTAGACACGAGTCGTCGAGTTGCGGAAAATAGCCCGTGCTACAATTACAATTACAATAGACTTTAGATACCCATATAATTATTGCGTGTTAAACACAAATGTTAATTCAGTGCTGTAACGAAACATAGGTATTTGCATAATTTAACTTTGTAAATTATGATAACAAAGAGTAAAACCGCCTTCAAAAAAAACCTCACAAAGAAAACATAAAATAATGCCCAAAAAGCATAAAAAAACATAAAAAAAGAAAAAGGATAATATTTTAAATATTAACGTAACTAAAAATTGTAAAATAAAAAATCTTTTAACAGAAAACAATACCGCCTTCAAAACAAACCTCAGAAAAAAAACCATTAAATAATGCCCAAAAATCCATGAGTTTTATGGCCTAGCAGAAATATGAAGTCGGTGCGGTGCTAGCGGAATATTCTTGGAATGAAGCACCGACTTCATATTTCTGCTAGGCCATAAAACTCATGGATTTTTGGGCATTATTTCATGTTTTTTTTTCTAAGGTTTTTTTTTAAGGCGGTTTTACTTTCTGTTAAAAGATTTTTATTTCACTATTTTTAGTTACGTTAATATTTAAAATACTATCCTCCAACTCCTAACCGTTAAGGAGTTGTACCTTCCATCATCACCTCATCAACACGAGATGATGACTACCAGACGCAAATACTTGAATAGCTTTCGAAAATATATGAAACGAATGATACGTCCCTGTAAAATTTGAGGGTTGCCCTCGATTTCCCTGGGATCCCATCATCAGATCCTGACTTGGTGACAATGGGACCACCTCAGAAGTATACCCTTTCGAATAATGATTTAACGTTTTCAGAATTATCCTCCAACTCCTAACCGTTAAGGAGTTGTACCTTCCATCATCAGCTCATCAACATGAGATGATGACTACCAGACGCAAATACTTGAATAGCTTTAGAAAATATATGAAACACATGATCCGTCCCTATAAAATTTGAGGGTTGCCCTCGATTTCCCTGGCATCCCATCATCAGATCCTGACTTGGTGACAATGGGACCAACTAGAAAGTATATCCTTTAAAACAAAAAAAAAATTTTTTTTGAAATCGGTTCAGCCGTCTTCGAGTAATCGGGGAACATACATAAAAAAAAAATATTCCGACGAATTGAGAACCTCCTCCTTTTTTTGAAGTCGGTTAAAAATGACTGCTAGATTTCACAATATGCCTAGTCGCTATGTACTTAACTGGTTTTAGTCCGCTAATTTGTGTTGAAAATTGTTTAAATTATTTAACAATCCAGTATATTGTGCTTTTTTTTTATACAACGAGGAAGGCAAGCGTATGTCCTGTCAATAACGATCCTCTTATCTCAATGTAACGGACTATACCGTTAGTCCTTTACCCAAATCCTTGTCGAGTGATTTTTCTAGCCCTTTATTTAGAGCTTTTTAATAATTTATAACAGCAGGTAATTTTATTTTCAATATCCTGCTTGCTTTTAAGGCAGGCGAACTACACTAGCGAACAATTGCATCATTTTAACAAGATATGATTGAGGGCGAGGTGACACTGCCGCAGTTTCTCTGCCGATTCTAGATCTGCAATTCTTCATGTGCCCTATCTAAACGAGCATCGTAACGACACACCGTAATCTCACAATGTTATAGCTAAGTCCTTCTCCAGAACAACCAAAAACAAACTTTAGAGCGACGTATTAGAGCCCTATTTTGATTAAATGCCCAGATTAAGGAGTGGGATGAGTAATTCTTTTTGAATAATAACCGCATAAAAGTTTATCGAATTTTTTGACGCCTCTAAAGGTACGTACGTCTCCTGTATTTTAATCAAGCCCAATGGCTAAACGGCTTTTGATATTATACATAGAGGAAGAACCAGTTACTGAAACATTGGGGCAGAAGTATCCTCAAAACTGCACCGGTACATTCAGCAAAGATTGCGATTGAAATTGCACAACTAAATCGTCTTACATGTTTAGTTCGTCGTATTTTCTATATAACTTCTTTTGAATTACCCTTTTACTAAATGCGCCCTAGCAGTAATTTTATTTTCGATTGTGCATACCTATAATAGTGTCAACAAAGTATTCTTAGTTTAATTACAGAAAAAATATTGTCTAAACAACCGCGGCTAAATAATGTTGAATTACTTCTTTTATTCTGTGCCGAATCCACTAAACGAGACTTGAACTTGCACTGGGCCGAGCCGATATTTTGGTTGAGTGCATGGCCACTTAGGTGCGTATTTGTAATGTCCTTCATTAACCGGTGGGTTCAACCTTTTGCTTTTTTTTTTCCACCAAGTACGATAATCTCTCATAAACGGTGTTGCAAAAGAAAAATGCGATATGATTATTTAAATTGCGGGACAGATCCGCCATAACGCAACGCAGCGATCTCGCCTTACCGGGTAACCTTAGAGCGCACATTAATGCTGATGAGCTCGCGTGTATTAAGCTTAGTTTCAGCTCTAAGCTTAATTCGCTTAATCCTTCCGTCGCGTATGACACATAATTGTGGTGTAGAATTTTGCTATGCTGCGGCAGGATTTGGCACGAAGGAGCCGAGGCGACCTCGAGGGGAACGGAATCGTGATCCCGCATCGAGTTGCGAATAATTGAGTGGCACCCTCGCTCAGCCATCACTTTAAGTGTAACGCTTAATTAGACCACGTGAGAAGCGCTTAAAACCTCTTTGTATGAGCTTTGTTGCCATTGTTGCTGCGCATAAACATTGTGAACAGAACATTTTACTTTGTTCCCTAACGGCGAGAATTTATTGCTCGGGGCAATTAAGAACGCTTTAGCGACGAGCAAAGCAAACATTCTATCAATCTTGTGCCGCACAGCGCTGAAGGGTTAAATTTGTATCGTGCAGTGGCGCATGCACACTTGGGTATTTTGCGAGGCGGAAACGGTAATAAGCTTACATTGTCTCCGCAGCAAGCGGGGCGGGTAACTAAACAGTTTGTACAGTTAATACGGCTAATTTCATCAGCAGCGTTTTCTAACCTCACAGTAATAACGTTGTCTGCTGTCGAAACTTTACGATGATGACATAAAAGTACACTGCACTGTGCACGACGTGAAACTAACAATTTGTAAAATTAATGATGTTTAAGTGAGTCCCGCTGCAACCCGATAGGAAGTCCTTCATAGGCGCCGCCGTCCCGTCGACGGCTTCGCCTGCAGGATTAAGGAATCCGCTCATTAATTCACGTGAAACTATATAGTCCCCGCAGTCCTTTGAATACCTACGAACGAGTTCTTACAATAGAATTTTATGCTAATTTAAAATAGATTATTTTACCGTTTACTAAGTACTTAGAATTAAGTACTCAGAAATTAAGCAAAGCAAAAGACGAAGGGCCGAGGGGTTGTTAAATTTAAGACAAGGTAGGTGGCACAAATGAAATTCTGAATTTATGATCTGAATAAAGATTCACATTTCATAATAATCACGAATGCCAACTACTTAAAGTTTGAATAGTTCAATCAAAGAGATTACATTTTGCTGATGTACTATTTTTGTGACCATAAAAACTAACTTGCTGCAACTTTCTTGCGAGCTTGCAGTTACATAGGTGCGAAAGGCAGACACAACAAAATTCTCTGGTGCCTACACATACATTAAAAATAATAAAAGACGCCCGAGGAATTCATGGATTGTAATAATAATAAATAATTCAATAATTTTATATTAATCTATCAAATTTATTGTTGACATAACACTTACTCTTAAATTTTTATTTTGTTATTGTAATCTTTCAATATTTTTTTTATTAAATACCAAAATCTGCTGACATGTCAATGATGAAATGGATTTTTCCCCTCACTACCTCGGAAAGCCGTCTTTTATCCTTTAATGCAAGCGGGTAAAATCGCATTTTATCCACTAGTGGGGAAAGTAATTTGACCTTGGAGTGGAGCGTGTTTAAGTAGCTTTTGACAGAAAACAAAACGTAAAACGCTCGTAATAATGGTTCGTTCGATGTTAAATGTCATTAAATAAATGATAAATGGTTTGAGAATTTAATAAAAAATACCATATTTAGCTTTATTTAATGGTCCTTAAAATTCTGTAAGAAACGTTTGTTTTTTATAATGATGTTGAATATAATTCTGAACGCACAAGTTGAGTCGATGCAATTTCAAAACGCATTGTAAGAAATGTCAACATTGCTAACAAAAAAATTCTCACCGACTCCGACTCACGTAAAAGTACGCAACTTTCAGAGTTTTCTGTTATAATATCGTAAAAAAAATAGTGATTCCATTGATGAAGATTTATTTTATGAGCTGTTTTTGCGTGTTGCGCTTTCCTCGCTACAGTGAGGTGAAAAATTTTGTGTTACACACGGGTGCAAATGTATTTTACTTCTCGTGTGTTGAATACAACTTTGCACCCTTGTATAACAAATAACTGTTATTAATTTGCACTATATCGCTACTGATAGTTAATTCCTTTATCATTAAGCACCTACTGAATTTCTATTAATTTTGCCAATATTGTTTTATATTTAATGTGATGAATTGATGATATAATATAATATAATTTAATGTAACGTAATCTTATGTAATGTAATATAATATACTATTTACACGCTGCAACAGCGGCAGAATATGTGATACCTAGAGTTCCCTTAATATATAAGATCTTACTGTACCATGTTCTCTGTAAATAAAAATTTGAATTGAATTGAGCTTGACGATAATTTTACAAATATTATTCGCTCAAATAAACCTGTTGTAAACACCAACACCCGATTGAAATGGTGAATACCAGGGAAACACGGGTATTAGGTACTTATTTGCCTTTTGTCTAGACCGTTGTCGGACACTATAAAGCTAAACTTGTAAGTAACTTTCCTCTGTCAAAGTAAACTTAACTTAACTTAAGTATATAGTATACTTAACGATGGGCTCAATATTATTAATCATACCTTAATTGTAGTAGACGTAAACTCAACAAAGTTCAGAATTGGCGTCTGATTGTCCCAAGAAGATATCTTAGCCGTAAAATATTTTACAAATCATAATTTTCAAACATTTAAGCAAAACTTTTCCCGTTCCTCATCGCTTCCTAAACTCCAACAGTTTTGATATTTTTATGCGCTATCATACGAACCATAACAGGAATGTATATATATCATAGTATATTAGAAACTTTAGCAATTGTATGTGAACCCCTTATGTTTCGCCGGAGCTATTTCTACACAAAGTTCCGACTTTTACGATAATGTCAGCCATTGCCATTCAAACGCGCTAAAACTTTATCAATGTGTGAAAGGATAAGCGTTTGGCTCGTAACTTCCGCGTCCGTATAATTCCTATCTAGCGGCGCCGATGCTCGCGCTCGCGATGGCGGCCAGGAAGCTAATCACACCTGAGCCTGACTCTACTAACTGGTTTAAAAATATTCTCTATATTCATGAGTACACAACTTTTTACTTTCGCTTTGTGGTGTCTAAGCAGCTGCAAATAAGTGAGACTAGTGAGAGCCCACTCGTTCAGGACTCTGCTATGGCTGAGCTGCGTTGCAATATGCTTTGAGACCTTAAGACTGAAATTAAATGGTGTCCTGCGAGAGCAACGCAAATATTCGTGAAGATCAACAGGAAGTACAGAATAATTAGGATTGAGAATCCTACTTTTTAGGGTTTCGTACCTCAAAATTAAAGGAGGATCCCTTATACTTATAGGATCACTTCGTTGTCCGCCTGTTTGTCAAGACCCTTTTTTCAGGAGCGGGAGGAGGTATCAAATTGAAATTAATGTCAAATGTAATGTGTGGATATGGTCTCTTGAGGCTATAAAGTAAGTTTCTAAGTCCATGTGATGGGTATCAAACATGCATAATAACGTATAGGGCAAGTACCTACTTCCAGTTGACATAGAATTATGAAATTCGGAAAGAAGTAAAGCCTCATAAAGCAAATAAAGGAAAAATGGGAAAATTTACAAATGTAAATGTTTTAAATTTAATTTTTTTATGGAACCCTCCGTGCAGATGGAAGAGGAAGGCCGCCATTAAATGAAATGGGACATAGGTATGGCTAGGCAAAGAGACACAGAGAGAGATGGTAATGGAACCAGCAGTGTCCGTGTCCGAGTCTGACTTACATTTGGCCGGTTTTTACCGACTTCAAAAAAGGAGGAGGTTCTACGTTCCACTGTATGTATTTTTTTTTATGTATGTTCATCGATTACTCCGTCAATTGTAGACCGATTTTCAAAATTCTTCTTTTATTCGAAAGGGGTCCCATTGTCACCAAGTCATAATCTGATGATAGGATCCTAGGGAAATCGAGGGCAAACCTCAAATTTTACAGGCACGTACTATGTGTTTCATATGTTTTCTAAGGTTATTCAAGTATTTGCGTCTGGTAGTCATCATCATGAGATGATGACTACCAGACGCAAATACTTGAATAACCTTAGAAAACATATGAAACACATAGCACGTGCCTGTAAAATTTGAGGGTTGCCCTCGATTTCCCTAGGATCCCATCATCAGATCATGACTTGGTGACAATCGGACCACCTCAGGAGTATACCCTTTCGAATAAAAAAATAATTTGAAAATCGGTCTACAGCTGACGGAGTAATCGATGAACATACATAAAAAAAAAAATACATACAGTGGAACGTAGAACCTCCTCCTTTTTTGAAGTCGGTTAATAAACAAGTCGTTTTATTTTCGATGCGCGACTGTTCAAGATTAGTTAGCTATCACATGTGTAAATACATGATACACGAGTGTAGTCACTCTTAAAAACCCGCGACACAAATTAATTATTTCTCATTTTTAGCCAGGTCGACTAAACTTAATTAAAGGTGAAACACAAATAATCAGAAACAAGATCGGAACAACTATTCCAGTTTTAATTATTTCATTTCTGTTGGAAATAATAAATTACAATCCGTTTCAAGCAACTACCCACTAATAGCTTGTGGAGCTCTATTAAAAAGAGTTGAAAATAGGCCTGGAGAGTCCTTTTGCGCCTGTGTAGTGGTTTGGGCCCTCCATTTTTCTCAAGTGTTTTAATTAAAACGTTTTAAGGTACGCAAATACTACTGGCGAATAAAAAGGCACTTTGTAAACATAATTTTATATTATTACAAAAACGACCAGCTTTCTGCACCTCCATTCCTTTTCAAGCTAAAGCTTGTTTTGCCATAATATCCTGAACAGGAAAAAAACACATTAAAACTCTTTTAATGTGTTTAAATTAACTTTTAGCAAACTACACTTTTGTGGAGGGACTTTTGTGAATTTTACCGTTGAATTATGTAAAGTACCTACGTGGACTTCATTGTAACATAACTGATGTGGTTTCATGGTCCTTTCAACATTCTAGTATTGCAGATGTCGGCAGATGGACAGCACAGTGCACTCCAATAACTCACGAGGCTTGTAGAATGAACATTCTCGGAGTAGTAGTTGCTTCAAATACATACCTAATCAATGTGAGTGGAGGATGAAAGACACTTAATTCGAGGCCCATGTGCAAAGTGAATCGACAGTGGGGCCGTCACTTTTGTCGGACACAAACCAGATGCTCTGATCATTTCGACATCGTCCTATGTGAGATCATTACTTGCTGCTCACTCGCAAAACGTTAAGTAAAAGAACAATACGCTATGGAGTTTCAAGATTAGCATAAATATTGCATATTCTCTTAATCTAATATAATTTGTTGTCACCTGATTTAAAATATTTACTTTGGAGAAGAAATGATTGCTGCTTGGATACTTTCAGTAACCCGTGTAATGTAGATATTTGAAATTAAGATTCCATCTTATTTCCACACTAAACCAACAAAGTCGAGCCGCTTATTTCAAATGATTCCGCCAGTTACAATAATTTCATTACATCTATTGCTAGGAAACATGATTGCGTTCGTCGCCTGTCAATTTCTGTAATTGGGCTTCAATGTGGCGTGACGCGTGTAGCGATCGCGTGCGCTGCCGGGCTTGCCATCATAACCCTGATGACGGCTGACTTCTCACTTTGATGTTGGCAGCGTTGAGATTGAGACTATAGGCTGTCAATGCGGAGTTGATATCTTCATGACATCTCAATAGGAAATTGTGGGTTACCGATTTTGACTGTGCAAGCGGAAACCACGGGGAGTAATTCTTTAATATGTAACCCAATTTGCAGCAAGGAATATCCCAACTAGCGAAAATATCATCTGAATTTGGAGTTATGCAGCTATATAAGTAAAAACTAGTATTTTGGGTGGGGGCCGCGGGCCCCGAGGGGCCCGCGGAGGGTTCCCTGCCACCATGTTTTTTTTATATCCTTAACCTAACCAATTATCAAACTAAGCAACTAACCAAGTATCAAACTATCAAACTAACAAATTAATCAACTTACCAACTAACCAACCAACCAACCAACCAACCAACCAACCAACCAACCAACAAACAAACCAACCAACCAACCAAAACACCAACCAACCAACCAACCAACCAACTAACAAACTAAACAACTAACCAAATAACCAACTAACCAACTAACACACCAACCAACCAACAAACAAACCAACCAACCAACCAAAACACAAACCAACCAACCAACTAAAACACCAACCAACCAACCAACCAACTAACCAACAAACAAACCAACCAACCAACCAAAACACCAAACAACCAACCAACTAACAAACTAACCAACTTACCAAATAACCAGCTAACCAACTAACACACCAACCAACCAACAAACAAACCAACCAACCAACCAAAACACCAACCAACCAACCAACCAACCAACCAACCAACCAACCAACAAACAAACAAACAAACAAACAAACAAACCAACCAACCAACCAAAACACCAACCAACCAACCAACCAAAACACCAACCAACCAACCAACCAACTAACAAACTAACCAAATAACCAACCAACAAACTAACCAACAAACCAACAACCAATCAACCAACCAACTAACAAACTAACCAAATAACCAATCAACTAACCAACCAATCAACCAGCCAACCAACTAACCAACCAACCAACCAACCAACCAACAAACTAACCAACTAACCAACCAACCAATCAACCAACCAACTAATAAACTAACCAACTGACAAACTATCAAACTACCAAACTAACCAAATAACCAAGTATCAAACTACCAAACTAACCAACTAACCAAGTATCAAACTACCAAACTAACCAACTAACCAAGTATCAAACTATCAAACTACCAAACTAACCAACTAACCAACTATCAAACTACCAAACTAATCAACTAACCAACTATCAAACTACCAAACTAACCAACTATCGAACTGTCAAACTAACCAAGTATCAAACTATCAAACTACCAAACTAACCAACTAACCAACTATCAAACTACCAAACTAACCAAATAACCAAGTATTAAACTATGAAACTAACCAACTATCAAACTATCAAACTACCAAACTAACCAATTAACCAAGTATCAAACTAACCAACTAACCAACCAACCAACCAACAAACCAACTAACCAAATAACCAACCAGCCAACCAACCAACCAATCAACCAACCAACAAACTAACCAACTAACAAACTAACCAAATAACAAACCAACCAATCAACCAACCAACCAACCAACCAACAAACCAACCAACCAACCAACCAACCAACCAACCAACCAACAAACTAACCAACTAACCAACCAACCAAGTATCAAACTACCAAACTAACCAACTAACCAAGTATCAAACTATCAAACTACCAAACTAACCAACTAACCAAGTATCAAACTACCAAACTAACCAACTAACCAAGTATCAAACTATGAAACTACCAAACTAACCAAGTATCAAACTATCAAACTACCAAACTAACCCACTAACCAACTATCAAACTACCAAGCTAACCAACTAACCAAGTATCAAACTAACAAACTAACCAAGTATCAAACTATCAAACTACCAAACTAACCAAGTATCAAACTATCAAACTACCAAACTAACCAACTAACCAACTATCAAACTACCAAACTAACCAAGTATCAAACTACCAAACTAACCATCTAACCAAGTATCAAACTATCAAACTACCAAACTAACCAACTAACCAAGTATCAAACTATCAAACTACCAAACTACCAAACTAACCAACTAACAAACTATCAAACTACCAAACTAACAAACTAACCAACTATCAAACTACGGAACTAACCAACTAACCAAGTATCAAACTATCAAACTACCAAACTAACCAACTAACCAACTATCAAACTACCAAACTAACCAACTAACCAACTATCAAACTACCAAACTAACCAACTAACCAAGTATCAAACTATCTAACTACCAAACTAACCAACTAACCAACTATCAAACTACCAAACTAACCAACTAACCAACAATCAAACTACCAAACTAACCAACTAACCAACTATCAAACTACCAAACTAACCAACTAACCAAGTATCAAACCAACAAACTAACCACCTAACCAAGTATCAAACTATCAAACTACCAAACTAACCAACTAACCAACTATCAAACTACCAAACTAACCAACTAACCAACTATCAAACTACCAAACTAACCAACTAACCAAGTATCAAACTATTAAACTACCAAACTAACCAACTAACCAACTATCAAACTACCAAACTAACCAACTAACCAAGTATCAAACTACCAAACTAACCAACTAACCAAGTATCAAACTATCTAACTACCAAACTAACCAACTAACCAACAATCAAACTACCAAACTAACCAACTAACCAACAATCAAACTACCAAACTAACCAACTAACCAACTATCAAACTACCAAACTAACCAACTAACCAAGTATCAAACCAACAAACTAACCACCTAACCAAGTATCAAACTATCAAACTACCAAACTAACCAACTAACCAATTATCAAACTACCAAACTAACCAACTAACCAACTATCAAACTACCAAACTAACCAACTAACCAAGTATCAAACTATTAAACTACCAAACTAACCAACTAACCAACTATCAAACTACCAAACTAACCAACTAACCAAGTATCAAACTATCAAACTAACCAAGTGTCAAACTATCAAACTACCAAACTAACCAACTATCAAACTATCAAACTACCAAACTAACCAACTGACCAAGTATCAAACTATCAAACTACCAAACTAACCTTTCAAACTAACCAACTAACCAACCAACAAACTAACAAACTAACAAACTAACCAACTAACCAACCAACCAACCAACCAACCAACCAACAAACCAACTAACCAAATAACTAACCAACCAACCAACCAACCAACCAACTAACCAACCAACCAACCAACCAACCAACCAACCAACCAACCAACCAACCAACCAACCAACCAACCAACAAACTAACCAACTAACGAACCAACCAACCAATCAACCAACCAACCAACTAACCAACCAAACAACCAATCAACCAACCAACTAACAAACTAACCAAGTATCAAACTATCAAACAATCAAACTAACCAAGTATCAAACTATCAAACTACCAAACTAACCAACTAAGCAACTATCAAACTATCAAACTAATCAACTAACCAAGTATCAAACTATCAAACTAACCAACTATCAAACTATCAAACTACCAAACTAACCAATTAACCAACTATCAAACTAACCAATCAACATACTAACAAACTAACCAACCAACCAACCAACAAACCAACTAACTAAATAACCAACCAACCAATCAATCAACCAACCAACCAACTAACCAACCAACAAACTAACCAACTAACCAACAACCAATCAACCAACCAACTAACAAACTAACCAAATAACCAACCAACCAATCAACCAACCAACCAACCAACTAACCAACTAACCAACCAACCAACCAACCAACCAACCAACCAACTAACAAACTAACCAACTAACCAACCAACCAACCAACAAACTAACCAACCAACCAACCAACCAACCAACCAACAAACTAACCAACTAACCAACCAACCAATCAACCAACCAACTAACAAACTAACCAACTATCAAACTACCAAACTAAACAACTAACCAAGTATCAAACTATCAAACTATCAAACTAACCAACTAACCAACTATCAAACTACCAAACTAACCAACTAACCAACTATCAAACTACCAAACTAACCAACTAACCAAGTATCAAACTATTAAACTACCAAACTAACCAACTAACTAACTACCAAACTAACCAAGTATCAAACTATCAAACTAACCGAGTGTCAAACTATCAAACTAATAACTAACCAACTATTAAACTATCAAACTACCAAACTAACCAACTAACCAAGTATCAAACTATCAAACTACCAAACTAACCAACTAACCAACTATCAAACTACCAAACTAACCAACTAACCAAGTATCAAACTATCAAACTACAAAACTAACCAACTTTCAAACTAACCAACTAACCAACCAACAAACTAACAAACTAACCAACTAACCAACCAACCAACCAACCAACAAAACAACTAACCAAATAACTAACCAACCAACCAACTAACCAACCAAACAACCAACCAACCAACCAACCAACCAACCAACCAACCAACCAACCAACCAACCAACCAACCAACCAACCAACCAACCAACCAACCAACCAACCAACCAACCAACCAACCAACCAACAAACTAACCAACTAACCAACCAACCAACCAATCAACCAACCAACCAACCAATCAACCAACCAACTAACAAACTAACCAAGTATCAAACTATCAAACAATCAAACTAACCAAGTATCAAACTATCAAACTACCAAACTAACCAAGTATCAAACTACCAAACTAACCAACTAACCAACTATCAAACTATCAAACTAATCAACTAACCAAGTATCAAACTATCAAACTAACCAACTATCAAACTATCAAACTACCAAACTAACCAATTAACCAACTATCAAACTAACCAACTAACCAACCAACAAACTAACAAACTAACCAACTAACCAACCAACCAACCAACAAACCAACTAACTAAATAACCAACCAACCAATCAACCAACCAACCAACCAACTAACCAACCAACAAACTAACCAACTAACCAACAACCAATCAACCAACCAACTAACAAACTAACCAAATAACCAACCAACCAAATAACCAACCAACCAATCAACCATTCAACCAACCAACTAACCAACCAACCAACTAACCAACCAACCAACCAACCAACTAACAAACTAACCAACTAACCAACCAACCAACCAACAAACTAACCAACCAACCAACCAACCAACCAACCAACAAACTAACCAACTAACCAACCAACCAATCAACCAACCAACTAACAAACTAACCAACTATCAAACTACCAAACTAAACAACTAACCAACTATCAACTTATCAAACTACCAAACTAACCAACAATCAATTTTGTATGGCGGCCATCTTGTTTTCGCCATTTTGAAAAAACTTTGACCGGCTCACCCATTGGTTGGCTGTTCTGAGCGACTTTAGTTCCGGGCAAACTCGGTAGGTCAACTCGTTACAGAGAGCTACCTCATGTGTCGGGTCAGTTTCCAAGTTCAGGTCGATTATGTATTTTTTTGTTGGTCGTGGCGGCATTTCTGATGGGATGGTGTATAGAGTCGAACCCAACCTCTAAGGTCAGACATAACATTGTATGGCCGCCATCTTGGAAAATTGAGAATTCGAAAAAATAATTATGGCGTTGAATATTGTACCCTTTAAGAGCCCTGGATGCAAAATTTCAATCGAATCAATCAAAAAAAATTTCGCCGCCATTTTGAATCCGCCATCTTGGAAAAAAAAATTTGCTTCATTAGATTACCCTTTCTATTTTGAACAACATTAGTTCAAGCACCTTGTATCTATCTAGACTGGCCTCTGAGATATTCGCTTTTCAATTTTGTATGGCGGCCATCTTGTTTTCGCCATTTTGAAAAACTTTGACCGGCTTACCCATTGGCTGGCTGTTCTGAGCGACTTTAGTTCCGGGCAAACTCGGTAGGTCAAGTCGTCGCGGAGAACTACCCATGTGTCAGGTCAATTTCCACATTCAGGTCAATTTCATACTTTTTTAGTGGTCGAGGCGGCATTTCTGATGCGATGTTGTAGAGAATTAAACCCCACCTTTTATGGGTTCTTCAAAACAGCATGTCAGTGAGCCAGATTTTCCATCGTATGGCGGCCATCTTGGAAAATTGAAAAATCGAAAAACCAATTACGGCGTTTGATTCAGTGGCCCTCAAGAGCCCTGGATGCAAAATTTCAATCGAATCAGAGCAAAAAAGAAAATGGCCGCCATTTTGAATCCGCCATCTTGGAAAAAAAAATATCCCGATACATTACCCCTCCCACCCTGAATGACATTTGGTCGAGCACCTGTCGTCAATCTCGATTGGTTTGCGAGATAATCGCGTTTCAATTTTGTATGGCGGCCATCTTGTTTTCGCCATTTTGAAAACATTTTGACCGGCTCACCCATTGGCTGGCTGTTCTGAGCGACTTTAGT
>OY829512.1:8957836-9245336 GCA_963691665.1 Clepsis dumicolana | reverse complement strand
ATACTTATATATTTATCTTGATTAATATGAGGTGTACTCTATCCTGCCGTCGTTCCGTATAGCTCTTCACACTCACTACGTTCATTATAGTTGCATTGGTCTGTCATAGGCAACGTCCTAATTGACGCGAATATGCGATCATCGCGTCAATCAACGATGCGATAATCGCAAGTTCTTATGTCATTTACATTCGCATCCCATCGGGCGAACGTCACACCTAGACGCCTGCGAGATTTGTGTATGTTTAATGACTTTGATTCGCGCGAACTGTCGATGATCGCGTAATCGCGTTCAATTAAGACGCTGACACCTTTAAGTTATTGAACTGGACTGAAAACTATTCAAAGATTACGATGTCAGCTAAAATGAGATCATTAACAATAGTATTCCTATAATACAAATAAAATACAAAAATATTTATTTCTCTACAAGTTACACGGACAGTCGAAATTACAGTAGATAAGGAATAACTTTTACATGTAAATATATAAGAGCAACTAATTTCCAGTCAGGATTACACTGGTCCCTACTCTAGGCATAGCCTGTCTCGTAGGTAACCAATACAATACTTAATACAAATTATTCATGATCATTAACATTATCGACTAAACTTTCGGCCTCGGGTTCTATTTCTACTTCAACGTTCTGTACTTCTTGCGGCACAGACACAGGTGCTTCTGTGATGAGGGAGTCTGCAATGGAAATAAGAGCTGTTGCCGTTACATACGAACTGGGTTCAGACTGCAATGTAACTGCCGACTGCCCATACATTTGAATGTAGCAGTGCTGCCTTGCAGTTTTGCCAACTGCAATAGAACTGTAAAAAAACATAAAATAATCCCCAAAAAGCCATGAGTTTTATGGCCTAGCAGAAATATGAAGTCGGTGCGGTGTTAGCGGAATACTCTTGGAATGAAGCACCGACTTCATATTTCTGCTAGGCCATAAAACTCATGGCTTTTTGGGGATTATTTTATGTTTGTTTTTCTGAGGTATTTTTTGAAGGCGGTTTTACTTTTTGTTATAAGATTTTTACTTCACAATTTTTAGTTACGTTAATGTTTAAAATATTATCCTCCAACTCCTAACCGTTAAGGAGTTGTACCTTCCATCATCACCTCATCAACACGAGATGATGACTACCAGACGCAAGTACTTGAATAGCTTACGAAAATATATGAAACACATGATACGTCCCTAAAAAATTTAAGGGTTGCCCTCGATTTCCCTGGGATCCCATAATCAGATCCTGACTTGGTAACAATGGGACCAACTAGAAAGTATACCCTTTCAAACAAAAAAATAATTTTTGAAATCGTTCGAGCCGTCTTCGAGTAATCGGGGAACATACATAAAAAAAAAATGTTCCGACGAATTGAGAACCTCCTCCTTTTTTTTGAAGTCGGTTAAAAAAAATTATAAGCAGGGCAGTCGGAAGGTCGGAACACAGCCTAACTTAACAAAATAACTTTATCATAATCGGAAACGTGTTGCGGAGACCCGATGCTAATCTCTCCAAGCAAGCGCTGAAGTGGCAAGTTGTTGGCAATAGAATGCCACAGTCCGAACCCTATCCACCTGAAGGCGGTTGGTTGAGAAAAAGATCTCTGGCGGGACTTTGAAGCCACAGCACAGGACCGTGACACATGAAACTCCCTGTGACCCTGCTGAGGGACTACAGCACATATCATCATCATCATCATTATCATTATCATTCTCTTTAATTTCGTACCTTATCTGGCTACCCAGAAAAATCAGTAAGTTTCACCTCTATAACTTGAAAATACAATGTATGGTGCAACTGTATACTTAGTGTGGCTATGATGTCAAGTTTGCAAATAATTAGGAATACCTGGGACCAGAATCTTCTGTATTGTTGAGAATGGCGCGTCTACCAGCACGCAGAGCGCGACCGCAGCCAACATAGACACTACCAAATCTGCGTGTAATGTGTTGAACTGAAATGAAAGAGTACTTATACGTATACATTTTCTGTAAGTAATTGTCAATAACTTAAAATTTTTAGTCGTTTAAAGTACTAGCGACCCGCCCCGACTTTGTGCACTTTTCTCCACTAGGTACTAATGAACTAAATTAGAAACCCAAACCCAACAAAGCTTTAAGAAAAACCCAATAGTTTCAGTTTCCTATATCCATCCTAGTAGATTTTAATACTGCCTTCCCGATCTCACAGTACGTGACTTCAAGACATGCCTTCTAAAAAATAGTAGCCTGAAGTAGCATTATGGAGGCGGTCCGTCACGTGACCCTCTTAGGCCGATTAGAACCGACCTGGGTTTTACTAACCCGGTGTTACCTTACGTATTTGTACCGTCTGATGTAATGTTAACGGCGGGTTAGTGCCTAACCCAGGTTGGTGCAAGTCGGCCTTACTCATTTTGTCGGTTTTAAAAAAACTTCTAAGTTAAAGGGGCAATGGACTGGGCGCATTGGTCGTAGATTAGAACTGATAGCCGGTGAGGTGTTAAGGTTCTCGAGTGACTGACGTACGCGGACACGATGTAGTTTGATGGCCCGATGATTTCGGATTATCCTTAAGGCTAACTAGGTACGTGCCTAGGAGCTCCAGGTCCAGATTACAAGGGGGGCATCTAGTTAAAAATTATAACTCTATAGCCGCTTAGAAGGGCGCCGATGAGGTGCTTGCCTAGGGCGCTCTCGTCATTTAATCCGCCTCTGCGGTGCACGCAAGTGGTTCGTTTAGGAAGTCTTTGGGGGGGACCTGTGCTATGTTCGACAGTGGAACTTACCGTTTGCGGAACGCTAAACATGACTGGCGTATCGAGTTGCCCTCTTATGATCAACTGCAGTGGCAGGTGGACCAGGTACAGCGAGTAAGACACACGCGCTACGAACTTCCACATCGTCCAGGAGAGAAACCAATTGACGGGGCCTGGAAACAGGAAGCCAACGATTATAGATTTTTTTTATAAATGTATAGGTACTTAAGTAATATTTTGATTGCAAATAACAGGGATAATCTTTAATTATTTTATTAACCACGCTCATCAAAGTGGTCTAGGCAATTTATATTGAGGTACTTTTCGTACAAAGAAATTAAAAAAAATGCTTCTTTAAAGTAACCTCTGCTTGCTCTGCTACTTTTCTACTGTGATAGGAGTGGATTTTAAATATTTTAATGCTAGTTTCGTACATTATTTGTGAAAGAAAAACTACCTAGATACTTATTTGTTTCGCCTTTGAGAAATAGCGTAATTTTTACCTTTATTGAACCGTGAAACTACCTACTTCTGTGTTTGAGAAACGAAACTAAGACCCCTATATAGCATACAATGACAATGCAAAGAAAAATTCGTTTTCAATGCCTTGTGTCATATTTTTATTTGGAAGATCTCTCCTCAGCGCCATCTATGAGTAGCTTAATCAACGTTACGTAACGTTAAGTATAGCTTAATTGGTGGAGCGTGGTACGGATTACCGAGGTTGCTGGTTCAAGTCCAGCTGCTTAACGAATTTTTCTTTGCATTGTCATTGTATGTTAAATTTCATTCTATGAATGTTTCATAAAAATAAAAAACAAAAATAATCAATAAATCGATTATTTTCATTGACCCCTATATAGACCAAATCAAAATTACACGTACCCGAGAATCCTTTTGGCCACGGCTAAAAAGGTGCCAAATAGACCAAAAGAATTCTCGGGTCTTCTGAGGGTGTTATGCCCGTTTTCACCAACGACACTTAAGTCATCACCTAGTCAGGGGACCCCTATCCTAAGTGGCCCCTTATATCTCTCCCTAACCTAATTTCGTTTTCACCATCTTAGGTAACGGTAATAGGGGTTACTTAACTAAGTGACGGTTTGTTTTAGCTATAGTGATTTCTAAAACCGGTTTTGTTTCGATAATTTTTTTTAAGAGAAATAACTTCAAAAATCGTCTGTAAAAAATTAAACCAACATTATAAAAACATAGAAAAACTATACAGATATATAATTAATACTAAATTGACGTCTTATTTCTTATTTTTAAATGTTGACTAGGCTGTATGGCATTATCTTTGCCATCCAGAAAAATCAGAACAGTTTATAACTATCAATTTTTTTTCGAACTTTCGGTGCGATGATTGTAGTTTATTAGCGAGGATTCATTGACTGAAACTGGAATGATTAGTTATCTGATAATTTATTCATGAACTGTACATATTTTCAAAGTATTGTGTTATTCGATTTCTTTGAAACCCGTATAATAAAGAACAGACCAGAACCCGCGAGCGCGCATGTTAATTAATCGCTTCTCATGTGGTTCCTACATGCAGAAATGCCGTTGGGTTTAAAAAAACAGAATAGGATTATAAGTGTAAACGGATAGCGAAAACAATAATAAATTGACACAGTGCGCGGCGTTATGATTAAACGCGGCTTCTGGTTTGTTTTGTATTCTGAGGGTCAAGAATAGACTGATGATGGATAATTAGTATTAGGCATTCGTCCAACTGCGATGAGGCCTTCCTTTATACAGAACTATTCTTCTTCTGTTTTGGGTTATTCTTATATTCCAAATACCTCTAATGTTAATTTTTTTCAAGTATGAAAAGCACGTTTTCTTTCGACATTCTACGAGTAGGTATATCTTATGAAAAATCTTTAGTACCTATCATACTTTGATAAATCATCTGATCTTCAGTCTGATCTAAATAACTTTGATGTGAATATTAAATCAATTTATTCAACAGCTTCCAAACTCTACAAAATCATTTAAATAGCCTTCCATTTTATATAAATATTATCAATCAAGTTAATTATTGCATAACAAATGCACGATAACCTATAAAAATTAAAACGCATCTGCGACTGCGCGAACTGTCACTTAGCGCTAGGGGGTCAATATTCGACCCCCTAAACTTACGGGACCCCCTAAGCAGTTAGGTGTTACTTAAGCGTTGGTGAAACGGAAATTGATCTTAGGTGTCCCCTAAAAGAGCTAAGGGATCCCTTAAATTTTAGGAGTCGTTGGTGAAAACGGGCATTAGTAAAGTATTGTCTATTCTATTAGCGATCTTCTTTTCTTTCCCGAACTGTAGGAATTCTTCTAACCTCCATATCCCAAGGCGCAAGCAAACACCACCCAGCCCAGTGCAGCCGCCCATATCGGCCTCATGAAGGCATTTAGCAAATTGATCACTACTTCGGGGTAAGATGCGCCCGGGTACACACTGTATATCATCATGAACATAAGAATGGGGGATGCGACCCAACCAACTGCCACCAACCGCTGAAAATAAGAAGTAATATATTAACAACCTTACAATGGAATGTAATGGTAACAGGTCATTGAAAAAGGAAAAAGTGCTGTTTGCAACTGTGATTTTTAAGTAACTAGGTATGGGTTCTTCATGTTTATCTAAGTCACAGAAACTTTTTCCTTGGTAGTACCTAGTAACTGCATCGACAAGAGTAATTAACTCTTAAATAAGATTATGATGAGTACATATGTATAGTTACCTAATTTCATCATATTTTGCAGTATTGCGTAATTATCAGTAAATCACAGACCATACTTAAATAATAAGCTACAGTTAAGTGCGGGAAGATCACAGGTATGATCGATATTCTCGCCTTAGACTTCTCAATTACAGAACAGAATACCTTATCAATCCTCAGCGGACTCTCCCTCCAGACATGAAGAAAGAACCCGTATATCATCCCGACGATGAACGCGGGGGATCTTGTTACAGTGTTGATGTAGTAATGGTTGTAGAAGTCTTCCACTTTTGCGTCATCCGCCATCATGCTGAAATGCATTATTGTTTGAGTACTGAGCTATCGACATAATCTTCACCACCAACACCAATGGTAGTTCTTAAATTTATATACCTACGTACTATAGAAAAATAATGAAAATGTTTGAAAGTCTCGTTTTTAGGTTTCCGAACCAAAATGGTAAAAAGGAACCCTTATGTATGGTGTGACTCGGTCCGTCTGTGTGTTTGTCTGTCCGGCACAAATGGTTATCTCAGGAACAACTAATGCTATAGACTTAAAATTTGGAATAGTTTTAGAGAATGCCCAAATACACCACTGCTGGAAGTACGTATAGGTACCTACGTCAAATTTAACTTCCATGATTTGATCAAGACAGACACCGGTAACTAAGTGAAATAAATAAAAGCTTATAAAACAGACTAACATTAAGATACATATACCTACAAACAAAGGCGAACTTATATCTTTATGGAATCTCTACCAAATACTGTACAATATTTTTGTTTAGTCTATAATAATGCCGCAAAGTATAGGATCAGGCGAAAGATCATTTTACTCGTGGTACCTAGTATCGGGATGGTAATGAGACAACATCTTCAGTTACAGGATCCAGCACGCTAGGGATATCTTTGCAGGATCATGAAGATCCCACTCACCTTAGCGCGGAGACGCCGCCAAAGTTTTTCACAAAGCAGTAAATGATAGTGATCAAGCAAGAGATCGCAAATACTGAAGTGAGGCTGTAGAGAGCAGTGCGACGGTCGCCCAGTAACCAGTACAGGACAATCGGCGCCAAAAGGTACAGCTGCGAATCCACTGACAAGTACCAGGTCTGGGACAGACACTGCAATCAAATGTAAATACCTAATGTATAGATAAAATCATTTTTAAGAATAACGTAAAACAACATTTCTTACTAACAAACAGAAGCAAAAGACGTCAATTCAAATATAATCCTTTAATAGCAAAAATATTGTCGAACTGTGTGTTTCTTAAGACGCTTTTATTTCAAAGGTCACAGAGATGTTTTCGGTGCGGTTCTCTTGCGCGTAACCCTACTTACTGTTTCGGAGGGATTAATCCAGTTTTGCGCATGCATGAATGCAGACCACCAATAGTTGCGGCATGCTAGAATGGCGGGCGCTAGCTCGGGCCACATAGGACCGTCGCCCATGTGATGAAACAGAGTTGCTTGGAAGATCACCATAAAGAACAGCAAGGGGAACATTCGCAGTATCCGGAATAGGTAGAACCAATGGATGTTCTTTCGTAGCGACGCTGAAAGAAAATACAGGAGTAGATGATATTACTCTAGGTTCAGTGAAACTGTCAACAGGGACAAAAAATTTACACGTCTAAGATTAAAGCTAACCAAGTCCTATAAAGCTATAAGCGTTCATCGGATGCGTGCTGAACTGGCGAAGCTTGCCGCAAGCATGCAGACCATGCAGGATTGACTTTGACTGTAGTAGCCACCACAGGAACTAATAAAAAGAGGATGGGAGTGGTTCTGTCGCCGCGCTTGTGATGCGTAAGACACAAGTGCGAATTGTGAGTCAGTATCGCTCGTATTCTAATTTTATTAGCAAGTGGAGGGCAAAAAGTGGCGACATTGGTTCTGGAACGAAATACGAACGATAGCATATTCTATCCTCTTTTTATTAGTTCTGTGGTAGCCACCTTGATAATCTCAATAATACATACCTAATAGATGCTAGATTTCGGTGAACATTTTCCTAAGATTATAAATTAATTAATCTTTCCTCCGGGTTAGACTTTAAAACTTACTTTTAGTCAATTTCCTGAGACTTGTATAGACGAGCAAGAGGCCACTCATCAAGAAGAAGGAATCGACGGATAGCACCGCTGATACTAGCCACATTGCATCTTTACGCAAGGCCCACTGAAAAATAAAAGAAGGATGCCAACTGACTGTGAATACTAAATGTTGTGATCGGGGCGTGATTTTCTGCAACACCCAACACGACTACGGGCAACCAGCACACAGCGTAAGCGCAGCGAGGGATTTTTAATTGATACATAATGCGGGTGATGTCAATTGAAGTTTCGCCTGTACAATGAACAGACAATTCTCTCGCCGTGCCACTATGGTTGCTTACAGTCGTGGTCGGGACGTATAAAAGCTATCAGGCTACAGGTGATTCCTGGGGGGAGCACATATGACTGTGCTTTTGCTTTGAAACACTAGATCGTTTTTGGAACCACTTAGCGTCGAGAAAGCCTCCTCGATCCTCGATCGATTATTATGTGTTGGTACAAAATGAACTTGAGAACGCTCAATCTAACTAGTCAACGTGGGTGAACATTCAAACTTAACGTAAAGTATGTAACCCATAACCCAAAGAAATGGGGTTAGTCACCGTAATGGTGTTAGCTGTGAGCTGACGCGTACGTTATACTTACTTCATAGGCTGTCTTATAATTGGTAATGCTATTGTATATTACAGTGTGCGCAACACTGTGTCCAACCACAACCCACAGAATGGAGAGAGCCCTGATTCCTTCCAAGCATTCGATGGACGTGGGAGTAGTTTTAAAAGTTAGCAAACGACGGGTATTCGTGTAAATTGAGCCGCAAGTAAGCAATTTGTTAATTTCAGCAACATCTACGGGGAAGAAGATAATATTATAAGCAATGTTAAATTAAAGCATAGTTACGTTTTCATAAAATGCAGTTTAAGAGAATTTACAAAAAAATGTTTGCCTGGTTGTTTCTACAATTGACAACAACCACAATTGGTAGATATGAATGGTCGTGTTAGTGTAAATGAAAATACCCACTGCATTCTACGGCGACTTACTTTTTCTTAAGACGAAGGTTTGGTGCAGATCGTAACAAGTACTTGTTAAAATAAAGAGCACAAAGATAACAAGTGCTATCCTGAAATCACAACACAAACAAATTATTAAAGAAAGCTTCTCATACGCTGTTTATATCAAGATTTAAATTAACGGTCAAACTATCAGTCTATCTATCACATGTTTTACGGCTTTTTGAAGACAAATTGGGGAAAAAACTACATCAAGGTAAAAAAGTATTAATTAGGGTTATATTTATGTTTGCTTCATAGAAAATTAATGCATTTTTAAATAGTTGCTCTGTTTTACTTGAAACCATTAGCGTAATCTCAAAATAAGTGGAGTAAAAGTAATTACGATTTTAATTGATGCCATGATGACAGAAAACTTAACGTTTGCAGAAAATGACTGCTATTCAGTCTGCTCTTCGGCATCAGTAGGTAAGGTAAGGTAAGATAGGCGTGACTAATCAACTAAGAAATTGCTTTGCCAGCCCAATCCAAGACTCAATATAAATTTGCACTTGCACATCACAGGCGGTGGCATATTTCAGTGGGAGGAGGAGTCAGGGGGGGGTCGCGACCACGTAACCCTTTTCCCCCCTCGGACCGCGCTTGGGACGTCACGAGACAACATGGATGTCAAACGCTCACGGCCGTCACTGAGCGGAAGACTCGAATCGTACCTATTGACTATAGAGGTCATTGAACCCAGATTGCAGTCCTTATTAAAATAAATAAAGTTCGTAAAGTTATCTTACACTGCAAAGTAATCCCAAACGTCGAAAATCTTGTCGTTGGGCAGTCTGCAGTAAGAGAAGGTGTACGTCGCGTTTATTTTGTCCAGAATCTTTCCAAACGTGTCCTCAACCTTACAGCTCTTGGGTATGCATACTGGCAGTGCTACTCCAAGATTTGGGCTGCCTCTAAAAAAAAACAGACAACGTTCATGTAAGTAGCTATAATGTGCCAAGACCAAGACGCACCAATGGTAAGTTTATTAGTGCGTCTTGGTCTTGGACATTGTGGCTCATTGTTTTAAGGACGTGGTAAGGAGTAAGGACATACCTATAATACTTATATGGCATAGACAATATAAATAAAAGGGAAAATATGGGCGACAGAACGTAGTTAGTTGAATTGATGCAGAAGACGAAAGAGGATGAAAAAAGTGCGAGTCCGGCCAAGTGCGAGCCGAAATCGCGCATTGAGGGTTCCATAGAGTTCTATTTTTTATTTTAATTAAACTACATCAACTATGTACAGTTGAGTTCTCCAATATCTACCTATACAGTCAACAGTTCAAAAATATCTATACACAGACCTTATTGCCAGTTACATAAGGTCTGTGTTTAGATATTTATGAACCGTTAGCTGTACAGATATTGGAGAACTCGACTGTACATTTGTTAATTTTCCCATGAACTTTGTTTTTCCTACAATAATTGGTGCTATTGCTTCTTAGAAAAACGTAATTTTTGGTGGTTGGAAATTTTTTAATTACAATTCGCATTACAAATTAAAATCAGTAACCTACGTTCGTAATTTATCACGAGCTTTTCGGTGAAGGAATAACATAGTTAAGATACCTGCACACTCCTGCGAACCAAATCATGGTGTGTGTGAAGTCCAAAATCCGCACTGGGCCCGCCGCGTGGGAACTATAGCCCAAGCCCTATCTTATTCTGAGAGGAGGCCTGTGCCCAGCAATGGGACGTAAAACAAGGCTGTTGATGATGATGATGATGTCAACTGGAAGTACCCGATGGAAGTACTCGATACCCGTGGTTTTTGTATACATGTTCTTCAGTGTGAAGATACAACCCTTTGAAAGTGTATCTACACACTTTCAAAGGGTTATATCTTTTGATCGCGTGAACTTAGAAACTTAATTTTTTGCAGTTTCAAGAGACATTTGACATTCCATTTCAATTTAATACCTTACCTACACGTGTTCCTGAGAAAAAAGGTCTTGACAGACGGACAACGAAGTGATCTTGTAGCGGCGCCACCGTTTACATGTTGTGCTCTGTACAAGGGCAGCCATAGAGTACCCTAGAAAACAATATCTCTTACCTTAAATTCCCTTTTCCCGTCATAATTTGCAAATCCCTTTTAAACTGTCGGAGGTTTTCAGTTGTTTTTTTATTATCATCATTATCATTCATTGCCTGCAACTCTTTCAGTACCCAGTTCAATGGAAACTTTTCAGGGAGTTCATAATCCGTTGTCTCATTTTTATTTTTAAACCCTTTTAATCGTAACATGCAGTATTTTCCATATACGGTTTCATTAGATTCCTTTATTTTGTCAGCTAAGGAGAGGCATTGGTAGTAGTTGCCGAGGCTGCCTTGCCCGCCTAAATAATAGCTTTGGGGGATCACGCCACTTGCATCAAAAACTGAAATATGTTGAAACCAATAATATAATTAAATTATACAAGGCGATGGGTAGTTATGACTTAAACGCGCGTGCTCCTAGCTAATAGTTGCATAAATACTTAAACTTCCAATTATCTATTTATGCAAGTACATATAGGTAAGTACATACTTACTCCGTTTATTTTAACATTTGAAATTAACGGTCTAACTGTTTTTCGGCAGTTCGAAAACAAATGATTGTTGAATTTCAAATATAAACGGAGTATAATATGTAAAATTATGTATGCCCATATTATAGTAAAGTACGTAGAGTAAATACTTATCCAAAATACAAATTAAATGACTGTACTTAATTTCTTTAGAGACTACCCGACTGGGTCATTACAGGAGCAAATGTTGTGACCAAGGGATTAAGATCTGTAAATGTTGATGTATGCAGCAACAACAAATTACTTGTTGATTATAAACACATGACAAAACTTTTTTTAAACTAGTACTTAGTTATGAAAAATTGCAAGTAAATGGATAGGTAGGTACTTACATTTCACTAAATTGATCTTTCGCAACTGTTCAGCGCAAGTCTCACTATTCAATACGCTTTTATATAGTTCTTCATTGAAAAGACTGGACGAACTTATTAATTTCAAGATGTTTAAGATAATTAAAAACGCACAGCCCCTAACTTGCGCCATTTTCATGGACGATCGTAGAATAATTAAACAGGATGATATAATCGGAGGGTAGGCTATATATATGCTTTATATCTACCGTCTACAAATCCGACATTGTAGAAATAAGATAGGTACCTATCGACGCCTAACGCCTACATTATTTTCCTGGGCAAACATAAACTTACGCGATTTTCACGGAGTAAGTAGGTCTCAGTCACATACTTTGAGCAACTCGTTTACTGTGGATTAGAATACAAATGATGGGAACTGTACTGTGACAGACAGAGACATTTAGAGCGGGACGCACTGAAATACAACACTTCCTAGCGGCGAGTAGCGAAACAGATTAGCTTAGTATCGGGAAGTACTGGCTCAATAGTGCCACTACTGCTCACCAGAGGGCGTACTGCCGAATCTATCGTTCTTTTGAAGAGTTATGCGCTACTCGTCCATAGAGGACTGCACCGGCTTCCAAATTAGATGATATAAATTTCTAGATAACACAGATTGTTCCAGAAGCCGGAAGTGAATAGGGTTTCCGCCCAATTCCTTAATAAAACTATTGTGTAATAGCTTTCTCGCTCTTCTTTCCCGTAAGCAGTCGACTTGACTGGTCGTGTTGTTCCATTAGTTTGTGATCGTAATAAATACCTACCTGTTATATTAATGATAAATGTGTTTGCTAAAGTGATAGTGTTAATGTGTTTTCAAATAAATATCTAAAACGCTGTAGCTTGTTTTACGCTTCTAATCATTCCTGCCTGCCAGCGACTTTGGCCGAGCCCCTCAGGAGGGTCCGCTGTCCTCAACATGTACCAACTAACTCCATGCTACGTTTATTATTCCGCTGACCTTACACTTTAAATTTTAAAGTTCTTCTAAGCGCCTTATCTCCTATAATAGCATGAAAACTTGATCTAGCATGACCCCCTAGCATATACTAACGTTTATCGACGACGAAAAGAATTGGTCCCTCTCGCACTTGCATATTTGTTAGATAGTGACGAATGTCGTCGATAAAACGTAGTAAGAATAATCAGTAGGTACTTAGTGTATTTTAGCAGTATAACTAGGCGTAGTTCCATTAATTCCGAGGGTCGAGGACGACTCTACGAATGCTGCGTAACGTTACGGATATCGTATCGAGATCGAGAAACCTCATACCAGGCCACCAGGGGAGGAAAGTTACCTTTTTTTTTTCATTCATCCCAGGGATAGGCAAAGGAACTGAGTCCATACAGCCACGTCTGATGTGTTTTGTAAATTTCTATATATTAAAGTCCTGTCACCGTCAGAGTTGTGTCAGTCTGTCCTAGTCCACATCCTGTCAGCTGCTCATGCCTTCCGTAAAGCGATAGTGTACTTTACGGCGAGCTACGGCGAGCAGCAGCCGGCGGATATTTGGGGGTCACAAACAGAGGGAATACGCGTTTTCACTTGAATTCTTCATTTGCTGGGCACTGTCACGTTAATTTGTTGTATAACACACTATCTTTATTATCCACCAAACAACACTAAGCACAGAAACTAAGATTCAATTAACGACACGATCCACTCTCATTGGCTTCCCGCCAAATTCCACCAGGAAAATTACCTGTATTTGACAGTTGAAGTTTTTAGCTGCGCCATCTCTTACCTGTGTAAGGCTAATTTTTAGTAGTTAGTGCGTTAGTCATTGCTGTCGGTTTAAAAAAATACGGTTTTTTTTTTTCATTATATATTGCAAAATTTTATGAAAAAATATCGAACCGAAGGCTTGTAATTTTCAGTCACAAATTATTGCTTGTACTTCTGAAAAAAAAATGCAAAATTTATCATCTTGCAAAGAAGAAAAAAAACGGTTTATAGTACACCTACTACATCCCTTCAATCAAAGAGTATAGTAAGTATAAGCCTTCAATTTTCGGACTCAAGTAAACGTCATACAGCATGCATCTCATATATACTACTGTAGTCTTTGATGCAGCCGATGCAGCGCCCAGCGGCTTCCTGTTTTTTAGAAAAATGCGCAGTGTTTAACTGTTATTTCGTTAATTGTCCACTAGTAAATACGTAGAGTCGATTTTCAGCTCCTCCGTTTTATCAGTGTCGTGTATATTGGACGTTGCGGCGAAAATTCGGACGCTTTAGTTACAATCTTTCTGTGTTGTTTCAGTTATTTGAGATGCTTGTGATTTGTGCTATTGTTAGTTGTTGCGATTTTGGACGCTTTAAATGTATAATTTACGAAATAAACGATTTTGAATTCTGAGTTTGAATTTTTCATGTCTATTCTAATGAGAGTGTGTACATATAATTCGTGTGTGTGCGCGCGCGTGCATGCGTGTGTGCGCGCGTGCATGTGTTTGTGCGCGCGTGTGTGTCCGAGCTTGCGCGCGTGTGTATGTAATGAAATCTGTTCTGTCAACTATCACAGATAAAATATGGCATTGCTGTAGAGGCTGTTTGAGGGTGACATTTTTTTCCGCTGAGAGGGCGCTCTATTCCCCGTATATTATATTACTCTATGCCTACTACAAAATTTTAGTTCCAAATACGCTCACGGGCGGGCGCTGTTCCAAACGTCACACAAACTCTACAACGCTTACTATTCCATTTTACGCACAGACCTATCTCAATGATTTTACGTGACGCAGCGTTCGTAAAGTGTCTATGGGCAATGGTGATCACTTACCATCAGGTGACCCACTTGCTCGTTTGCCTTCCTCGTATAAAAAAAATGTGGTCGACCCTCGACCCCCTACCACGCTAACGTTTATTTCCGATATAATAAAGCATTAAACGCTTTCTTTGACAATGTTTGTCCCTCTCGCCCTTGCGTAAGTATCTACTAGTATAGAAAGTGACGAATTCTTTATGTCGTGGATAAAATTTAGCGTGCTGGGTCGTTTTATAAAGCTACAAGTTGTAATTTACAAGCGGAAGTCTCTTTCTAACAAAAGGCGATAGAATGAGACTTCCGCTTGTAAATTGTAGCTTTATAAAACACGATCCTGGGGGTCAGTAGGCTCTGCCATAATTTCAATAGGACCTCCTAAAATCTGAATAGGTAGTAATAATTTCAGTCTCGTTATCTCGTATCGTCCGACCAAAATGCTGAGAAATTAAATGAGAGCGCCACTTTCTTCGTAACTCATGATGGCAACACTGCATGGAACGTCATCAAGTCATCGACCTTACGCCTTACGTCTGTGAAATCAAGTGTCATGTCACTAGGGATAGGCTAATGAAAAAATACATCGATACATATTGTATCGATATTATTCAAAGCTATCGATATATATCGTGTAAAAATATTGATATTTTTTACCCAAGTCTACCATACAGCCGATTTACGCATTCATTCATTGCTTTCTTTCTAGGCCGCGTTCGCAACCAAGTTAAATGCCCTCGGTAAAGTGTAAAGTGAAGGATAGCTTTATGCAAAACTTTAATGTGTGACTAAAACAGACTACTGTCAGGTAATAATTAACGTGGTTTGCGAACGCGACCCTAATCGAGAACAGGGGGACGACTACGAAATTCGAAAATCGAAGTTCGTATCGTATCGTCCCGCTCGCTCTCGTATTAAATCATATTAGCGTGAGCGGGACGGCACGACACGAAGTTCAAATTTTGCACTTCATAGTTTAGGGCCTGAAGTCGAACGAAAAAAAAATATCGATTATTGATATATCGAGATTTAAAATATCGACGATAATTATCGATTATTTACTGAATTAATATCGATATTTTTTACCCAAGCCTACATGTCCCTGTCAGTCACTATTGTCATCTCATCAGTTCATTGGAGTGGAGAGTGGAAACAAATTCCTATTGCTCCTAGACGCCTACACAAAAAGTAAACAGATGGCTTATCTTAAATTGGTGTCATTAAAATTATCTTATTATGATTATTTACTGAATTAATATCGATATTTTTTACCCAAGCCTACATGTCCCTGTCAGTCACTATTGTCATCTCATCAGTTCATTGGAGTGGAGAGTGGAAACAAATTCCTATTGCTCCTAGACGCCTACACAAAAAGTAAACAGATGGCTTATCTTAAATTGGTGTCATTAAAATTATCTATTTAAGTTAACTCACTCTGCTAAATAATGTAGGCCCAGGATATATACAATTTAAATTATAACATATCAAAAGTTGCGTTCAACTTATAACTTACGACACGGATTTTGCCGGCGTTTATGAACCTACAAATTCTACAATGTATGTTTTCATCGTATAGTCTAAATTAATGCAATTAAAATAGTTAGCATAAAACTCAATACTATTAAGCAATTTATTTCAGGTTTAAAGGGCTAGTTGTGATTTTTGCTCTACTCGGGATTGTGAATCTAACCGACTTTAGTTTTTATGAAATCCTCGGCATTGCCAAGCAGTCGTCTACTCAGGAAATAAGACAAGCGTACAAGAAATTAGCAGTCAAATTTCATCCTGACAAAAATCAAGTAAGTTCATATTTTTACGAGTGTTCAATGTAAAACTATGAAAAGGAAAGTTTTTAACTCAATACAAATCCTTTCGCTTCTTTTTCAGCATTTCTATTTGCAGCTCTCACACACTGAATATTTCCATTGCAAAAGTCATTAGTAATTTATTTTCTTCATTTCAGAATGAATCAGATCAAGAGAAATTCCTTAAAATAACAGAAGCCTATGAAACTCTAAAAGATCCAGAAAAAAGACGCAAATATGATACGTTCGGAATACATCAGTCTTACACGCGGCAGTATGACTACCACTCACAGAAGGAATACAACAATCTGTTTTACAATGGCCTTTACCATGAGGACCCGTTTGTTGATACAATATCAGGACAAGGATTTTGTAAGTTTGGAATAATCTTTTTAACCGAAATTATACTTCTACAGGGTATCTATGAAAGTAAAGATCCAATTATAAGTGGAGAAAAAATATTTTACTAGTAATTTAAACTCCAATACCTTAAAAGGAAAAAATGGAACCCTTGTACCTATTATCATTACTATTATTTACTAAAAGGTTTGTGAAAGATGGATAATTTATGATGCATAATAATTGGTGGTAGCCAATATGTGCAGACTAACTAAATAATTACTAATATTTTCAATTTCAGACAGTTACCTGAGTGAAGGATTACACTTCATAAACTTTTACTCTCCATTTTGTCCACCATGTCAGGCTCTTTCAGACAACTGGAAAAAGCTTGCTGAAAAATATAAAGGAATTGTAAGTGATTAAAGTGTACATTGTACATTTGTCAATTTGTTGAATATTTACCTAGTTTTTATTTTAACCAATGTTTGGAGACATAGATTTATTTATACACTTTTTTCTTTCAGGTCAAAGTAGGAGCAGTGAACTGTAAATACCACAACTCATTTTGCTACAATTCTATGAGAATCGGCAGCTATCCCTCTCTATTACTTTATCCCAATGTAAGTACACAATTAAAAAAACTGTTAACAAACTGAAAAAGAAAATAGGTAGAAAAAGTTTTTGTGTTTTAAATGTTATTTAAATATGAGATTTTTGTTTTTTACTGTATCTGTAATGTAAAAAGCTGTAAATAAAACGCAGCTTTTCCAGAGAGCCTCATTGTTTGTTAAATTAGGCATACAATATGTGGCTATGTTATGGGTGCTCTAAAGATGGTAGAATTAAAATAGCTCTTTACAATGTAACATCATGCTATAGTGCCACAATATAATGTGTGCAACATTAATCTGGCTGAGGATTCAAGTATAAAACATACTTTTATAAACAAAACTTAAGAAGTAATAAATAGTGGTTTTAATAGACTAAAGATCTGTAAAAACACCATAGTGTGGACAAACCCACGGTGAGCCTCAAACTTAAGGACTTCGCCAATTTTTGTGCCACTGTAGGGGAAGCCACAGTAAAACTTTTGCTCCAATTGTGTTGTCCACATATTTCTTTTGTTTTTTCGATGGAAGTAGTTACATCTGTTATAATACAATACAATGACTATGTTTTGTCCTTAACTACAGGGGAAAAATGGTAACTATGTTTACTATCGCGGTGCTCACTCACTGGCAGCTCTAGAAGATTTTGTCCTCTCATACATTGAGAGCAAGGTGCATGTGCCAACATTGTCATACTTAAGAGCTGTTGACCAGCCCATGGCATATTTTCTAGGCAGGAACAGAATAGACTATGATGCACTTACAAGAATAGCATACCACTTGGTAAGTAACTGATCTCTAAGTAAATTGTATTTATATTTGTTTAACTAAATACCTATGAACACCTTAAAAGGGCTTACCAATGTATGGATATGGTTTACAAATGCACCATATATCTGTTTTTGTATGTATTTTTTATTTTAAATTCTATTCAATGGTGACTTAATATCATGTTTTTCACAGAATGGGCTAGTCACGGTAGCTATAATAGAAGACGACAATTTAAGATCTCAACTCACGAATGACGACTCCACCACTGTAGTATTTAAATACAGAAAAACAATAAAACAGCTAATTACCGAAGAAGAGAAGGAGATATTGAGTGAAATAGTTGAAGCCCTACCAGAAATTGAGCTGTTAGATCCAGAGAAATTCAAGGTGTTTGATTTATTTTGTTTGTAGTTTTTGCATTAAGTCCATTAATTAAGTTTTTACGTAGGTCCTTTTATAACACGCCTTTTACAATCTTTTTTAGGGTTCCGTACCTCAAAAGGAAAAAACGGAACCCTTATAGGATCACTTTGTTGTCCGTCTGTCTGTCTGTCAAGACCCTTTTTCTCTGGAACGCGTGAAGGTAGCATGCTGAAATTAATATCAAATACTGAAGCCTGCGGTCCCTTAAAGCTGTGAAAAAATCAACCTTCTAAGTCGACGCAATCAAAAGATACAGTCATTAAAAAATCTGTTTCCATACAAATCGCTGTACTGAGAAAACCTAAAGGGTACTTCCAGTTGTCCTAGAAACTTGAAATTTGGTATGAAGGTAGCTCTTATAGCACAATCACTCGGAAAAGTCTCAAAATCTTAAATTTTTATGTCTGTCTGTAGATTTCGCAGACCAATATAAGTTGACCCCACACTGCGTACATTTTGCTTAGGAGCAGGGCTCTGCTAACACTGGACCTGGGGAAAGCGTTAAAATCTTTCGAGTCAAATCAATTTCTGTGTCGAATCGGTCGAGGCAGATGTTTGTATGATGAATACAAATCTTTGTTCTCGGGTCTTGGATGTTTAATATGTATTTATGTATGTATTTATCTATATAAGTATGTTTATCCGTTGTCTAGTACCCATAGTACAGGCTTTGCCTAGTTTGGGACTAGGTCAATTGGTATCAATTTGTCCAATGATAAAACACTGGGGAAAAGCGTTAAAATCTTTCTACGGAACCCTCGTGCGCTAGTCCGACTCGCACTTGGCCGGTTTTTTTACAAGACATTGACATATTAGAATTTATTTCTAGGAAATAAGAAATGAACTCCGCAATGGATACAGAAACGCCTGGGTTTTGTATTTTTCATCCAAAAATGAAGACAGGCTATTACTGCATCAGATGAGAATCAAATTTCCAATTATGCATTTTGGTAAGTAATTATGATTTATCTCTTACTAGTTATTACGTTGTATTTATACTAAGTTATACGTAAAATCGCTTAGTCTGTTCTGTTTCGTTTTGATTCACAATTAAAAGGACTAACAATCATAATCTTTAAGTTAGCATTGGGAACTATTTCCTCACAATGATGAGTGTTTACGATTTTTTTATGAAACAAAGGAATATCGGAATACACAACACAGTACTTCACATCAGCAAATCACACTATGATTTATTGTTCTAACCTTCCAGGTGAAATCGACTGTGATAAATGGTCACAACTTTGCATGTCGCTGCAAGTTGAGGAAACCCCGGTGTGGGCGCTTCTAAAGCAGGGAGGCGGCTACCAAAAAGCCCCGGCAGCGGGAGACGTCAAAACATTTCTTAAAATAGCGCCTTTAGCTACCAGGCTGCATTCACTAGCGCCGACTGCCTTACAGAAGCTAAGTGAAGGTTCGTGTTACGAATTTAACAGGACAAAATGGCTTGAGCTGAAATTCTAACACAGGAAGCTAAACAAACCCGGCGTTTGATAAACAGTTGCCGATATTACTCTCGCCGTGTTTGTATGGACTTAGAACTATGCAATCGCATAAGGTCACAATTACTCCATTATGCCCATTATCTTTAGTATGGAGTGATGAGTAGCTGGGGCTAACAGTGATAGATGATAGTCTGTTATATCTTTTACAGATACAGGATTGTGGGTGGTGTTGGTGGCTCCGTACAAATCTTCGTGGGACCACATCGCGGAAACATTCACGCGCGCCGCTCTGCACTTTCTAAGCTCAGAAGATATCAATGCAAGTGCTGATATTGTCGTCGTCTTTGTGTTCGCCGTTTGGCGTGAAGCGACGCCATTTATCCTAATCCTATAATTCTATAATCTATCTTATAAAAAATCCTTTCCGTATAGATAGTTAGGACGTCGCGCTACTTACCTACTTAGGGCTCCGACGCCATAGCGATACCTGAATTCTACACGGGCGAAATCGCAGACAACACCAAGTTTTTAACCACCGACTCAAAAAGGGGTGTTATAAGTTTGACCTGTGTATGGGAGTATCGGTTTATCTGTCTGTGTCATCGTGTCTCCTAAAGGGATGAACGGGTTGGGGCGCACCTTTTTTTAATGGAAAGCCAGTTTAATCGATATGGTTCTTTTCTTACCTAAGTTTCATAAAAATCGGTTCAGCCGTTTTTGAGATATGAACTTTGAAATGAAAATGTCGGGGTTTTTAACTTTTCTGAGTTGGTTAGGTTATTGATCAGAAATTCCGTTTATTATTTCCAGTTCGGTATAGTAGCTTGCACTGAGAAAATGTCCCTTTACTGCCACGAAGTCACTTCAAACAACCCAGTCATATTCGTGCAAGATGGTGCTCAGAGAGAAATGTACAATGGACGAGCGGAAGAAAAGCAAATTGTTGATTTCGTTCAACTAGTAAAGGAGAGTGCGGGTAAGTGACCTACGACCACCAAAATGTTCTTAAATGCTACCGAATTATTAGTTTTCCATAGAAGCGTGACATTGCATTGGAAACGGATAAAAATCAATACTAAGTGCTTGAATATTTTTGGGCATCAATGGGGCCTAGCATATTTATTTTGGAGTTTTTATCTTTACGATATGACAACTCCATTGGTACATAACAGTTATTTTACCTAAACTACTTAAGCAAACAGCTCATCGCTTTGGCGACCTAGCATACTTGAATTTGAATTGGACATAAAGTGCGATCGAAAGATATAAGACCACCGTAACGCGGATATGAATAACGAAGTATAATATGGCTGTGATCGTGATACGATGATAAGCATATTCTTGCCTCTGAGCGCACCACCTCCTGTACCTTTTCAGACTTGGATCTATCGGAGCAAGAGGCACTAGAGATCCTGGACCCGAGCCGCGAGCACGCGTGGCTAGTAGCATATCTACCGCCAGGCCACTCCACTTTGCGCCACGAGTGGCGGATCATTGCCGATAAGGTAAATTATTACAGATCAGAAACAAGAGTACTATAGGGGATTCCTGAGCAATCCCTCGGGTATTGAGAGTACTATTTGCTTGTCTGTTTCTTCGTATCAATATTTTTTGAAGACTCGCTCTAGGACGATCCCTGTGTTGCAGTAACAGCTCTTATGGTGAAGTAAATAAAGTCACAAATCAGAAAAGAACATTTTCAGCTCTATTTACAACTTTACAGGAGCTGCCATTGCTAGTGTCACAGGGATCATCTTAGAGCGACGACGCTAGTATAAGCACACGAAATTTAAAAACTTATCACGATCCATGGTTACCCTCGACTTCAGCTTCAAATTATAGGCGATTAATAATTATTCTTTTATGTTTTTTTTACCATTGCACTGTAATTCTCAAAAACTGTAAGAGATGTATTGACAAACATTTGACAAATACAGCCAATTGAAGTGCCGACATAGAGCATCATGTACATCGAAGCTTGACACGGCATATAATACAGTGACGTGACTTATGGGTCACGTTACTTCAGCTTCGATCCATAATTACAGGTAGCTGTCGGGTCAGGGCGTCGAAAACGGCTTGGCAAATAACAGCTCACTTGTAAAGTGAGTTCTTATTTATTGCACGCAAAATTGCACGTTATTGTAACAGCTTCTTGATTATATTAGATCAAAATAGTCAATAACACACTGACTCTAGAACGGTGCCATATTTTTACTTCGTGATCTATTATCTAGGTAATGATTGATCGAAGTTCGTCCCACATTTTGTTGCGTAAACGTACCGTCAGCGTTTTTTGAGCACCGGTGCGGCTGATCCCTAATCCTCGTCACCCTGTTCCAGCTTCGCCCGCTGAAGTTCGTGCGAGTGGGGGTGCTGCAGTGCGCGGCGGGCGCGGCCGGCTTCTGCGGCAACGTGCGCGCCGCCACCGCCCGCCTCTACCCGATCGCTTCGGGGCAACATTACACGTAATACATGAAAAAAAATATCATCATCACGAACTTCCAACGCGACTGGCCACTTAAAAAAAAACTAAATTCCAAAACGCCGACTAGCTTTTGTTTTTTCATGTTGCAGAATGATTTACTCTAAGCTTACCACTTTACCAAAAAAACTAAATTCCAAAACGCCGACTGGCTTTTGTTTTTTCATGTTGCAGAACGATTTACTCTAAGCTTACCACTTGACAGATGGTGAAGTGAGTAATCGTACTGTACAACTTCTTTCTTTTGTCTCGCATCAGGATTCGCACTGTCAGCCTCTTTTCAACTACTTTTATTAGGAAGAGACTACAGGCTTCCGCTTGTATTACAAGTTACAAGTCATTGTACAGACCCCGGGGCAGTTTTTACCTAACATTTTGAGATTATGGAGCCCCAATGACTATGACAGACAGTTTTATTAAAACTGACAAAAGTTTAAGTTATTTGTACCCACTAGAGATCCCATCGATAGCGGGGCCTTAACCACTTTTCCATAGAGGCCAATGGAGAATACAAGTCGGACTGTACTTGTTAGAGTACTTACCCTTTTTTTTTTCCAGAGTAAGCCTGCAGCACCTGAGCGAAGCGCCATACATCTTGGAGTGGGCTCTCGAGCGGCTCGACGATTTCGTGCACAAACTGGACTGGAACTCCTTTTCAAAACGCGTCATTGCCGAGGAGCTGCAGCCTTCAAGGTATACAGATAGGACAGGTAGTTTATTCCTCATTGGTAAAACATGGATAAAATTGAAATGACTGAATGGAAGTAGGTATCTATGTCATGAATTATATAATGTCTTGAGAATAATTCGTTCAATCCACTAGCGCCAACTCTAAGATTTGCTCTATATCAGCAAGCACTTTGAATCTTGTACCGCGCGCTTATTCTTTCAGACGTGGTGTAGCATTGATCATGTCATGTGAATTTAAACTGAGAATTACAAGACAAGTATGTACGAGTATGTATTACTGTTCATTGAGGTACCTACAAGCTTCATAAACTGTCTAGAATTTCTTACTTTTAACCATGATTGAATTAAATTAGGTTATTGTTATGACAAAACGTCTTCCCTTATCTTTCAGTGGTAAGAAGCCGTGGTTGGTGTACTTTCACTCCCCTCGCTGCTACCGCTGTTATGAGATGTACGCCGATTTCGCTATTACTGGCATTGTAAGTATCTAGCATTTAACGTTTTAAATGTACGTAAACATGGACTATTTGCTCCTTCCGCCGTGTACAGTAATCCCCGAGAGCATAGAAAGTAAAAGTAGTAGTAGAGGGGGGGGGGGGGGGTATAAAGATATTAGTGTTTGAAGTATAATTTCCTCTATGCTAGTAGTCTCACTAATCCGGCACTATTGTGCGAGTGCCGGATTATTGGAATGTTCGAATTCCTGAAATTGTATAGACAAACATTTAGTTCACACGTTCACACTGATACCAGAGCGGGGTTAGAGTGAGGGAGAGAAGAAATTCCGGATTACGAAAACTCCACTACTATAGCTTACATAACATAATGTATAGAAAAAATCTATCATAAACCTATCTATGAATTATGTACCATCCTCCTTCAGCTCCTGAACAACGCAGTAAACCTCGGCAAAGTGAACTGCCTCATCGAGAGAGGTGTCTGCCAACACGAACACATCACAAGCTACCCGTTCCTCCGTCTCTACCTCAACAGAAACAGCCAGCAACGGTTCAGCAGCGTCATCTCCATACAAGTGCAGGATCATGACAGCCTTCTAAAGCATATTAAAGCACATCTGAAGCAGTATGATGAGAATTTACTGGCAGGGATTGGGAAGAGGTCACATGACGAGTTATAATGTGAAGCCATGATGGCTGGTGATCCCAGGGCTAGATATGATAAGGTTACTAGAATCACATTATAAGTAATGTTTATGTAACGGTAGTTTCGCCATTCTATTTTAATAGGTAACAAACAGCAAATATTATTGGGCATTGGGCAAAGTATTATTTTCATGTTAAATGTGACATTAGGGCCGTGTTTTATAATGCACCAAGTTACAATTTACAAGCGGAAGTTTCATTGTAAATTGTAACTTGTAGCTTTATAATTTATAAAACATGGCCTAGGCCTCTCTCAAAGATCAACTGATGTTTCCTGTTTTTGCGGTATTACTTGAAAAATTATCCCTTTCAAGCCGCATCTCCTGCAATGTTCTTTTTCGAAACACATTGGAACATTTGGGCGTGGCCATACACATGTGTGTACTCGTAGTGCATACACAAGGTAGAGAGGGAAGGGTTTGTTTCATTAAAATTGTTTACCACTACCGATACAACTTTTAACATGAAACTACCGTAAGATTCAATCATAATAAAATAAAAACGGATCACTCACGTATATAAGTCGAGTTTACCGATACAACTAGTGAAATTTTAGAAATCTCATCATTTAATCTCTTTAATGTTGTAATGGTTAATTAATATTAATTTTATTTAGCATTAAATAACTTGATTAGGTGGTTCAAGAATGTTCCTTAACAATATTTGTAACAAATTAATGTGATATTTTACTCATTAAGTTATAAATCACACCTTAAACACAATTTTTATAACTATCAATGAAAATTTCATATTTAATAAGCATTTTTTTTTTAAACCTGGCTTTATAGTTTTAAGTGCAATATGTGATAGAACAACCCTGCTAATTTAAGATCATTTTCTTATAAATGATATTTGTAGAATAAATAATTTATTAGAAATTGGCTTGGTTTTATTGAGAATTATAATAAGTATAATCATACTTTTTTACTTCAACAAGGTCTAATGTATAATCGGCATTTTCACAAACAGCATCTGAAATTAAAAATAAAATAGAATAGTGTGGCATTTATTCTCACATTAAAATGCTTCATCTTCAACATCTCATCTAGATCCCTGCATGATACATCAATGAAAAAAACATAAACCTTCCTTTGCCAGTCAGGTAAAAAATACTTACATCATTGTTTCTATTCAGTGTGGCATTTATAATATCATGGTCAACACTACATGGCAGGAAAAAATCAACTTGCTCATACATTCCTTTAGAGTCCAAGACTAGTCTGTCTTCACCCACTTCTAGATTCAGATCTTTTAATTCCACCTATAACAAATATCATATTTTACACCTTGAAATTATAATTCATCGGTGTCAATATAAAAGCATCAATATATATTATTTGTAAATATCTTACCGATGCAGGTATCTTAAATTCGGCCATCAAATACTCTATTTCACCAGTTGGTGGTTCACGTCTTAATCTGTAAACCATTTCTTTCTTAACTTCTTTAATTTCAGTGATCTTGTGAGTTGGTGCTGTCGGTTTCTCACCAATCTCCTCAATGAGTGGCTTAACTGTTTCCTCGCAATTTTTCACATCTCTGACTTGTATTCTATGAGATTGAAGAGTGCCAATAGATTTTCGGTTTTTCAATATATTGTACTTTTGCATTTCTATCTCAAACTGATACTTGTCTTGGAGCCCTTCAAAAACAACAGTGAGGAAAAAAGTCTGGAACAAATCATCCTTTTCTATCTTTTTAAAGAACTCTGGGTTTATAGCAACATCATACACAGTTGCTGGTGCTCCAGACTTATCTGGTTCAGTGCGTCCTTCTCCAAGGCTCATGGGAACTCGGTAGGATGAAGGATCCTCTGAGCTGAGAATCTGCATGAGCTCATCATTTGTGATATCTCTAGGTGCCGGAATAGCTTCAGTTAAACATATATTGACAAACACTTTCTTATTATCAGGCTTTGTAAATGTCTTCACGCAGAATCCTAGAAATTTAAATATAAGTGGGAAAATTAAATCTCTATGTTCATTGTTTGCATTATTACTATTACCAACTATCATTAGTACTTACCTGGTCTAGGTTTCACAAGCTTCGACGGCGTAGGGTCCACTGAAGCTAAAAGTTTACTGAACTCTTCTTCAACAGCATTCTTCTATAAAAAAAAGGAATAGTTATCTACCCACACCACAGCATTTAATCAAATAGGTCTGTTCAAAATGCAACAAAATTTAAGTTGAAATGGACCTTGATAATCCTCATGTTTTTCTCCATAATGGTAGGATCAACATCTAAAGTAATCGATTTTTTCGTCATTTTGTTTAGTTTCTATGGAAACAGAAAAATTAAAAACAAAATGAGCTAACAAATTTCCGGCAGCTAAAATAAAAACTTTTTGTTATCGTTTCGATAACTGTCACTGTCAGTGTCAGGTCCGTATTTTTTATCCATTCATCCCCACAGGAATATGTAAAGGAAACGAAATCCATGCGGCCATGTCTGTTGTTTGTTTTTCATTGTAAATATTTGTTAAACCCGAAACCAAGTCATTTTTAACCGACCGACCGAAAGAAATGCAAGATGCAAAATGCAATAATTTTGATTGCTCACATTGAGTAATATCACAGGAAACTCAGAATCATCCTAGTTCAGGCATGTCTGTTACTCTTCCTAGACTTTCTGAGAAAGTATTCGTTATGAAGATTTCATTATTATTAATATAATCTGGAACTGTGTTCATGAATATGGACCTCCATAAAGTAACGCCTGAATTAATTTAAACTCGGTTGGACCATCGGCGTCGTGTTTTATAAAGCTACAAGTTACAATTTACAAGCGGAAGTCTCATTCTATCACATTTTATTAGAAAGAGACTTCCGCTTGTAAATTGTAACTTGTAGCTTTATAAAACACAGCGCAGGAGTCTCATTCTATCACTTTTAATTAGAAAGAGACTTCCGCTTGTAAATTGTAACTTGTAGCTTTATAAAACGTGGCCCATGTCATTCCTGTGAAGTTAGTTTCTGTAATTTAAACACCTTTTATTTAACTTTATTTGCATCTGTTTTTTTTCTACTTGTGAAATAGTTAAGTGGTTTAAACAGTGAGTGGAAGATAGTGAAAGAAAAAAAAAGGCGTTTTGAAACATACGTCTTCACACTTCTACACCAATCCGAATGGCGAAAGCCTTTGTGAAAGTTTATGCCATTGGCTGGAACTGTTAGGTAAAATAAGAAACTTTTTGAACAAACCCTTCAGAGTGATCGTCCCGTCGTCCGTCATCGAGAACCAACCAACAAGAGAGCCGTCATGAGAAATAGGTCGAAAGCTTGACACAAGTTCATGTTACTCAGAAATACTTAGTTTAAATTCAGTCTAGCCATATTAGTTGAAATAAACGAATCGTATCATCCGTTCATGAGATAGTTTGATGATGACAACTGTTTTCAAGAGAGATAACGCATAACCTCGGCGGACAGTCAAAGGTAAGGGTATCAGTATCAATTGGGCCGTCGCTGGGTCTGTTTGCCATATTTTAACTATTTGAACTTTCCTTTCTGGTTGTTTAGCACTAATAATAATGTAGAATGAAACGTTAAGAAGTACGTTGACATATTGTACTACTACTTGTGTTAGTTTTAGTATAGAAGTGAGAATTAATTACATAGGAAGTTTTTTTTTTATTAAATCTGGTCAGCTGTGCCAGTGACTGTGCTGATAACGTATGCATTTTGCCTTAGATTTTGATATATATCTCAGTGTCACAACTACATTTGCTTCATTATCAGCAGTAAATTATATGAATTTAGGTGAAACTGAAAATGTTAATCTAGTCTAGAGAAAGGCTTGTTCTGGTTGTGTAAGTATTAAGTAGTTTTTAATTTACTTACATCTATTGATAGCAGTAATTAAGTCATCAATTCAATTGAAAGCACTTGTGTGTGATTTTCTGCAATCTGTTTCTTGATTACAGGGTCACAGAATGAACTACAATTTAATCACAATTGATTACTTAATATTGTTTCTGTTGAAATCTTAATGTCTTATTCAATTAGTTAATTTTTCATGTCATAATACATTCAGGATTGTATAAAGTACTTTTACTCCCTATTTAGGGACATAAGGCTCTCAGCATTTTCCTCCATTTGGAACAATCCCGCGCTGCAACCTCCAGGTCTTGCCAGCTCTAGTCCAGGGATTTTATCACCCTTTCAACGGATTGCTGCCATGTTATTACAATAGATAGGTAGCAGTCCTAAATTAACTATTATACTTAGCTACAAAAACATGTTCTATTTGTAGCCTAACCAAAATGTTTATGGTTATTTGTATTGTTACAGCTGAGCTTATGGCATAAAAGCTATTCACAATGACAGATAAACACAGCCTCAACTATGATGTAAGGGAGCTGAAATTAGGGGCGAGTTTCACAAACAATAAGTCTTCACAATACCACACCATCAAATGTGAGTAACATATTATATTCTTATAAACAAGATGCAAGATAAGATTAATTTATCACACATCTACTTTACACAATAACATGTTTTTACATGAATTTACTAAATAATAAGCATTATTTTGAATAGTGTAACTCAAGTCACAGTAAGATTTAAGTACATGGCTATCAGATATGCTAGATAAATGGCAGAACTAATTTTGTTTTAAAGTAGTCTAGTTATTTACACTTACCATTTGTAAAAAACTGATAACCTGTGAATGGGAGATTTCACAGATCCTGAATGAAATCTGCACATGGTTTCCTCAAAAGGATCTAATTTTAGGTTACTAGAAAGACTACCATATTACCAAAGCATATTCATTTTGCACAACAATGTCTCTTTGGTAAAACCAAACAAAATTCCTAACAGTTTTTTTTACCACAATCAAGTTCATCAATTATCATTCATTACATATCCTGATATGTTGCAAAAATCCTGTTAAGTAATCAATTACATTTTGATTATACTTGCAGATGACTTCAAACCCGCCTCAGTGGATGTTAACAAAATGGCAACTGTTGATGTTGGCACCAATAACCAGGTGACTGTGACTGTGCCACATTTGGGTAAGTACTTAGTGATTCAATTATCACTTGCAGTGACGAAATCTTTACCACAGAATTGGGTCTTAACATTCCAGCTGTCTAGACAATTATATTAATGCTTTTTGATGGGTTTTTTTCCCATGATATTAATTTTTATTTATTTATTATTTAATTTACATATCAATACCTAAGTCAACATTGAAATACATAAGCAGCAGGCCTCGTCACCTCATCACTTTGTTTTATTGTATTTCCATACATTTACCCTCTTATTCATAAACCTATTTTAACTAAAATGCTGTTAAAGTCTGTTTGTCTTTTTTGTCACATTGACATTTCCGTTAGTAAGAAGAAGACAACCAATTTTAGCTAATTGAGGCTTGAGTGACATTTATGAATAAGGCCATTAGTTCTTATTCCAAAAAGATGTTTTTGCTTTTTTTTTAAACACTAACCTCCGTTAGCAGTCGGATAAAAAGATAGGTATAAATCTCTAATTTCATTTCTAGGGAATGGAGTTTTCATAATATAGTAAAACTAAAAGAGGATTTTAAGTATGCTGTTAAACTTAAGATAATAATGCATAGGTAGTAAAACGGGTTAATTACACTGACAATTATGAGATTTATGAGAACTATCCTATTAATACTTCCGAATTTAAGGCTTACAATATATTTTGCTAATGTTTCTTTATAGATGGCGCTGGCGTCCCTCAAACTGTATTTAAAGGCAGTCAGAGACCTTATACGAAAGAATGTGTACTGATCATAGACAGGGTGACTGGAGAGATAACCCTTGAGAAACTCTCTAGCAATATACAAGTTAAAAAGACAAGGTGAGTAGTTATTTACTACTCACAAACAGAATGGCCCTTCCACCACATTTATTTACCCATTATAACAGGTCTTTATTATAATAGACTGTCTACACAATATTGTGACCATAAGGGTGGCAATCTCTACTGTTCTTTTAACTGGCATTTGACTCACTGATATTGGTCTTTCATCAAAAGTATTATATTTATTACACAGTATACAATACAATATTATTTATTGAAAACCACAAAACAGTACAAGGAGATCACAGACAGAGGAAGTACAGGAGGAAGAGTATACATATAGTATGATATGATAATTTTCAGTGATTGAACAGCCTCCATTTTAAGAACATTTTAAATTGCAATAACAAGTGAGGCATCTGCTTTTCACAGAGACCTTTTTTCGAATGTTTAGTGGTAGTGTAAAATTATTTTATATTGACTTCAATCAAACGCGCAGTGTTATTAAGTATTAGTTTTATTTTTATGTTGCAGACAAGAGTCTGTGGCGAAGCCGCGACCGCTGACGCCGGTCGCCAGCGAGTTGACGAACACCACTCAGCGCTCCACAAGTCGCACGCGCGTCGCCACCAACCGTCGCACTCACACGACAGGTTTATATTCTACTAAACTTTTTTATATGCATTGAAGAAAGTGATCAGGTTATCATAATATTAAAAGAACACCACTGGATTTTTTTCAACGCCCCCGTCACCATAGTCAAGGACTTCATCCCCTCATGTTAAAACCACAATGGTTGTGTACTGTTAACTTCAAAAGGTGTTTTCTCCTTAGAAGTCCTAGAAGACTTAGACTGTGGAATGAATTCCCTGACGAATTTTTCCCATAGAGTTACAGAATGGAGGTCTTGAAAAGGCGTATAGAATTTATGCGGGGACGGCAATGCACAAATAATACATCTGGTATTGCAAGCGTTCCTATATGGCGGTAATCGCTTAATATTACGCAACTTACATAATGTTAGTAATCCGGATGAATCTTACCACAAGATCCTATCTTATCAAATGTTGTATGTAGTGCCCACAGGAAGCCACAAATAAACAAAATTATGCTGTGTAATAAATAGGCTTCACTCAGTCATCTATTATGTAATCTATTTATTATGAATGGGGGTTGTACGTTTGTGAACATTCCATTAGGGGCTGCGACCTTCATTCTTGTGGGTACTCGGCCTGGTTAAGTTTATGACGAAGCTAGTTGCGGATGTCATTTTAGAGATGAATGTGCTTGTGACCGTTCTAGCGGCCCCGGCGGCGCCGTCTAGCAGCCAGCAGCCGCGCTACGGCGCGCAGAAGACTCCACCCAACATGGTGCGGTCGCCGCAGCGGTTCAAGACTTCGCCTCCGCAGGCGGCCCCGTGAGTTTCATCATCACCAGATTTTTTTTACGTCCCACTGCTGGACACAGGCCTTCTCTTAGACTGAGAGGGCTTGAGCTATAGTTCCCACGCGGGCCCAGTGCGGATTGGGAACTTCACACACATCATTGAATTGCTTCGCAGGAGTGTGCAGGTTTCTTCTCGATGTTTTCCTTCACCAAAAAAAACTCATGATAAATTACAAATTTAATTCCGCACATAAATTCCGAAAAACTCAGAGGTTCGAGCCGGGGTTTGAACCCACGACCCTCTGCTTGAGAGCCTATTTACTTCCCACTGCTGGGCACAGGCCTCCTCTTAGCTGCTCGTGAATTGCCAAGACTATGAGTTCTATTAATGGGGCCACACCACACTAACGGTCAACCTGAACGCCTATCAATGCCATTGACATTGGTAGGATTTAACCGTCAAAATTGATGCTATAAACTGACTGGCCGCGCTACAAAAACGAACGCCACCCGAGGTATATGGTCTAATGTCAAACTGCATTGTTTATGCCATTGCCATTTAAAAATGGTCGCGCCAAATCGTGGCTACACTTACGTTAAACGTTCATTAAGTCGAAATCAAAGGCGTATCGTTAGTGGGGCCCCGGCGTGACAAAACGTTATTTGCAGGTGGTCTGGCGGCGGCAACAGTACGCTCGCGTCCCTCCCGATGATCGGGCTGGACGAGCTGGCGGGCCCCGCGCCCGCGCCGCCGCTGCACAACGGACACGCCCCCGCCGCGCCGCCGCGGCCGCACTACCCCGAGCACAGGGCCCCCGACCGGCCGGACCACAGGCCGCCCGATCACAGGCCTCCCGATCACAGGCCGCCCGACCATAGACCGCCGGACCACAGGCCGCCGGACCACAGGCCACCGGACCACAGGCCACCGGACCACAGGCCGCCGGACCACAGGCCACCGGACCACAGGCCACCGGACCACAGGCCGCCGGACCACAGGCCACCGGACCATAGGCCGCCGGAAAACAGGGCCCCCGAGTATAGACCCCCGGACCACAGGCCGCCCAATCCGCAGATTAATGTCGTGAGTTGCTAGTTGTTTGTTGTCTACTCCGTTAAAAGACCTTTGAAGGCAGGAGGAAGTCTGTCAACAATCACGGGCTTTTTCTTTAGCTTAATGATTTCCATCTAACTGCCAAGTAAGTGTGCTTAGATTGCTTCTAAGCACCTATGCTTGTGTATAGAAGGTCGTTCAGTTAGTTAATTTTTTTTTCGAGTTATCTAGATTGAATGTATCTAAATGGCTCAATCAGCTTTTAATTGCCACTCGTTTCCGTGGAGATGTCCCCTGGGTAACTCAACTAAAATAATATTTTCTAAGTCACCACTCCCCCGAAAGTCAGGATTTGCATGCTTAGGGTATCTCCATCTGCTTCATCAAGCATGAAGGAATTGGCATATAATTATTGAAAATCCCAACGTTTGATGGAGTGGCGCCTTAGAAAATCTTATTTCAGACGAGTTACCAGGGGACATCTCCAGGCAACGAGTTGCAATTAAAAGTTGATTGACCCAAATTTACCCTGTCAATTGCGTGAACAATCGAGCAAAATATTTCATAATTATTCGTCAACACGAAGAATAATTTGAACCCCTAACGCAACGCAAAGAGCGATGTCCTAAGTTTGAGGTCTTTAAGGCCGCGGTTTGGGCGCCAGCGATTGGCTTACGAATGTGCTGTGAGCGTCGCGACTGTCCAATGAACAGAGAAATTGTTCGCCGCCCGTCTCGCCGCGCCGCCGGGCGCTGGCCTGTCCGTGGCCTTAAAGCTGGTCTCGACATGTTTATCGTATTCGCAGCACCCGCCCCAAGACGACAGCTCGTCGAGCTCCTCCAGCGACAGCGACTCGGACAGCGGCAGCGACAGCGACGACAACCCCGGCCCCTCGGCTAACAGCGGTCAGTCACTTACCCTATTATTCACAAACCTATTTTAACTAAAATGCCGTTAAAGTTCGTTTGTCCTTTTTTGACACATTGACATTTCCGTTATTAAGAAGACAAAACCTATTTTAGCTAATGGAGGCTTCAGTGACGTTTATGATTAATGCCCGTTTTCACCAACGACACTTAAGTCATCACCTAGTCAGGGGACCCCTATCTTAAGTGGCCCCTTATATCTCTCCCTAACTTAATTTCGTTTTCACCATCTTAGGTAACGCCTTAATAGGGGTTACTTAACTAAGTGACGGTTTGTTTTAGCTATAGTGATTTCTAAAACCGGTTTTGTATCGATAATTTTTTTTAAGAGAAATAACTTCAAAAATCGTCTTTAAAAAATTAAACCAACATTATAAAAACATAGAAAAACTATACAGATATATAATTAATACTAAATTGACGTCTTATTTCTTATTTTTAAATGTTGACTAGGCTGTATGGCATTATCTTTGCCATCCAGAAAAATCAGAACAGTTTATAACTATCAATTTTTTTTCGAACTTTCGGTGCGATGATTGTAGTTTATTAGCGAGCATTCATTGACTGAAACTGGAATGATTAGTTATCTGATAATTTATTCATGAACTGTACATATTTTCAAAGTATTGTGTTATTCGATTTCTTTGAAACCCGTATAATACAGAACAGTCCAGAACCCGCGAGCGCGCATGTTAATTAATCGCTTCTCATGTGGTTCCTACATGCAGAAATGCCGTTGGGTTTATAAAAAAACAGAATAGGATTATTATTTCAAGTGTAAACGGATAGCGAAATCAATAATAAATTGACACAGTGCGCGGCGTTATGATTGAACGCGGCTTCTGGTTTGTTTCGTATTCTGAGGGTCAAGAATAGACTGATGATGGATAATTAGTATTAGGCATTCGTCCAACTGCGATGAGGCCTTCCTTTATACAGAACTATTCTTCTTCTGTTTTGGGTTATTCTTATATTCCAAATACCTCTCATGTTAAATTTTTCCAAGTATGAAAAGCACGGTTTCTTTCGACATTCTACGAGTAGGTATATCTTATGAAAAATCTTTAGTACCTATCATACTTTGATGAATCATCTGATCTTCAGTCTGATCTAAATAACTTTGATGTGAATATTAAATCTATTTATTCAACAGCTTCCAAACTCTACAAAATCATTTAAATAGCCTTCCATTTTATATAACTATTATCAATCAAGTTAATTATTGCATAACAAATGCACGATAACCTATAAAAATTATAACGCATCTGCGACTGCGCGAACTGTCACTTAGCGCTAGGGGGTCAATATTCGACCCCCTAAACTTACGGGACCCCCTAAGCAGTTAGGTGTTACTTAAGCGTTGGTGAAACGGAAATTGATCTTAGGTGTCCCCTAAAAGAGCTAAGGGATCCCTTAAATTTTAGGAGTCGTTGGTGAAAACGGGCATAAGGCTCTTACCACCCCTTACCGTGTGAGTATATTTCGTTTATTTTAGCATTAAAAAGAAGGTAACAATCTTGACATGTCTTTTTATAAAAAAACGCTTTTTAAATATAAGTAACAGCAAGTAATAATTAAATAACAATGAGATTTAATTGTTTATCTACACATATCATAAGTCCTCTATAATGCGTTCAGAAACCGTAGAAAATGACCAGCATTGCAGTACATCGTCGCCTCCGCCGCCAACCACCACGACCAGCAGGTCCAGCAGTAAAGTAATATCGAATATCGAATTCGATGTCGTAATGACTTTTCGATATCGAATTCGATTTTTCGAATTTGACAACCAACGTAATTTACAATCATAGTGAAATAAAACGGATCACTCACGTATATAAGTCACGTTCGGTCAGACATGTATAAATAATAATGTGATATTTAATTTTTTTTTACAATAAAAAAAAAACAGTTTACGAAGCGTCAGCTCGGTATTTTTGTCTGTGATTTAAAAAAAAACAATCAAATTCGTGACAGGTATGGGTATGATATATGCCTTCGGCTTCTGAACCCATCTTAGAGTACTTATAATATGTGTGTAGATAAAGTAATGTATGCAACTCCACATAATTAGGCCTTAAAACACTCATTATGTAGCAGTTGCATAAACTACTATTATGTTGGTATCGTTTTATATTTACGTAACCTTTATATTTAAAAAGCGTTTATATGTAAAAAGACTTGTCAAGTTTGTTACCTTTTTTTTAATGCTAAAATGAACGAAGTATATATCACAGTAATAATCCTACTTACTAATATTGTAAATGGAATAGTTTTTATGTTACTTAATCACACAAAAATAGCTGGACGGATTTGAATCTAATTTGGAGTGGTTATATTGGGATTATCCCGCGGGATAGCGATAGCCGTATTCCACGCAGACGAAGTTGCAGGCAACAGCTAGTATCAAGGTAAACGTACGGTAATCGACGTCATTGTGCTATATGAGTACTATATTACTTGATTGGTACATCAAGAGTGACGTCACAAAATTGTATCCGGGTTTCCACTACGACCGGGGTTAACCTTTGCTATCCACAGCATTGATAGAGGAATGTGAGAAAGGAATGTACGAACATCTTTTCGGCACGTGAAGTAGATTCACATACAACCATGCAAACATGTATTATAATTATATTAGCTGTAAGGATTACCATCCACAAAGTGACAGTGGCCATGACTTAGAGGAGAGAGACGGGAGAAGCCTTTAGCTTAATTTAATTTGCTCTAAAATTGTTCTGCTACTTTTTGAGATGGCCACGTCTGGTCTCATGTGAAAAATTATTACGTTCCTAGAAACTCATACCGACTCTCCCACAAATGACAAAAGCACACACACAATCAACAGACCCTTTGCAAAATGGGCAGAGTAATATCAAAATGGGCAGAGTAATATCAAAATGGGCAGAGTAATATCAAAATGGGCAGAGTAATATCAAAATGGGCAGAGTAATATCAAAATGGGCAGAGTAATATCAAAATGGGCAGAGTAATATCAAAATGGGCAGAGTAATATCAAAATGGGCAGAGTAATATCAAAATGGGCAGAGTAATATCAAAATGGGCAGAGTAATATCAAAATTTTCGGTAGATGGGAAATTGCATGGACAGCCGAGGAAATCACAGGCGCGAGAGGCATTTTATCTAAGCCGTCTAGGTTGGCAAGGTATCTGCAAACCCCCCGGGGCTGCGAGTGTCTATAGGCAGTGATGATCAGATGACTTCTCATCAGGTGACTCCACTTGCTCGTTTGCTTTCCTTCTCGCATAAAAATAATGCGTGTAAACATCTCCTTTTGTCTATACTCTGTTGGCCATGACTACGACGAATAGGGATTCATTCTTAGACATAATATGTATATATTATATAGAGTATGGACGGGCTTTTCGGTACTCAGTTTTTGTTGCCAATTTTCTGACGATAAAATTAGCGCCAGCGATATGAGCCGCGGGCTCGCAACACCATTCCTATTTCAAAATGTTTATATTATTGGATTCATCTAAGTAATTTGCTTGTTATACAGCAGCGGCCAACCCCGCGCTGCCCCGCGACGTGCTCAATGACGACCTCTGTCTGTCCGAGTCGGGCAGCGACTCCGACTGACCTCACGACAGCCTTTTATGTTCACAACCTCGCCACAAGCCGACACACTGCCGGACGGGAAACAACTACGTATGCTGAGGTCCGTATTCAACAGACAGTTAGGCTAAGATGCCTTATTGTCTAAGGCGCGCGCCGTCACAAATGCATTCAGAGCCTCTTTCTGCTATCGTCTTCTTGATAGAGAGACATGTGAATGCGATTGGAATGGTGCGTGGGTTAGACGGTAGGTTTCTTTCTAAACGTAAACTGAAGTCTGAAACTAGGTTTTTGTTTGGCATGAAAATGCTTGGTAATTGTAACATTCTGTGTTATGATTGGTATTGAAACTCTTACGCCACTCAAATCAGTTTTATCTACACACATATCATAAGTCCTCTATAACGCGTTCAGAAACCGTAGAAAATGACCAGCATTTCAGTACGCCGTCGCCTTCTCGCCGACAGCGCCAGCCCCAGCACCTCCACCACCAGCAGTAAAGTAATAGTCATTACGATATCGAATTCGATGTCGTAATGACTTTTCGATATCGAATTCGATGTATCGAATTTGACAACCAACGTAATTTACAATCATAGTGAAATAAAACGGATCACTCACGTATATAAGTCGAGTTCAGTCCGACATGTATAATTGATAACGTGATATATTTTTATTGTTTTTTACAAAAAAAAAAAACAGTTCACGAAACGTCAGCTCAATATGTTTGTCTATGATTTAAAAAAAACAGTCAAATTCGTGACAGGTATGGGTATGATATATGCCTTCGGCTTCTGAACCCATCTTAGAGTACTTATAATATGTGTGTAGATAAAGTAATGTATGCAACTCCACATAATTAGGCCTTAAAACACTCGTGTGATCCTATTATGAACCTCAGCTTCGCCTCGTTTCATAAAAACACACTCGTGTTTAAAGGACCCTCATTATGTAGCAGTCACATAAACTACTGTTATTTTTAAAGTACTTAGTCCAATTCCTATTTCAGTCCAGTATGAGTCTATTGTTTAATTAAGTTTATTTCCCGTATAAAGGTATTCTTTAATACTGACTTGTGTTGAAACATGGCAAGTGTCACTTCACCCGGCTCAAAAGTAGAGGCTATGTATCAGTGTATATTGCAAGGGTATTTTAACTATCAATTTTCTTAAATCTCTTCTTTCAAAAAGACTTTATATATTGGCTTTATACTGTCTTTTGAATCAGCGATTTAAATAGATAACTCATATCATAATTTTAAATCTCTGTAATTGCTCATATTGAATAAAAATACAGAAAAGTTTTATAAAGGGTGGTCGCGTAGCGGAAATGATTTCGTACATTGACCTGTCGCAATGTATGTCCCTCGTGCTTAAATATCTAATGTCTTGCTCTCTATGCGTGTGCGAGACAGACATAGTACAGTACAGGTCATTATATGCAACTCTTTCTGCTCCACGACCTCCCTTTAGCACCAAATTACAGTGCAGATACGGCTTTTTAAGTTGAGTCTTTAAAACTGTCTTCCACTATTTCTTATTTTCCACTTCGTTCTGGTGAAATGGTTCAAAATGGACAGGAGCCATTTTCTCGATAAGTTAATATGAACTTGAAATAGGAGCATCAGCTTTCATACACAAGAATATTAGCCAAAGTTATTTACTTACGTATTTTAATGGATGTGTTTTATTCCTCTTAGATAGAAGGCATGTCCTAGTTGTCTTATTTTTAATTTTGTTTGAATTTGTACATATTTTGTACAATATGATTATGGTATTTCTTCATTATAACTTAAACGCAAACTGAAGGGATGACGGTAGCTGTGCCGTAACTGGGCTTTGTAGGCATTCTGAGACTTGCCATGTTTTAAAAAATATAATTACAGGATTGAACGAAACATTTACTAACCCTCGTTAGACGGTAAGCTACATTAGTTATTTTAGCAAATCACAACGAAGTTCAGGTCGGTTGTCGGTGAAGCGTCAGCGACGTAAATGAAGTATGTGCCTCAAGTATGTAAAGATACTTATATTTTATGCCAATATTGTCATACATATTACTTAGGGTAGGCCAAGATTGTTTATAGTTACGCTGTTATCTTTTATTTATAGTTTTAGTTTTAAAAATAAAATTGCAATAATATATTTTGTGTACAGCGAGATTGAGATGTTATACCTTATTCAAAACATTTTGTTTCTCATTATGAACTTAGCTGTAAGTATCAGGTTATATGAGGTTAATTGTTATTTACTAGCAAAACCTAAAACGTGCCTTCGGAAAGTTCGATTGCTAGTGCAAATGTGTTGCTACATATTCATATAATAAGTATAATTATAGGAAAGGCTCTCCTCAGCTCAACGAGACAAGACATTTTCTGAACTGCAATTTAACTGTGACTTTGAAATGTAAGAAGGTATTTTTAATATGTCCATTTTTCTGTCAAGCACAAAAGGATAAATCTTCTGGCTATTGGACTGTCGGCATTTGAGTCTGCGGGATATTAATGCATGGGACTAAAGCATCACAACTGACTTTTATGTTCAATAATTATTAGAAGCTGTGTTATGAACAAAAATTGTGTTTATTACAGGCTCCACAAACTTATCGTGATTCAATTCAAAACCATCGTCAATATTCAACAGTCCGGTGTCTGCGATCGAAACGCCCAAATATTTAGCTGAAACAGTGCGTTTGACTAATTTTGTTAAAACATAAACATAACATCTGTTTTATTAAAATACAGTAAATATTTGGTTTGACAAATGGACCTTCAACATGTTTTGTTATTGCTTTGTTAAGAAATTGTTTGCTCAATTGTAGGTTTCGCCAAATCTTCCTTATTTATAAACATTTGCGATTGAATGAGCGTCAATGTTCTCGAGACTGCTCTGGATATCTGCACGTGCTTCTGAGCCAAGCGACGGTACAGTACACCCACTCTTATGTAAATAGTTACGATAATTTAACTGTAACATTCTTTTTAGTTAATAAAATAATGTTTTAAATCTTTCTTTTATTTCAATACGGTGGTTTTGAAAATACTTCCCGGCTATGCACTATGGATTGTAGAGTGGTTGTAGACTAAAATAGCGTTTTGACAAAATTATCATCTTAACCTTTTCCGAGCATAGCATAGTACGGTCTATCAACCACATAAGTGTAGTTAGAATTTAGAACTTACAACAAGGCTTTATGATTCAAATCACAATGAATTTAGGTGTTAGAAAAGTTTGCTTGTCTTAAAATTAATGTCCTTTATTACTTTTCAGAGGTGCGAGCTGGGTTTTGAATTGAACCCACGACCCTCTGCTTGAGAGGTCATAGGTCAAACCACTAGGCTATCACGGCTTTTTTCTCAGTTTTTTGGAATTTATTAATTCATGCGAAGCAATTCAATTATATGTATGAAGTTCCCAATCCGCACTGAGCCCGCGTGGGAACTATAGCCTTCTCATTCTGAGCGGAGTCCTGTGCCCAGCAGTGGGACGTAAAACCAAGAGGACTGCCAATATCTATATAATGTAATAATAGTAAGCCTGCTGAAGCTAGTTTCACTATAGATAGTTTAGTTTATTTATTTCCACAACAATTTTACAATCGTGTCGGGTACAAGGAAGAGGTCTCTGTACGATTTGTATGGAGTACCGAACTATTTGATCACTTTGGATGTCACCATAAATATGACGCTGACTGTACCATTAATTTCATATTGCACAGTGTCATGTGAAATGAATGGTATAAAAACCTCTCCATTTGAGTATAACTATACACTAATATTTACTGCTGTAGCCAGCAAGCTTACTATTTTATAGAAACGCGACATTGTATAGAACTTGTATTGGCAGTCCTCATGCAGCCCTCTTGGTTTTATCTACGATGTGGCAGACGCTTTAAAGCTGGTTTCAAAAAAGTTAAAATCATGTCTATAGTTTAACATCAACGCTTTTTCCACAGACCTAATAGCAAGTGGACCGGTGATACCTACAGAATTAGCGTGCATACCTACTAAAATTTGGCACGTAACATGGCTGCTTTTCATAGGGTTGGACTGTTAAACGTATGCAACTGTTACATTACGAGTGTTTTAAGGCCTAATTATCTAGAGTAGCATACATTACTTTTATCTACACACATATTATAAGTGCTCTAAGACACGTTCAGAAGCAGAAGGCATTATCACATCCATACCTGTCACGAATTCGACTGTTGTTTTTATCATAGATAAGTAAACATACCGAGCTGACGTTTCGTATCGACTGTTTTTTTATTGTAAATTATGTTGGTTTTTGCAGATATTTCACATTTTCTACGGTTTTTGAACGCATTATAGAGGAGTTATGACATGTGTGTATATGGGTTTGCAGATGCGTTGCCAACCTAGAGAGCTAAGATGGAATTCCTCTTGTGCCCGTAATTACACCGGCTGTCTTACTCTCCACACCGGGACACAACAGTGCAAGCACTGCTACTTAGCGGCAGGATTAGCGAGTAAGATGGTGGTAGTGATCGGGACGGACCTCGCACAAGGTCCTACTAACCACAAAAGTGAAAATAAAAAACATTTGCCTTAGGCATCTCCAAAGTTTTTATTCATTTCTAATAGTTTCTGAAAGATACTTTGTCACAACACTCACAACTTCTTTTTCTGTGATAGCGAAACCTCAAATCTATAATAATTTTGATTACAGACATTACCTTACCCTCACACTTGATGTACAGGGCAACACAGGTGACAGGCACGAGTAGACTGAAAAAGAAGAATATTAAGTATCTATAAGTTTATCTCTAGCCTGCTCAAGGGACATTTTTTCCAAATCTCAAATCTGGTTCAGGCTGTGCGTTGTGTGTCAATCAGTAAGTCACGGTTTTATTTTATATGTTTAGATCTAATAATTACCTGAATTGCTCCGTCACGTCATCAATCTCGTCACATTAAGAGTTCTGTTGAAGCATGACATGTCGAAGTGCATCGAGCAGACAAACCATGTCTTATGTCATGGGTTTATATTTTCAATTCCAATCCTTTTATTTTTGGCAGTTTCATTCACAGGAAATCTGACGAAAAAAAATTCAAACAATGTTTAGAATTTCATCGATACCTATGTCGATACTTAGCACCGCATAAGCTAATATGCCAAAATCAAGCAAATTATTTCTGTTGAAATAAATAAAATCATTGGAAAATAAAACAAATCGTACTTAAACAGACGTTCGTACTCATTTTATAAGATCATTATGTTACGATACATGCCAAAATACAATAAAACATTCGAATTATTTAAGGTAACTGGTTACTAACCTTTGAAGGGTCAATTCAGGTTGATTAATGTTTTTTTAACACTACACTGTCTGACGCAGCACTAGGGCATGATTAGGACAATCAAAGACAGAGCCCTGCACACCATGATAACTCGTTTCTTAGAGTAATCCTCACAAAAACAGCAAATATATTCGGAGCCGGCTACCGTTTGACAGCACATCTACCACGAAACTTGGCACGGAACATGGTGGCACCTGACACGCTGTCGTAAACTCGTGACGTCACTTAGAGAGTGCTTCCAAATTTAGTAACCAACAAATACTGTTTGTCTCTCCTATTCTTATGCAGCTGTCAGTAAGTTAAAAAGAGATAAAATGCCGTTTGACATGTATGTGTCGATATGGCAGATATTTGTATAAGTCACGCTTCATATAGAAGAATATAACGCCTCCACTTTCCTATCTCAATGGCTTTTTCCGCTAAAAAAGCACCAAGACTAAAATAATATATCACTGGGCCGTGTTTTATAAAACGCCAAGTTACAACTTACCACCTTTTGTTAGAAAGACACTTATGCTTGTAAATCGTAACTAGTAGCTTTATAAAACTTCATAAAGCTTTAGAAAACTTTATAAATCAGACAATAATAAAAAACAGCAGACATGGCTGTATGGGTTTAGAATCTTTTGCCCATACCTTACCAGGATGAACCATATAAAAAAAGTAATTGTCAATTCAATAGGAATTTGGCGGGAAACCGATGAGAGTGGATCGTGTCGTTAATTGAATTTTTGTTTCTGTGCTTAATGTTGTTTGGTGGATGATAAAGATAGTGTATTATACAACAAGTTAACGGGACAGTGCCCAGTAAATGAAGAATTCAAGTGAAAACGCGTATTCCCTCTGTTTGTGACCCCCAAGTATCCGCCGGCTGATGCTCGCCGTAGCTCGCCGTAAAGTACACTATCGCTTTACGGAAGGCATGAGCAGCTGACAAGACGTGACTAAGACAGACTGACAACTCTGACGGTGACAGGACTTTAATATACAAAAAATTACAAAACACATCATACGTAGCTGTATGGACTCCTTCCTTCCTTTGCCTAAAAAAAAATGTGTCAAACAAAAATCCTTCAGTCAGGTCAAAAAAATTAAAATTTACCTGATAAATTGTTATTTAGTGAGCATTTTTAGCGCTTTTTTTGTATTTACATACTGAGTTATAGTTATACTTAAAGTTCGCTAATCGCAGAGTTGGTCGTACTTGCTGCTAGTAGAGTCAGTAATGTTACCGATGCGATATGAAAGTGATAGTTAAAAGTAAGTAACATTACCTCGAAGCGGTTTGTTTGTTGATGTCATTTGTGCGGGAATAATCCATAAATACCCCGTGTAGGTTGGACTGGCGTTGCGACGTGGCGTTGGATCGCAAACGACGACAACTGTGGTATTTGTCGTATGCCCTTCGACAGTTGTTGCCCAGACTGTAAACTGCCAGGAGACGACTGTCCGCTGGTGTGGGGCGCGTGCTCCCACTGCTTCCACATCCACTGCATTGTGAAGTGGCTACAGTCTCAGCCGCAGCAGCAGTGTCCTATGTGCCGTCAGGACTGGAAATTCAGCCACAAGTAGAAGGTAAGAATCTGAAACAAGTTTTGTTTCTGTAAATACTTTTTATTGACTGTACATATAATGTCATCCGACTTACATATCCGTACCAAATTTCAAGTCAATCCAACCACTGGAAGTTGGTAAAATTTTACTTGCAAGAATTGATTACCGATGGACAGACAGACACCAGAACATGTGAAACTAATTAAAAACTTGTAATAAGTTCTAGTTTGCGTAATCTATGAGATCAGAGAGGACCATGTTTGACTTCTTTGTTCACTTACAATGGATTCCTACTCAAAGTAGGTATGAAAAGCAAGATCGTTAAACAGAGCCATTACAACGATAAGCATTAGCGATAAGACCGCCTATTGTCTACCAAACCTGTTTTTCTGTAATCTCCTTGTACTGTTTTGTGGTTTTCAATAAAGAATATTTGTATTGTATTGTATTGTACAATGGTATACTAGAGATAATTTACTTCATGATAAATCACCTGGTTTTTCCGTTTTATTTACTGGCTTTATGTGACATTTGATTTACTTATTATGTTACATGGTGTAAAATCATTTAGTATTTTTAAGTGGAAACAATATTTTTATGCTATCCACATGCACATGAATTTATTCTGTTAAATTTATTGTTATTTATAAATCTCATCTGAATTCAATTATAATTAGGGGAAACACGATTACATTACAATCAGGGTTAAAAGCCTGGGGTGCCTTACCTTTTTTATTTATTATTTCTATAATACAAAATAAAGTTCTGGTTTAGACTTGTGTTTTTGCTAATTGTTTCTTCGGCCCAGATGATAAAACATTACATACCTACTTATAGCAATAAAATGCACAAAATAACTCTTATTGAAAGTATATCCTATTTCACCACATTGCATTACAAGCCCAATAACCTACCAAAGATACAAAAAAAAACAACAAATAAAATTAGGTACCTATATTATTTTGATTAATTATTCTGTGGGTATTTAAGGTAACTTTCAATCCAAGTAATTATTACAATAATTGAAGAATGCACCATTACATTTGAGGAATAACCTATACTAGCCTTAACAAATATCTTATCTGTTAGATAAGTACCTATGCTGAACCATTCCAAACAAAAAAAAACATTTGAAATTTTTCAAAGGTAGGTATTCCAGAAAAAACCTATATGCAGCCGCTATGCACCATTTAGTATATACCTATATGAATTTCTATGATAAATTAAGTTTAAACACAAAATACATCACATTAGTAAGTTAATGTAACTTTAAAAGTTATTCATTAAAATTGCTTGACATTTCAGTAAGACCTGTTCATACCAAAATGGTTACCATCAGAAACCTAGGAATAATACAGAATCCTCCTGATTTTCTTGTTGTTATTTAGTTCTGCCTATAGCGGTGACTTGTTACTAACATTTTCCTAATCTTCAAGGAGTGTAGTTTTATTGTATTGCCAGCAACAATAGGTGTTTTCATCACGCCGCGCCGTCACAATAGGAACGAGTCGCGTGTGCCGGCCGCCGCGCGGCGTCCACGCCCCGTACAATCACTTGTAGTGTGGGTCAACTTCATTGTTCTGTCATGCTTCCTTAGAATGAAAATTGCATATAGACTTAGCTAAGCTCTTGAATATTACTCTGTTTGGTAAAATAAAAATAAAAGGGAAATATTGAAACTACTTTTCTAAGCTAAAAGTATACTTATCTATAAAGTACAATAAAATGAAGATAGGTTAAAAGTTTCAGCCTAGATCGAAACAGGCTGTCCTGTATTAGACCTCAACCAAAACGGGGTTCGTCCATTGTGGTTCAATTATTAACTCATTGAATTTATCAAGAAGTATTATAAAGTCTAAATAGGTGATTTGAGCATAATTGTAAGTAATTAAAAATTACTGTTGGTAATGACCAACACATGGGTACCAGCTACTATGGGTGCATAGATAAACTAAGATGTACTAATCAGTGGTTGAGGTTGCATAACGCACGGCCACCGTGCTAGGTCTTAAGTTTAAGACACGGTGTCAAGCTGGAGGCTAAGCGCGGTCCTCTGGCGCTCGGCTCAGCCGTCGCGGCTCAGTCCGTGACGCGCGCCCGCTGGGACGGCCGCCTCGCTCCCATGCTGCGCTCGCGAGTGAAGTGACTTACGCGGCGTCACGCAACGCGCTCCTTATACTATAGCCCTCCACTTATAGTACGAGTGACGCTTCCACAATGCTGATGGTACAAACGAACGCCCAACCGATGAAGAACAACAAAATTAAAGGTCCTCCTCCGGTTCCGCCGCGGCCAAATCAGAGCGTGGTGGCCGAGGCTCTAGCGAAAACAAGAAAAGCCGTCGCCGACTCCAAGGCCAACCTCAAGTCGCGCACGCTGTCCAAACAAGAGCAACAAGTCAACACGATCAAAGCCAAAACTTTAGATCGGAGCACAGTCAGCCAACCGTCAGTGTCACCCAAACAAAACGGTTTGGCGCGAGTCAAATCGTTTATCAAAGATGTCATCAGCGACCGAAGCTCCTCGTCAGACGAAAGAAAGTCCAGCGGCCAAAATTCTAGGAGAAGTTCCAGCGATAGTAGCTCGATACAATCGCCGGCTTCCAATAAGAGATCCAACGAATCACTTAATTCTAAAGCAGTTAAGACGTGTAAGCAAATTCTAGTAAGATCTCTGTCTACATCGAATAAATTAGACCAAGATGCAAAGGGAAAAGTTGCGAAATCTTCAAGTTTTGCGGAGAAAACTATGCCTTTGCGTAAAGCTCCTCCCCCGCCTCTATCACCAAAACCTAAACTGAAACCAATGAAACCCTTACCTGTTCAGAGAAATTCATTAGAACGCAAGAAATCTATACCATCATCACCAGAAATCAGTCCCTATTCATCTCCGGTAGACGCGAAACCGCCCAAAAGTCCTGTGGCAGAAGCACCATACGCTACTGTCGAGGAGGTCCAAGAATTCGACGACAGATTACGAAATAGCCCGTCAAAGCAAGTCAATAACCTCCCGAATACACAAAACGCCCCCGAACCCAAAAGTCCTAAACGTGACGAGACTGTAAATAAAAATAACAATTCCCTCGAACGTAAAACATCTCGTGTCACCGAGATGCTTATTTCAGAAATAATTGCCAGCAGAAACAATAAAAAGAACGAAGCGAATACGGTTATAGATAAAGGCAAAGATTCCGAGAATGTGACTAACGGCAATGACTCGGCGGAGATAGAACTGATGAAGGACATGAATAACCACGAAATGTTAATTTATGAACTGCAGACGATGCGCTCGCAGTCCAACGTGCCCGAGACGTTAGAGCCAAAGGAGCCGGTCGAAACCAGTGAAAAGTGTGACTCGGACTCTGAACAAAATTACGCCATGTCATCTGTGTCTAATTTCAGTGGAAACACGGACGATGAAAATGACCAGGCTTATGCGTACATTCTTGACGATGATCTTAAATCCAGGTAAGGGTGTTATTTCAGCTCCCTGTTTGCCCCACGTAATTAATAGATTCCACAATACACAAATGCCTGTTCGGCCATGATCGATGTTTGTAATTTTCACATTCCTATAACGTTTTTCCTCATTTGCAATGTATCTTAAAGTTAATGAAACGAAACACAAACAGAATACATAATAGAGCCATCCAATTGAATCTTATCGCGAAGGTAGATAAAGCCGTATACGCCGCTCGTTTGTAGAAATTCTAAGCGCTGGCGAGTTAACATTATCTCGTTAAAGCTCGGCTACGTTGTTTTGGTCGTATCCGTCTTCCGTTGTTTTACGTGGTTTTAGTATGCTAGCCGGCGGCTTTACATGACCGGTAAAAGGTCGGCGATCAAACCCGGTTATCTCGGTCCGGCTCGTCTATAGCCTATACTAAACGCCGTTTTCCAGGTCACTTTAATAAGCAATACATCAGTACTTTCTTTTTACAAACTTTTATTTACTTGCAATGTAAACACTACATAATATTCGGGTGGAATCTTGCAAGTAAAATTTGACCCACTTCCCGATGTGCTATTTAGCTGAAATTTTGCATACTTTTGTAAGTTCGGTGACAATGTAATAATCTGGTAGTGAAATTATGGTGGTGCGGCCAGGATCGTCTCCACAGGAGGGAACTCTTTAACGGTTAATGGCACATCTTGACTTGAAATTTGGTATGAATATGTAACTTAATTACACGTACAGACAACAAAAAGTACAGTGGACAGAAAAGCTTGTTTTAAAAAGGTCACTGTTATGGTTAGGTTATTCATGTTACGAGAGTAATTTTAGAGCCTTTTAGGATATTGCCTGTTTTGTGATTTATTTAATTGTATCCCCTATTTGTAACATGATGATTATTCATTGATGTAGGTTCGGGGAACAAATTGCAATATTCTTTATTTACGTTTTAGTATTTTCCTCAAATACCAAATATGTATCAAATATGGGCGGGCAAATGGAATGCCAACAACATCTCTAATTTAACACTGATTTTTAAAATTACCTAATGATATTTTCGAAAGCTTCGTATAAAAAATCGATCTTCTGTTGCTTCCTTACTTCTATGTAACGCGATTAAATTAAATACCTAAGCTCAAATTTAGAAAAAAAAATTACTCAAATAAGTATTTCGTTTCTAAATATCTGAGTTTTAATAGGAATTCGCCGGAATGTTCCTTTCTTTGCGAATTTTGTCAGGTCACAGCACAGGTATTTATACGTGTACTTACCTATGAAAATGTGCATATTTGGTGCAGCAGGCCCGATTTGTAGACTCTATTAGCGATAGAGCACGGATCCTGCTGGCCGCAATGCGCCAGGCCAAATATTTGCATTCAAGGCATAAAATAAAAGTTACCTCGCTGGTGTCCAAGTTTAACAAACGCGAGTTTCATTCACATAATTCTCATACTTCGTTTTTTTAGCATTAAAAAGAAGGTAACAATCTTGACATATATTTTTCCTGTTTCAGTTTGAGTTGTCCTGGTGACCATACAGACAGATCATACCTGTCGATAATCTATTTGAAATATATGCACTAACTAATCCTTAAGTCGTAAAAAAATCACATTACCACCGCGGTAATACACATATTTGAACTAATTTTAAGTGGTATTTTCAAAGGTATATCTTTCCCTTTCTAACAGCATCTCTTGTCACCAGGTTACGCAAACAGTTCCGGGCGATCAGCACAATGTCTCTGCAAGGTATGCCGCCTTTGCCCAAGAGTCTGAGCGGGTTTGCTGATGGCGAGCCCGAGGTGCCGCCGTCGCCGCCCGCCGACGACAAACCACCCACCGATCTCGACTCGCAACTCACCTACTTGAAAAAGGAAATGGTAAGAGATGACTTTAATGACAGCAGCTTATGTTTCCATCCCGTGTCCTGTTCCCATGATCCAATTACATCTTGACTAAAATATTTAGTCGAACACGCTGATTGCAGATGATGATGATACACCGTTGTAGAAAATAATGTACAAAGAGTTTCAACACTCGTGAGATTTATACGTCCATCCCTATCGATATTACATATCACTCAAATTCGTCCTAAGTGAGCAGTTAGTTATTAACGAGTATGTACAGTCAAGTTCCTCAATAACTGTACAGCCAACCATTCATAAATATTTAAACTCCATGGATCTTATAACTACTACGAGGTCTATGTCTAGATATTTTTAAGTACCTATCACGCCTCTCGTCAAAATGTGACATTTCATTCTTTTGAAAACAAAGATCTCCTCGAATCGGGCTTACGTGTAGAAAAATGTGTTCCATGCGGCTTTAAAAGCAATTCCTAAAACAATTTCACTAAAAATTTCCATGCTTTTAACAGCCGTTGAAAACCAATTTACCGCAACGGTAAAATCCCAAACTGAAAACCAAATAATGAAACGGAAAACTAAAATATTGTTGGTTTCAAAATTAATAAAAATCATGCGTGCTTAAAGTAAAACTTTGCTTGTCCGCGTTTTCTTTATTACGCAATGTTTGTAACCGGATGCGTTAAAACTTAAAATAGTAATTAAATAATAACTTTACAGTTTACACCGTAAAACATAACAGGAACGCCTATTTATTTTATAGGTATAATGGAAAAGTTTAAAAATGCTGCGCCCTTCCGGGTTTCATATGTATGTTTGTATTGTACCTTTACATGTGAATTGCATCGAATAAATGAAATGAAATGAAAGTTTTTCTACAGATCAGGCAAAAAACCATCAAAAGATACAGTCATTGAAAAGGCTATTTCCATTCAAACTGCGGAAATCCGAAAACCTAGAGGGTAAATCTTTCTACGGAAGCCTCGTGTGCGAGCCCGACTCGCTCTTGACTGATTTAATAAGATCATAAACATTTGTATTGATTTAAACTTTCGCGATTTTCACACATTATCATCAACATTACATACATCATGATCATTACATTATTATTCAAATTTAAATACATATATGTTTTTTACGCGATTAAGTCCCGAGTATCATGATAATGTAATCATAAACAATTGTCTTGTAAAACAGGTATTCTATGAAAGTTTACCGAGAGTTTTTCTTTCCGAATTTCTACTCTGGTCGGGATTTATCAGGTCGGGAAATTAATGGCCCTATGTTATTTACCCATAATATTAGAGGTAGGAATTTGTCAGGTGGGGAAATAAATTGTTGGCCCTGCTTTATTTGGCTATAATATTATAATTTTAAATGCATGGTTTTATTTACAAATAATGAGTATATTATTTATTTACGTATTGAATGTGATTCCTTGTGCTTTCTTTTTCTTTTACGTGTTGTTTGAAATTGGGCAAGTCAAGATGTCACCTGAGCGGCGGCCGTTGGCGACTAAGTCATCGAATCACCTAATCACCTATATTGCTTGTCCGCGCGCGGTGAAGGGGTGGCATATCCGTCTATTTTTGGTACATCAATGCCATTTACCCGTAAATAGAAAATACTTTGAAAAACTTATGTATCGTACAAGTCGTACAACCAAAAATAGACTTCCTCGTTACACCCCTGTTGGTCGGTACAAACAAGGTAACGTTAAATAAATAGTATGTTTTTCTAGAAGTAGGTAAAGAGAGTAATGAGCAGTTTGTTCTGAATTTTGTTTTAAATCGAGGCGGACAGAAAAGAGTTACCCACGGAAATCAACATGGCGATTTTATGTTTGATGTTGTGGCAATAACGTGCGTACAATCGCGGAAAATTTTAGGTTAGGTTAGTTACTACTAGTTAGCTACTACTACTTCTCTTCTGACAGCCTCAATTGTAGTCTGATTTACGTAGAGTCATTATCTTGGATTTTAAATAAAAACCGTTGCATATTCCATTATACTATGTTTGCCAAACAACGAGCCCCGCAAGGCATCACCGGCCTGATCTAAAGCGGGCAGAGCAATTACAGATTGCAGGCACGTTTAAAAAAACAGATGTACGCGTTTTCGAGTTTATCGCTAGTCTTTGGTTCGCAGCACAGTAATCTGTGGGTTTACATTCCTTTTACGTGTTTGGCAACATGTACGCGCTCTACCTTGTTACCCATGTGTTTGTTGTTACTTACTTTCAAACATTTCAATTTGATTAACCTTCCTGGTTATTAAGCTGCCGACAAAAAAAATTGTAAATAACAGAAATAATCGTGACAGGGTAATAAGAATGCCAGTTCAGACAACTCTAAATACAGTGTACATAAATTCACATAACAGTAAACTCCAGACGAGTGAGTGGTCACCTGCGGCGTGGCTGCTCACAATGACTCATGAACATCTTTCTTATTAAAGCTATCACACTGGAAATATGAAACTTGAGAAAACAAGGCAAAACGTTAAATGATATTAATATTTAATCACTAAATCATCTCTGTAAATACCTTATGATTAGAAATGATATTTAGTTACATTAGTGATGCATTCTTTGTGGTTAAGTATATGCAGGCGCAGGAGAATTACGACAAATTTGTATCACTTTTCTGGAAGATTAAGCGGGCCCCTATTTCACCAACTTTACAATTGTCAGTTTTATATGACAATTCGAACTACATTTCTTTGATGAAGCGCGCTAAAACAAAAGCTCTTCAAGTCAGCAGTGGACACCGAATTGTCATTGAAAGCTGACATGAGCTAAGATTGTCCCCCATCTAAGTATACTAAATTCTGAATCCGCGCGTGGGTATATGATTGAGTTTGTCTTTGTTTTTTCTTTACTCCAATTCTCGCTTTTCACCTTCCAAAAGGTTGAGTTAATTCCGAAGAATTGAAATGAGCACCATTGCCGTACAAAATAATTAAACTTAAGACCGCCAATATGCGCGTATTCTTCTTGCTTTTATATACCAACTCATTCTACGTTCGCCTGTAAAACATAAAATATTGTACTACAGTTTATTACTAAGAACCGCAAGTTTATGTCTTACGGCAACACACGCAGATGTATTCGTGTAATACACCTTTGTCAGTAGAAGTAACAGATAATGGCAGTCATTATCATCGGCGCAATACCGCGCAGCAGGCTGTGACGGTGACGCAAAAACGCGTAATGCCCGGCAACGATGCCACATACCTTGTATCTGGTATGCAGGACAAATTATACGGCTTTTGGTTCTGATAGAGAAGTTTTTTAAACGAACTCTTCAAAAATGGTTTTTGGCTCGCTAGATTTTGTGGTATCGTCATGTAACCCTTACACGTTTAGCGAATATCGGACGCTCTAGTGAATGCTTTTAACGCATATTTATACCGAAACACCTGCCTTCGTTCTCGAGCATTAAGTCATTTGAAACCTATTTACCTAAACAAAAACGGCATTGCACTAGTTAACCTCTAGTTTCCCCCCACACGCTGGTCTGAACTGAACTGAGATTTTATCAGGTATGGTCAATAACAAGTTGAAGCAATTATCATAATCGCGCGCAGCCTTGAAGGCTGTGTAATAAATTTGCATCCTACTCCTATAGCACTAGCGTCAATGTATCTCGAAGTTAGAAGAAGCATTATGCGAAGAAACAAGTGAATGTTTTGGCAAAAGTATCTGACTCTGATATATGTATAACACAATAACCATAAGAATAAATAATAACATATTAGAACGGAATCTCTTTTGACAGAGTCCAAAACGCCGCCATTTATATACCTACTTCCCCCTGCACGTCGTTACACCGCTCTGTCATCCAGGCGTGTTGCTAGGGTTGCTTGCTGTTAAATATTAGGTACTTACGTCTAAAGATAATATCACTAAGACATAAGTTTTTCTTTGCTTTGAAATCATTATTTTATTCCAGTTTTATTTATAAATCATTACGTACCTACATAATTATAGACACTTCTAAATAAGAAGTTATTATGAGTGCCATACCAAATGAAGCCATTTAAGGTGATTTAAGTAAGTATTACTTACATACAAATATAAAATAACATACGTACAGGCTTACGTAAAACTATTAAAACCAAATTATAAACAACCAAACGCGCGTGCGGCGACGCCGGCCGTGACAGCCTGACTGAGTAGTCTGTTTAACGAATACTCTAATATCGTGACCTTGAGCCCGTCCGGAGCGGGAGTTTCCGTTCTACTATGTTATTATTTATTCTTATGCTATTACATTCCTACAGTAAATTGGTCAGTATCATCGCTTTTTTGTGCACTTTGGCATCGTCACTGACGTTTACATTTGTAACAAGTAACGAATCTACAGTTTTTATTTAATAAAAGGATTAGATGGAGCCTTTTCAATCCAAATTTGGCAAGCACTAAGTGCTCGTAGCTCTGTAATTAACTTCGTATTAACATCAATCAAACATAATGCAACTCTGTCAAATAAACACATTATATCGTTTATAGTTGAGTAGCTTTTTGTGCCGCGCTGCCTGCTGTTATGACATCTCTACAGTTACATACAATTACCTGTGCGATGCTCATCTTGTCGCAGTTTTAATATTTTATAACCGTTACCAGCACGTAAGTACATTGAGATGGCTGTTGAAAAAATATTTAATTACACGTGCTTTCTGTCATAAAACCTGAAATCTTCTATGAAACCTTTCGACATGATTCTAAGAATAGGAGAATCTTCCAGGGTATCTGTAGATGTCCTGCTGTTTATATGTACGAGTATATACTATTTTATACACTCATTCGCACTGCTGTTCATTTACTTACCTGCGTCCGGTTTGTCCGTATAAAATCAAATTGACACTTGTAATATTGTTTGTGTTTATTATCTTTAGATCAGCATTTTTAGACTCGCGGTACGTGGGTGTAACTTCTAAGTGCAGCTCTTGTTGTGACTCCATTTATGGCTCGCTGGCTATTAACAAAACATTTTAGTCAATAATACGACAGGTTATGACATAAAAAAAATATTTGCTAAGTATATGAGAGCTGATAACGGTTTTAAAGTTACAGCATTCGTAGTCATGTTTGTTGCTTAAAACCGTAACTATCAACTTTTCCTTTCATGTTTTTACCATGCACGCCACCTTACTCTGCGTCTGTTCCCTGTATACACATTTAGAAACCACTTAGCCAAATGGAACCCATGTAAAGACTCCGCTAACAGTGACGTTGTTTTCACCATCCTTCCAAAAGGAGAAAAGCGTTCTATCTTAAACTGTTGTTGTTTTGTTTTTACACGACTTGTATATGTTTCATAAGGAATGTTATGAAAGCCAAAAATTTTATCTAACCATCTGAATGAAGACGACAACTTTCTATGCGACTTCTTTTGTACAAGCGACCATCTTCCCACGCAATTGTTTTCCGTTGCCTTGCCCAACATGTAGAGGTATTAAGTATGTACCGTTGAGCGGGTTTGAGTACTTTGAGCAGGTTGATACGGTTGTTTAAATTTCTTATAAATATAAACTGCTACCACATTTAGCAAGCCGACGATTACAAGAAAAAGCGTAATTGACGGAATTAGACAACTGACTTCTTAGTTTTCGGTTTTCTATTGATTATCGATATTAACTAGTTTTTGCACGTGCTTCAAATACTAATGTTATTATTTATTATCAACCTAACTTATTTATTAATGTTTCTTAACAGCCATCGCTGCAGAAGAACGGATCTGTTGCCGCTCTGCATGTATAAATAACTTAGCATTTAATTAAAATAATTAGATGGACGACATTTCGTAAGGTATCTAGTCCGCTATCGCTAATCCGTTCGTGTGCCAGCTCGTTGGGGCGATTGATGTCCGAAATTCGGCGTGGCTATTAACCCCCTACCCGCATTGTCTGCTGTCACCCGATCACATCCGCGTGGGCCGGCAAACTGCCAGCTCCAAATTAACCCCTACTACGTAACAGGAACGTGGTTAAATGTTTCCCGGAAGTCCCGTAACACATTTAAAAATGTTTACATATTCGCTTCCGTTGTAAAGCCTAACCGAAAAATATTTTAAACTGGAACAGACTGCTTTTAAATAAACTCAATCTGTTTTCATGTTTTTGCTTTATCGTTTAATATTGTCCACGTTGTATATCTAGGTACCTATCTACGATTAATAAGCCAATTCGTTATTTGATTTTCTAACTGTAAGACAAGTAGTAAGGGCCTCACTATTACCAGACTGTGTCATGCAATTGGACTGGAGGGAGCGCACGTGCCAGTATTTTTAGCGCGAGCGACACCCGGGGGCGGGTTACGTCACATCGCACCAAATCTCTCCAGAGATAAACAGGACTCCCAGGAGAAGGATGCGTCACGCCCGCTCCGGAGCAGGCGTAACTTATTTAGACGTAAATTGTCGCGGCCGCACTAAAGGCTTGGCGAAATACGAGACAGCGTTCCTGATAAATGTTCCTCCTCATTTAATTATATTTAAATAGTCATCGCATTTAAATAATTTCACCGCTTTATCATCGTCGGAAGGTCTAAACTTAAAGTTAATTCTAATGAGTAATCAGTTCCTTAGACTTATTCTTTTGACTGTAATATTACTGAAAAGTATAATAAAATAAAACAATCACACCATGGTAAATCTATCTACGTTGATGACATTTGGTTTTGAAAACCCGATTTAGTGCTTCGCCTATAAATAACCGAGTCAACGGGGCATTAACTAAAACAAACTAACATTAGCTGGAGCGCCTAAAGAACGACACGCCTCGTTCGCTCTCGTTCCTTAATCGCCGATGTTTGTGTCATCAATGCCAAGCAGCTGCTTTTCATTTTCGTTTAATTTAATATTTCTAGTGAAAATTTCGTGATCTCGTTTACTCTAAGAGCACGTGTCTGTGACGTTTCTGATCTGTCAATTGTCACGCCCATGATTGGAATACCCCATCGTCTTTGATCAGCCACCCAGCTGAAAGAAAGGCCGTCGACCTCGCGGTAACAGTGACATAATGCGTCACGATTGGATTACTGACAACTAACAACTCATCAATTACTGGTGCTGAGCTCTCACTAGCGTCTATACCTAATTGGATTCCTTTTTTTGTGCCGTCCCACTTCACAATTTGTTTTTGTATCGCTATCGCTGCTATTGAATGCTCGTTGAAATAAATGCGTTTGTCTGAATCCTTACAAAGGCTACTACAAATCGTGCTGGATTGAGCATACAATGCCAAAACAATCTTACGCAATTTTTGTTTGTGTTTATTTTGATTTTCACCCTTATCTAAAACTAAGAGACTTAAAACAGTGAATTTAACTTTACAGTTCTTAAGTAGTGTTTTGAATACAACAACCGCCTTAACTACCTAGTATTCCTTGAGTTAACCTAAACAATTGACAAACAACAGGTCGGTGTTATGGTCATTAGCGCAAGAACTTGTTACCGGTTCCATAACAATCCGTTGCGTCACTACCAGCCCACCGTCCAACTACAAATCCTCACAAATACACTTGTCTGTTCACACCTGCCGACTGCCCCACCAATGCAGGCGTTTAACGGACCTATTAGCAATCCTGCGTTATGCACTCATGTTAATGTCGCAATGAACGCGTCAATTTCTATTCTAGAGCAGTGCATCCGTTTATAACGTTACTTGGACACTAGGATTAAGATGCGGTTGTGCAAAATTTACTTTGTTGATATTGTTATGCCAATTTCCACCACTTTTCGTGGAAATTTTATGTTGACTACCTAGTAGGTAGTGTTCAAGAAACAATTGGACCTAATATAAATTGTATACTTCTCTACATTACTGTATCTAGGTACATAATAATTGGAAATGAACTATAGCATGGCACAAAACCGCACGCATTCACATCTAATGAAACTGTAACCGCATTTCGTTCAAGCGTGTACAATTCTGATCTCGTATTGATTACTGGAATCCACGCAAACTACATACTTACATCTGGTGTATTATTACACGGCTGGTTTATTAGTACCTACAATTCATTGCAATCACTTTCTTCATCTTGAATTTTTTGTAGCACGTTCTTTTTCGTTACTTGTCATTTCAATGTTACTTGCTAAGCATATTACCATTTCAATGTCATTCGTAGTTATTCCAGACAGTTCTTGCCGTCTATAAGCTTTAAAATAAGGATAAAATATGTTTACATAATGTGAATCAAATAAATAGTTCATAATTTATGCATGTTTTCAAAATCACACATCGGCAAAAGTTTTGTTGAAATCAAGTATTAGGTATAACAGTTTTAAATGATTCGCGGTTAATTGCCTTAGACATAATGAAAACGGGATATTGACCGCGATTACCTTATAGGTTTGATGAGCTGCCGATATTTCGATGCGAATTATTTATTATTTATTTATATCGGACATGAGAATCCATAACGAGTTAGTAACAATTATACCTTACGCCAGGAGGCTGTTGGGGCTGTCGCGCACGCGCCGCATAAACGACGCAACGCGCTTGCGCATGATGGCATGAAATCCGTCTGTCCGCGCTTCCGCGAACATGCCCCACGCACTGCAATGGCGTGGCAGCCCCAACAACATCCTTAACGCATTTTTGTACTGGACTCGCAAGGCGCTGAAAGCCCTTCGAGTACAGTCTATCCACAGGCTACAAGTGTAAAATGATTGACAGTAAGCCCTGAAAAGGGTAATCTTTACGTTCTTGGTACACTTTGCAAACCTGCGAATCAACATATTACTCCTGACTGCCAGCGCCCTACGCTCCCTCTCCAGGTCCACATCATCCTTGAGAGATACATTGACCCAATGCCCCAGGTATTTAAATTCAGTGACACGCTTCAGAGGAGTGCCGTTGAAGTTAATAGGCGGTAACTGATCGGACAAACTTGCACCTTTTGCCTCAAATATCAGCAGCTCACTCTTCAAAGTGTTATACCTGAGACCATGTGTCTCCGCATAACGCTCGCATATAGCCACCAACGTTCTGAGAGCGCTGATTGAAGGGCTCAGCAACACCATGTCATCTGCATAACTGATATTATTCACGAATGTCCCATCTACAGAACATCCTACCATGGCATTGCTGAGTTCCTCAATCAGCCGATTGACATACAGGTTGAAGAGCCTGAGTGATGTTAATCCCCCCTGCCTTACCCCGCACTCCAACCTGTATGGATCGGATAGCTTGTCTGCCCATCTCACAACATTTGTCTGGTAACCGTACCAGAATCTGAATAGTTCCACCAGCTCACCGGGTACGTCGTATCCTCATACAACTTCTGCCATAGTCTACTATAAGACACCAAGTCGAAGGCCTTCGACAAGTCCAGAAAACAAGCGAAAACAGGTGTTTTTCTGTCTGTGTAGTATCGGACAGTGTGCTTAAGGCAAAGAACTGCTGTTTCTGTGGAAAGTCCAGGTTTGAAGCCAAATTGTGCATCATTGAGTTTTATATGACAGTCAAGTTGTTTGTCAAGCACACATGCAAACACATGCATCATGATCACGGCAAACTGCCCGTGATGCAGTCTAAAATATTAGGTATATCAAGTTATCTATGTCGCTTCATGCTTTTCACCGGAAGCTGCATGTATTTTTTTTTTTTTCAGTTCCTCTGTGCGGAGACGATCCTGGGCAGTTTTATGAAGCTACAAGTTACAATTTACAAGCGGGAGTATCTTCCTAACAAAAGGTGATAGAATGAGACTTCCACTTGTAAATTATAACTTGTAGCTTTATAAAACACGGCTCTGGCCGCACCACCAGAATATCACTACCATCCTATATAGTATTATTCTAACCGCACTTAGGTACCTAAATAAGTATACTAAATTTCATCTCAATCTGTTGGGGATAACTGGTTTAAAATTACGTACATAGGTAGGTTGCAGGTTATTAAAAAGCTTGTAAAAACATTGCCGACCTTCCAAGAGTTTTTTTTGGCATTACGGCCAAATTAGCCTGCATGATACTGTTTACATGCAAGTGGGATGCAAATTAAATTGTGGCAAAAATTGCCTAATATCCTTTTGTTTGTGAATTTGCTGTAGGTATACGAGTACTCATGCTAGGGTTTCTCTTCATATCTGCATGTGCATATTCAATTTAGTAATACTTCCGAGAAAACATTGTCCGTTTCCTGTCCAGTTGCGTGTTGCGTGCTCCCTAGGCTCGTCTGTCTTGAAAGCATACGTTCAGCTGATTATTTGTTTTTGTCGCGATTGTTGGAGTCCAAAGCGCAGGCGCGATGGTGCGCGTCGGTCGCGCATCGCGGCCGCCGGACGCGCAGGCTCGCGCTCTGCAATGTAATACTTTCACACATATACGATAAACGCAATTTCACCTACATCTGTCACATTGTTTTTTTGTGACAGCATTCCCGCCGTAATGCTGTTAATAGATTCGCCACTGTGATTTCACAGAATAATCTTAAGATCTCGATATTTTTAGCTTTAATTGCAATGTCAATCATCATAGGGGTATGAGCAGTAGGTTCGAAGTATAAATATATTATAGTCACTGTTAAATACAACTCTACTATACTTGCCACATCGTGACTGTCAAGTTATCAACCTCAAGCTGTTTCAATTCCGTAAAACCAATTATGATCAAAACCTGATTTAATACCACATTTAAATTCTGATTCTGGATTTTTTAATCTAAAGAGGAATTATTTCGGAGAATCGCAAAATACTTTACATAACTCTATTGATCAAGTTAACAAACTCAAGGTTTGTAGTCCCTTATTATGTAGTCGTTCCTACAAATTTACATATTTCAGGCTGATGTAGGTATACCTACTTTGTTTAATTGTATAGGTATCTTACGGTTCTTCCGAGCCTCGTTTACTTCAACGTTAACTTGACGATATCACTAGCTGGAGGTAACATTTACCTGCTGATCATATTTATTACAAAAACATACTTATGACTTATGATACATGTATTAGCTTTACGGATGAAGTTAAAATGACATAACTATTTGGGTTAATGACATAGTCGGATCACTTGACTGGCGGGCCTTATGGCTGTTCGTGGCGTTGCATAACGTGATGCAAATACCTACTCTCGGTTGTTTATGATAATACTTATGCCTATTTTTGTCATTATACCTATATATGATAACCGTTACACAAGAACCCTATAAAACACGCTCGCGTTAGAAACTACCAATACGACGTTGGAATATAATAAGTACCTATATTTTACTATTTCCATAGACGACCGTGTTGTACTTATATGAAATATTCAAGTTAGGCAGGGAAAATGTGTTGGAAATATTTGTACTAACAATACTTACCCAGTTTTCGAGTCCTATGTTGTTCATTATCCTTTACAACACCTCGGACACGAATTTCGCTGTCCTTGTTTAACTAGGATTGATATCTTGGGACAAATTACTCTGACTTACTTATTATATAATTAAGCGGAGTCTGTCTTGTAAGTAATTATATTTTCTAACTTTTTTTATTCTGAGGCTTTCGTCTTCTTTTTAATTAGGTATTATGTTAGCCACGTTATGTAATTGAAAATTTGTTACGTTAACATTTAAAGGAACTCCAATTTGTAGCTAAGATGAATATTTAATCGATTTCTTATGGTCCTTGCTTGTCAAGTTCCGTTTAGGGTGTGGCAAACAATCAAGTTGTCGAAATTGGCGTGTGGTGTGTTTAGAAACACTTTCTATGGTTGTCTGTTCCCGGTTTGGTCACGCTCTTTCTTTACTGTTCGCTAACGAATATTTTGAATCGTAGTCTTTTAGCATCGTCATAGTCCCAGAAATCATAATGCAGATACATATTATGCAGGTACATATTTTACTTTTAGAACAAAAGTTTTATTAATCGAGTTGTATTGTTTTTTATGGCCAGCACAGCTTGTTGTTTGTAATAGATCTGGCTGTTATAAACGTTTGGCGATTGTTTATTATGAATGTCTTCAGTCGTCGTTCATCAATGTCGCAGCGCAGTGCAGGAAGCGTTGGGCGAGCCACCCTAATGACCCATTCATGCCTTTCCTTTCATGCCGGGCCACACTTACCTTACCGTGACTCACGATTTTCATGCGAGTGCGGGACTCCAATCGAAATGCCTTTGTGTAAGTAAATTGGGAAATGTTAAGCTTAAATAATATTTTCTTTAGAAAATACCCTAGGACCTTTTAAGTCAAGAAAACAGCTTTAAAATAGGTACCTAGCTCACTTATTTTACATATCTTTTTCGATGCTACTTATACATATAGACTAAAAAGTTAACGGGATTAACGGTCTGACTAGGAAAAGCTTCAAACTTATCACTTTGGCATTCTTAGGTAAAATAAGAACATTAGGAGTTCAGTTTCATACACTTGTAGCTTGAATTGAAGAGATACCACGTTGGGGCTAAGTATAACTTTTTGCTCAAAACAATTGAGCACAAAATTTCTGACTGCTCAATTAACAGCAAACTTGAAACGACTCTAACAAATTTAGTAAACAAGGATTTCTATGTGTCTGGTAAGTAGGCGTACGTGAAAGTTGGCGGATGTCGGCAGTTAGGGCCATATTCAAAATTCACTTGCACATTCGGAGAGGCACTCGAACCCGTGATACGTGAAGGAAACCGGGTCGACAAGAAGCCTACTTGCCCTAGATGTTCCCACGGCTATGCGATACGATGCGATGTGACCACACTCGCTGAATACTTGGTTCATTTTGCAATTTACGCTTACGTAGGTACCTACGCTGCACGCTGAAGGCTTTAACGTGTAAAAGAAAGTGAATACAGTAACAAGAGTGCCACACCAGGACCGACAAGACAATAGAAGTGTCACGTTTCTTTAAAAAACAATTTGCTTATAACTTATGTGCAGGATTGTATTTCCCCATAATTTCCGTCTGTTAACAATATACGTACAAGAAAGATAAAGTTACTGATTGTAAAATTTAACTTCCGTATTATTTACCGCTTATAAACGAATTATTTCGTACTGGACCTTCAAGGTACGTACTGAACAACTAGCCACACCGGTAGCCACGCTCCAGAGGTCAGAGTACAGGCGGTGGTGAAATATACTCCACGCCGTGAGAAGGGCATTGTTGCTATGACTTGTCGCCGGCGTTCACCAGAGCGCAACCGAAGGCCTCAAGTCAAGGCGTCTCTGACTCACTACTAATGGGCTTCCACTCGGCCGTGCCAAGCTATTCCTTAATCTTAGAACAACCGTTTCTCTGTTTATTTTTTGTAAGCAGTTGAAAACCGTCGTCATAAAGCGAATGACCACACTCGTCGGAAGGGTATTTTTGTCGGATATCTTGGTTTCGTGAATCCGCAACATAAAGTAGCAAAATATTTGCTATGGCTTTTGAGCATTTCCTGATCTTTGTGCATCGCAGTGATTTCCTCAAAGCATAGCATTTATTAGCAATTCGACTCCCTAAACGTGTCAAGGTGCTAATTGAAAGCATAAATTAAATTTGCGAAGGGCTTAAGCCTGTTTCTGATGCATTGTTTCCATACAAGAGCACAAACTCGTTTACACCTGATCATGTTTCATTCATACGTTCGTACCACGCAGGACTTCGTATTTTTTTTCTGACCAAGACCAGTTCTGCTAAAAAATATGCATAGGATTTTAGTCTTTCAGAAAATAAGAACAGAACGGAAATGTGCTGTTCGAGTGCCCTAGCAATTCTAGTTTTGTATAGATACTCGCAATGCGTCACTTCCTCCCGGCAATTAAAATGTAATTGTTCCTTCTATGAACTCCAGTCCGGTATAGTTAGCAAGAACAATGTCTCAATTACATAAATCTATTTCTTGTTTAATATTGTCACAAAACAAGTTGCTTAATATAGCTTTATACCTAATTTCAAATAGAATTGCAAAAAACCGCCTTCAAAAAAAACCTAAAATAATCCTCTGAAGCCTAAAGCGAGCGGAATATTATTTGAATGAAGCACCGACTTCGTATTTCTGCTAGTGCTAGGCCATAAAACTTTAGGCTTTAGAGGATTACTTAACGTTTTTTTCCTTAGGTTTTTTTTAAGGTGGTTTTACTTTTTTGTTAAAAGATTTTTATTTCACAATTTTATGTTGATTTAACATTTACAGAATTATCCTCCAACTCCTAACCGTTAAGGAGTTGTACCTTCCATCATCAGCTCATCATGAGATGATGACTACCATACGCAAATACTTGAATAGCCTTAGAAAATATCGCACGCTTAGAATTAAAGTGACTCAATTCTAAATACATGATAAATCTAAATTAAGCTTTGTAGGTTTACATTTTAAATTCAATTTTGAAATTTGTCATATTAAGAATAGAGTCACTTTAGTTCTAAGCGTGCGATATATGAAACACATAATAGTGCCTACAAAATTTAAGGGTTGCCCTCGATTTCCCTGGGTCTCATTATCAGATCATGATTTGGTGACAATGGGACCACCTCAGGAGTATACACTTTCGAATAAAAAAAGAATTTTGAAAATCGGTCAACAATTGACGGAGTAATCGATGTACAACAAACATACAGTGGAACGTAGAACCTCCTCCTTTTTTGAAGTCGGTTAAAAAGTGGCGCTTCGTTTCTTATTTTTAAATGAAAAACTTTTTATTAGACAACTCCTTTATTGATCACAGCATAATTTACCGTCCTTCGGATATTTGCCGTCATTTCAATGGTAAAATAAAAACGTACAAGTAACCTGAGATTAACTATAAAGCGTGACGTGTTCGAATCTCACTGTGAATCATTTTTGTCGACATTTCCCCGTGTCTAAATTCGCTGCTGCCGCCACGCGCGAGGATCCCCCGTGCTCTAATTGATAATTAAGATTGCATTAGTCTGCTCAGAGGGTCGAGCACGACTTTACGAATGCTGCGTAACATTACGGTTATCGTATCGAGATCGAGAAACATCATACTAAATTTTAGTTCCAAATACGCTCACGGGCGGTCGCTGTTCCAAACGTCATACAAACTCGGCAACGTTTACTATTCGATTTTACGTTACGCAGCATTCGTAAAGTCGTGCTCGACCCTCTGGCTGTTACGACCACCAACCAACTCATCATCAGCTCGTAACGTGACGACGGTTAATGGAAAAAATTTAAGATTCCCGCCAGATGAAATAAAATACATCATTATAATTTCTAATTAGCCGGGTCGGGTGACCTATTAAATGTTAAAGTAGGTTGTTTATTGAAAATTTAATTATACTTTGCTAATGCTGACATTTAATATAAATTCACTATTTCCCCATACCGGCCGGCCTCTTTAACGAAAGGTCGCGGTATTTGGCAAAATGTAAATTGTTTGGCTATGCCAGGGCGATTCGAACTTCAATTTGGATCAAATACTGACCAAATTCTATGGAAAACTTTGATGTTTAGTTTTACTGCGTTGAAAGACGGCTTGTACCTTGTACCAGTTAGTAGAGGTCGTTGCATACGGAGCCAAATCTAGCCGGTACGTGTGAGGAATACTGAAGTAATATTTATAATATGCATTGTGTGTGTTCGTCGTGTGTTGTCATAAATAATTGCGCTACTTTCATGCGATGCGTGGCACTCTTCTACTAAATTCGTGTTTTTATTTTCCGTCAATTTGCTTGTCATATGAGCAGTTTGTACTGGGGAGAAGCTTTTATTTTATTAGATATTGTGAGTGCCAAGTCATGAGGGTCCGTGTTGAAAGCAGGCAGGAAATTCTATCAGTTTCTATACTTTTATTTAGAAGTACCTAAGTAAAACGCTGCGGACAGAAAACTATCATTGATTGGGGACAGAACAAAAATCAGTACAATCTCCTGCAGAAACTTCAACATTAAATATGAATCTGCCTTACTCGCAAAATCTTCTGAATGTTCACTAAAATAAAGGAGCAGATCCCTAGGTACGAAGTTGATTGGGTCGTTCATTCGATATACTATCGCGATCTCCGTTTCGCAGTAGTAAGTCCATTTTTTTACATTCGCTTAGTCGGGATTGGGTGAATCATAATGCCAGCCACGTCTGTTAGCAATATCTCTTGGCAAAAGTAAACTATTATGATTCAGCCTTGATAGCACTATGTTTTATTTTATATTATGGTACCTTCAGAGAAGATTATGTAAGGAAACTTTGTCTGAAATCGTGATCGTTTATACACTTTGTTTGATGTTGTACATCTATTGTGATATCACTAAAAAATGTAAATATAAAATATATTCAACATACAATGACAATGCAAAGAAAAATTCGTTAAGCAGCTGGACATGAACCAGCAACCTCGGTAATCCGTACCAGCTGCTTAACGACTTTTTCTTTGCATTGTCATTGTATGTTGAATTTCATTCTATGAATGTTTCATAAAAATAAAAACAAAAATAATCAATAAATCGATTATTTTCATTGATAAAATATATTGTAAAACTTTAAGAAAAGTAATACGATTATTTAATATTCTTTCAAATGACCAAATTATAAAAAAAACAGCGTAAATAAACCTAAAGCTACATGGAAATTAATTAAAGACAAGTTTAACAAATACGATACCAAACTTGATCACCCGAATAGATGTGAAAGAAAGAACCCTATTAAATCCTTCTGATATAACCGAAGCATTTAACGAGTATTTTATCAATTCTAATAGCTCTATCATTCCGGATAGATACAAAAGTTTTTCTAATAGTAGTTGTAGTAGTATTTTCTTAGCTCGTTGGTATTTATTAAATCGTAAGAATTTTGAAAAATAAAAAAAGTTCGGGTTATGACAACATACCCATGTCAGTAATTAAGTCATGCATAGATTTAATTGCGGAACCTCTTGTGTATAGAATAGAATAGAATTATTTATTGACCCTGTAACATACATTACATTTAGCACGTCATAATATTTAACAGATTTGGAATTCATGCATTACTAATTACTTAAAAAATATCCTTTCTCGTCTCTTAAAAAATCCATGTACTCGTTAATGGAGTAAAAAGGTTTTTCCTTTAGAAATTCCAGAATTTTGCTCCTGAAGAATTTCATCGATAGACATGTTATTTTTGTTGGTAACAGGTTGGTTGTTGATATCTTGATTTTTATTGGGATTCCTTGCTTCAAATACTTCTTCGTTCTTGTTTTCGGTAGACATAGTTTTTCTTTATTTCGTGTATTATACATATGAATATCTTTCTAGTAGACTTTTAAATATATATAATGATATATATATTATAATATGACTGTCATTATCCCTTCTTTATTAAAATATTTCTTGGAAGACTCACGCCTGTGTAAGTTATTCATTATTCTAATCGATTGTTTTTGTAACTTAAGTACCCTTTGGATTTCCACGGCATTTCCCCATATTGTTACAGCATAGTTTATAACTGCGTGTATATGTGCGTGGTAAACCATTTTCAAGGTTTTTTTGACTAATAAGAGGTTTCAATTTGATTAAAGCATAATTTCCTGTCGCAATTTTCTTACAAATTTTGTCAATGTGGAGCTTATGGCTAATCTTATTGTCAATTACGTATCCTATAATTTCTATGTCATCATAATATTTTAAGCCTATATTTTCCTTGTTAGTGTAGTTTATTAAGGTAGTTTTTTTTACTATTAAGTATAATGCCATTTGCGTGGAACCAATTTTTAAGAATGGTCATAATATTTTGTATTTTGGCTTTGTTATCTTCGTATATTATAAATAGAAGTCTAGAAACTGGGATATTCCCCGACCAGCTAGAAAGAGCTTTGATAAAACCGCTGCATAAAAAAGGAACAAAAATTGATATGGGAAATTGTAGGCCCATAGCCTTATTGCCTAACTTTTCAAAAATCTTTGAAAAGGTCGTTTACCATAGATTAATAGAGTTTTTAAATAAAAATATTATTCTAAGCCTTTTTCAATTTGGATTTCAAAAGGGAAAATCCACATCATTATCTATATTTAAAATATTCAAGCAAATTTGGGACAGTATAAATGAACGAAAGTCTTTCGTTTCTCTTTTGCTTGACATGTCAAAGCCTTTGACTGTGTCGTGCATAATACGCTTTTTCAGCATTGGAACACATTGAGGTAAGGGGGAATGCTCTCCAGTTGTTGAAAAGTTATTTGTGCAATAGAGAACAAGCTGTTGTTATTGAAAGCTATGACAGTCGTAATAAATTGAGTGCGTACAGTCAAGCTACGGAAGGGTCGTATTGGGCGTGCCGCAAGGAAGTGTGCTTGGACTTCTTCTTTCTTTTCTTTATTTATTTAAATGAACTTCCAAATTTAATACCTGAACCTTATGTGATGTTTGCCGATGAAATTACTGTACTTCCATTGCTACCTTGTATTTTCTTTGTGCCTTATTTCTTGTTTTGACTGTTATGTGGTGTTCAATAAAGAGTTATTGTATTGTATTGTATTGTACTTTTCTCCACGGATAAGAGAAACATTGATATTAACCACAATATTAAGCATTCTCTTGTCAAAATAATATAATGGCTTCAAACTTTAAATCTCAAAGTAAATCTGAGCAAAACAAAACTAATTTAGAAATTATAAAACCGCCCCTATGCTACTTAATGTACAATTTGCTGATACTTCCGTAGAGGAAGTTACTAGCGCAAATTTCCTCGGTGTTAGAATAGATACGCATTTAAATTGGAAATCTCACATTGATCAAATCAACAAAAAACCGGCCAAGTGCGAGTCGCACTCGCGCACGAGGGTTCCGTACAAAGATTTCCCTGCCCTTCCCCAGTGTTTGAAGTTGTCCAGTATTAGCAAATCTCTGTTCCTTAGCTCCTATTTTGCTTAGGATTTTACTGCCATCTAGTGGCGAGTGGCGAGTAGACGAACAAGCGTCAATGATCTCGAGCCCGCGCGTTATCCACAAAGTTCTCGTATTCGACGCTAGATGTCGTTAGCAGTGGTAAACAGTGTATTTTGGTATGTGACATACACACATACTACACAGACAGACATAAAATTTTTAGATTTTGAGACTTTTCGGAGTGGTTGTGCTATAAGAGCTACCTTCATACCAAATTTCAAGTTTATAGGACATCTGGAAGTACCATTTAGGTTTTTGGAAATCGGCAATTTGTATGGATATGGCCTTTTTAATTACTGTATCTTTGATTGCGTTGACTTAGAAAGTTGATTTTTTCACAGCTTCAGGGGACCGAAGGCTTGAGTATTTGATATTAATTTCAGCATGCTACCTCCACGCGTTCCAGAGAAAAAGGGTCTTGACAGACCGTCAGACAACAAAGTTATCCTATAAGGGTTCCGTTTTTTCCTTTTGAGGTACGGAACCCTAAAAAATATCTAGTAGCTGTTACACTCTATCAATATTGTCCGAATCATGTTCTGAAACTGTAGTAGTAAATGCGTTCTACGGTAACTTATATACTTTGCTTACTTACGGAATTATTTACTGGGGTAATTCTGTTGATGTACAAAAAACGTTTGCACTACATAAGAGATGCTCAAGGACTGTGTAATGCGTGCGAGACGTTTCGAAACAAACGTTTTCTTACTTTAACTGGAATTTATATCCTAGAGCTGTGTTTATTTGTTAAAAGTCAATCAGTATACTTCACTCTAAAATCGTCATTAAAATCTAATGTTCGAAGTCAATATAAGTACAATTTACATATTCCGAAAGTTAACAATTCTATTTACAAAAAATGTACTTATATAATGGCTATCCGTGTCTATAACATCTCTCTACTGAGATTAAAGTCCTCGAAGGAATCTTATTTAAACGGAGGCTAAAAAACTGGCTAATTAATAAGGAGTTCTATAACTTAAACGAGTTCTATGCAAGCCAATCCTGAGTGAATTAACATTGAAATTTCTGTTGAATGAAGTTATATAGTTTTAAGATATTTATTGTACGCCCGAAAAGGGTAACTGTTGATACATGTATTATTATTAAGTTCCGACTCTGTATTTCACACAGTTATACAATAGAAAAATATTATATTCTCTTCTATTCTATTCTATTGGTATGCGATGCGACCATCGTCTGGCCAATGCGCCAGCGTCGACCTTCGCGTTTGTGTCTGCAAGATCTGTCTCAAACTGGTTCGACCGTTCTTGTATTAGATAACTACGCAGCTTTGTTTGAACACTCTTCCGGAAAAATATAGAACTTTGAATTAACGTGCTAAAAAACAAAGAATGGTCTATTGTGGTCGGCCGCGCATAACTAATGCAAACGACGATTTTAATCGTGTCTATTAAAGACGCTGCTCGTTATGAGTTGCATTGTTTTCTTGCTATAGAAAATATGAAAGAAAACGTGACCAACGTCGGTGGTAATTTGCGTTGCCTCAATTAGCCTGCATATTTGCTTGTACCGTTCGGCCGAAAACTGGGCGGTCGACTATTGCCGTGCCCATAAAAGACACCTTTCAGAATCGACCTTTCGCTAAATTAAAACCATGATCATAGATAAGTGCTGTGATGCTACTTTCAAAAATGCAATAGTTTTGTTAATTCTTGTCTAACGGATCACTCACGTATGTCAGTCGAGAGTATAGCCCGAAAATTGAGGTTACATTACATGCCTATGACGTCAAATCTTTTTTTTGTTAGTGACTACTTAAGTCGTACGTGAGTGAAAATTCACATCTGGGGCTTTGTTTAAACTTTTTATTAAACAAATATAAAGTACATACATTGAGGTTAAACCCAATCTGACTTACTTATTTGATGCTATGTTTAGTAACAATGGACAAAAATGTAATGAAGAACACGCGCATGAAATTGCGGATTACTAAGTCTGTGAAGAACGTTAAAATGGAACGGTTTTCGTGCCAAGAGAACCACATAAAAGTTTAAAATACTAAAACAGGCCGTATTAAGACAAAATATAAATTTACGTTTATTATTTAGTTCACAAAAAGAATCACGCATTTCTCAATGGTCGAGGGAGCGGATGGAAAGATAAGGGCGGAAATCTAATTAACGATGTCAAAAGGAAAGTGCTCTACTGCCTACTGCAGCCATGACCTTTTTTTTGTATTATGTCACTGAGTCAGATGTCGGGCTTGTGAGGAAGTAAGGCAGCCGGTGAAATTATTGTTATTGCATCGGTAATCCTTCAGTTCACTATGAATTACTCACGTATTTCTGTCGAGTAAAGCCCGATATGTTTCGGACTAATCTATAAGCGTGTGCTCCCAGAGAAAGGACTACGGATTCGTTCCAAATATATCGGGCTCTACTCGACTGACATACGTACTGACGTACGTGATCCGTTTGTTTTACTAAGAATATACTTAATGGAAATCGACAGGGCTTGATAATATAGTAAAGGAAACGGTATAATTGCCAGTCAGCAGCGAATAACTTGTTAATTACGCCGGCACGCGCTCGTCTGCGCCCGCGCACCTTCACCGAACAAAGATGGCGCTTAGTCGTTCAGCGCGTCCTGACAAAATAATTACGACATCAGGTTATTTTGCCATTGCATAATCGACTAAAACAATAGCTTTTATCCATTTATGTTGATAATCAACAGTGGCGAGACGTTTTGAGAAGTGGCCAACTCTTCGTTGCTTTACGCCTCTGACTGATTACAGTACTTTTTTTATTTACAGGATATCGTGCTACATTTAGTAGCGCTTTATGAGTAAAACATCCATGAAAAATATGATAAGCTACATTTTAGCGCTCGCTTCTGTATTTCATGCGCGCACCGGCCACTTCTTTAATTTGTTGTTTCTGTTCGTAATTTTTCAAACCGGATGGTCTTTTAAAAAACGCCTTCCAGTCTTTACTCAAGTTCTGGTTGGCCCATTAAATACTGGTTTATGGAATGTTCAGTTTTGCAGGCGGCGGTGCGCTTAATTGAACACATTTTAAGATGCATTACTTCCGCATAAAGTCATCATCATCATATCATAACACAGAATGATCACTCAAAAACAATGGGCTAGATAAAATTTCTTGTGAACCTAGGTTATGCTTATGATTATTACTCTGATTAGGTAGGTACCTTATACTTATGTATAGGTATGCTTACGGTTAGACGGTTGGTATTAAGTAATATCAGTGGAGTTTCAATCGATATTGTATTAGCCATTAATATTCCATGGATCAAAACGATACGCCGGGTGGACATAAAATGACCGATAATCCGCAGTTTATTTATGTATGTGTATGTAAAAGACTTATTGCAATAAACGGAAAATTAACAAATTACAATAATCCGATACCCCAAGTGAGTTCAACTCATAAAACATACAAGTGCGCAATTTTTTGTAGGCAGTTATAATTTACTGAATACTACTTGTAAAAAAAAATTACAGATTTTGACATTGCTTTTGGAATTATCTAGGTATTTGTTAGTAACACTTTTAAATCCAAAGAAAAAATATGCAAGTGTAAATTTTCTCTACTAGATTATTGTATTTAACTATTAGAACAACGCCTATCATTTTCTAACACTTTTATCAAGAGCTTACGCCAGCATTATTAAAATCGCGTAAAAAATATATAAATATCTTTAAAAAAATTACAAGTCAATGATGGCTGCTGAAATGAATTTAAATCTGTTAAAAGTAACCACAGTTTTAATTTCTAACAGATTTATCAATAGCGTGTTTTTTTATAAGCAGTGGAATTTTCAAAGCGTTCTATTTTCCACAAAGAAAATCTCATAATTCTCAAGTCGGCTTCTTAGATTCGGTTTGACTATAGTAATTTACTAGACAAAAATTCTAACGAATTCATCAATAGCTTCAAATTTTATTAACTTATCAGTTATATCCCTACTTCAAATACACGCGGTCTCGCGCGAGTCAGGCGTAGCGCGCTCGTCCAATCACATACCTGTAATAATACAATGCCGTGCTCCCCACTCCCGCTGCCGTTCGATGTCTAATAATCTACTCGTTTTTATTTTCGATTTATTTACAGTCGGCCCATGAAAACGTTGAGCACTTTAGGACCGTGTCAAATTAAACAAAGGCAAAGAGTTGACACTGGACAGCTAACGTTGCAAAAACAGATTTCGAATTTTGAATTATGACAATCACCGAAAAGAGTACCATATTGTCATATGATCTATTTGTCTCTTTCATTTGTGAAATATGTCAAAGTAATCAAATTTATTTTACGGCTCATTTTATGGTTTAATACAGCTGCTGTCAATTCATCACCCACTCATTCAAGTTCGAGATGTAACCTTTTTTTAAACCATAGATAACCTTTGATGCCAAGGAGTATTTACTTCAGATAATCCTTCGATAAGTCAGCGATTACCGGGAAAGTTAATTAAATACGTCATGGTTACGCAAGTTATTGAAACCATTGAAACTCTAACTTTGAAAAAAAATGTCTGACAGTGGGATTGTCAAATAAAATGTTCAATGCGAGATCAATGCTCTGTAATGGTAATGGCAAAATATAATATTACGTGAAGTAGATTGCTAACTTTAACAAAGCTTTCGGAATGCCACCTTCGATTAGCGGCGAAACCACAGACATCTAATAATAGCAACCGCTTTCAATATGAACCGGAGTACTGGCAGTTTGTGGGTGAATAGGTATGCTGAAAGGGCTATAAGTAAATCACCATCGTCAGGGTAACCAATGCACCATGGTCTTTCGATAATCCGGCTGAACAACGCGATGAGATGCGTCAGAGCTACGAAGATAATGGGGCTGGATGAGCTCTGCTGTGGTGGGTGTGCTGGTTCCAACCTCTCAGAGCAAATGCTCGATGTTACGTCAGTGTGTTAGACGAAAGCATGCTGCCCACGGTAAGGGCAGTTTATACACACGGCCAGAATTGTGATTGACTGGTTCCATCAACATCGAAATCATGTATAGGGCTTAATTTCTCCGAGATAGGATGGGTAACTCGGAATAAGCGATCAAGAGAAACCGTTGAAAGCCATTGTCACCAGAAGTAAGGGAAGGCTATGTCTTCGCGTCTCCGATCTGTAATAGACACCTATGATGCAAATACCAGCTACTAGCTTTACCCACAAGAGTTAACTTTTTGAAAATAAATATGTATTCTTTTACCTGTTTTATTACAAAATAAAACAAATAAATGGTCATGATATAGTTTTGTTCTTATTTTTTTATCGAATATATTTAAGCATACCTATCTTGAAAATATATCAATACAGTATACAGTAGTTTTAAACGGGCCATATGAATTTTTTCGTCATTCCCGACTTTGTCTTAAATATTAATCTAATATGGCGGGAAATCGCCGATTCATTACGATAACCCGGATAAAATCGTGGTTTCCAAGTTTTTCCGATGTCGAAATGTCCAATCATAAGACATTTCACGCTTGTCACAGTTTTGTCACACACAACGACAAAGATAGGAATATAACTTTCTTCTTCTATTATACGAAGTCTGGTTACATTTCTTGTTTGGTTACATATGCGAGTGTAACCGACTAAACCCGATTAGCATTAAGTGACATAGACTGCAAATTTGAATATAGAATTTCCTCAATTAATCATATAAGACAAGTCTCTAAGTTTCTTTGACTCCGATATGAAAAGGTGCCAAGTATGCTCAATGTAGGTATTATTTATTGTATACGGCCTAACTCACGTTGAAGATTGTTGACTGTACGATTATATACGCGACTGCTTATATGGCGGCGCAACCGCCTCTATGATATTATGATAGTTTTAGCATACACGCATTGTATTTGAATTAGGGATATAACTGATAAGTTAATAAAATTTGAAGCTATTGATGTATTCGTTACAATTTTTGACTATAAATTACTATAATGAAACCGAATCTAAGAAGCCGACTTGAGAATTATGAGATTTTTTTGCGTAAAATAGAACGCTTTGAAAATTCCACTGCTTATAAAAAAACACGCTATTGATAAATCTGTTAGAAATTAAAACTGTGGTTACTTTTAACAGGTTTAAATTCATTTCAGCAGCCATCATTGACTTGTAATTTTTTATAAGAGATTTATATTTTTTATGTGATTTTAATAATGCTGGCGTAAGCTCTTGATAAAAGTGTTAGGAAATTATAGGTGTTGTTCTAATAGTTAAATACAATAATCTAGTTGAGAAAATTTACACTTACGTATTTTTTCTTTGGATTTACTAGTGTTACTAACAAATATCTAGATAATTTCAAAAGCAATGTCAAAATCTGTTGTATTTTTTTTTACAAGTAGTATTCAGTAAATTCTAACTGCACTTGTAAGTTTTGTGAGTTTACATGGTAATTAACATGCTCCCGTACTGGCCTACAATGACAGCACACACGAACAACGGCGTATTATTTATCCTATTACGGGTGCGGTTACTTTTCCGCTTCTGTTTAATTATTTATTTGATCAATATACTACATATATATGTAATGTAGCTATATTTCGTAATACTGTGTCACGATCACGATAACTGCCATTTGCTTTTGGGATGACTGTCTTCTCTCATTTGCATTATTTTCGGTAGAATCATTGTGTGCACAGGTTTACATGGTTCAAACGCATAGACAAACATAGTTTGAACTTTCCAAGTTCAATGTGACCATTTTGTTGAACCGGTTAACATGCTATGAAGAAATTCTAGATGTTTATTCCGCAAGTTTCATATTAAACAAAACGGGAATTCAATGAACATGTTCCATTTTCCAACTACGGCGTGCGCACGTCCGTTTCAAGTTTAAATTTACACGGATATCGCACGCCAGTTATGTTAGGTTCAATATTTTTAGGTAAATATAATACATTTTTGGAAATAAATCTTTGAAACCTCCAGCTGGTAAGACCGAATATGTATTGTTTCCCTGTACTTTAGTTTATTTCAAGTGAAGCTGAAAGAAAAATGTTTTGTGAGCAAGATTCTATGAACTAAGAACCTTCTTTTTTTTGAAGCCGGTTAAAAAGGAATTACCTTTCTACTCTTAAATAAATAAGAAAAGTAATAGTTTCCAATGCATTAATATTAAAGTAACACACATATATGCCTCCATAAACTAAGCAAGATTGAATTCATTGACTTTAATTAAATATTTTCTATTATGTAGTAGGTACCTAGGTATTTAACGGAGATTGCGCTTAACTTCTGATTAAAACAGATCCGACATCGATGCAGCACCCTCATTCGCAACAGAACAGAATTTGTCGATCGACAAAAAGTAGCCGCCGCGTAGACGGACTCAGTATACCCATAAGGGCAGCGTATTAGGACTGGTAGCCGTGGGAGGACTGGTCCCACGAGGCCATTCCGTTTTTCTAACGCTCTCTTGCTAACTGTTCATGCCACTGCACAGCTCATTGTATCTTGATAAGCTGATATAGTTGAAGTGTTTGACATAAGACGATGAACGTGAGGGTAGAAAAAAGCGGGCTTGGTCATCACGAAATAAAAAAAAAACTACTTAAATTGTAAAGTTTCCGGAATACTGCTCTCTATTCAAATGAGATTTGATTAAGCCCGTTTTAAGCTCAACCATATTTGGTAAAAAATGGCAAAGCTTGAGAATATTTTTTGTTTTAATTGCATTAAGATAATTAAAACAGCGTTAACTAGTTGTTGTAACACAGTAAAATTTTTATGACTAAATCAACTTCAAAAACGTCGAACAAAAGAGGAAGCGTGTAATAGCTACTTTACTATTATTCAACCACAACACAAAGGTTAACGCATGCCTTCCGGCTCGTGTAAGCAATAAACGCTATCGCATCTCCGAATCTGGTCGTAGCCGTAGTATTGAATTCAAATAAGTCTATGAACGAGACACGTGGGTGCTCCGGGCCCGCACCGTAGGCGCCGGCGCCGCAGTGAAGGGCCCGGGTGAAATTAGCAACAATACACGCGGACATTCTATGGTAATTCATTGCGTGTCATAGGACGGAATGCATTAATAATTCATATTGTTACGGGCTTATGGGAAAATCTTGCTGTGAAGATGCTTAATGATTTTTTTGAATTTTCTCTATAACGAAAATACAGCTGCCCATTGAATTGAAATTCGTATACTTAAGTCGTCCTTTCATTTCTTGATACCTTCATCACGTAACGCGTAAGCGCCGTTCTGGCTAATGACGAGAAAAACAATCGCATACACTACTGGAGAAGTAAATCTATTATAATTTGACGTTGTATGCAAATCAGGTTAGAATTTCTTCCGCGTGTAATTTGCCACCGACCGGCGATAGAGGAAGGAAAGTTGGCTTGGCCCAAGCCCGCTCCCGGGCGTACAACAAACTGCAAGCTGCACCTGTTGCGCCACTTGCTCTGATAGACCGATACAAAATTAACATTTAATAAAGACTAAGATAATTTATTGTTGTTCAGATTTTCAGGCTAGCAGTAGTTCCAGTCAAACGTAACTACGTCAATATCTAATGGCTACGTAATCCAAACCCATCGGGTCCAACTATAGACGGGGCACAATGGCCGGGCTCAACGATAGGTAGGTGGTAGGTACTTTAATAGGAGTTTACTTTGAACTAGTTGTTACAACTCACATGTTTGTTGATGTTACAGTTCCGACAAATGGCTGGGGTGAGGGAGCTTTCATTTGAGCGGATGTTGAGGAAATTAAGACTAAATTGCTCTTTAAATATCAGATCAACCATTCAATACCTAATAACAAAATGCTTTATGCAGCGAAAAAATAAAATATTGGAAATATCATGTTCATGTCGCAAGAAGGTTTGTTTTGGATCAATCTTTCATCACTAATGTGTTGAAAAGTTCAACGTCCGACATTATCCATTTTGAGGGAGTGTGTGGACACTCTAACACTGTTAAGGTGTGTTAGATCGACACCCCTGTCATTGTCATATTGCTTCGTGAAGTAAAATAGAGGGGTACGTTAATTATACTGTAGATAAGTTTTCAATTTTTATTTCAAGATGCGCAATGAATTATTCTGCTTAATGGTACCTTATGGTTTGCCAAGTTCAAATTCTCCATTATCAAGTTACAATGTACACGGTCGATAATTTTCCTTGGATTCCCGCATTCAGGTGACCTTCGGGAGCTATTTGGCACAGCTGGACGGTTGGAATTCTGTTTACACCACATTTCATTTCATTTATTTGTCTCGCAGATGCGGTGCGGGTGCGGCAGAGTCATAAAATTATGACTTTTATTCCGGACACATGAACCGCGTTTGTGATAAACCTGAAATCCCAATTACTAGGACTGGTTCATAGATTTAAAACTTTCATCTAATTGAATATACCATTGCAATAGTCTATTAGTATATTTGCTTAGATGAGTATTATTGCCGTAGGTATGTTCAATTTTTATACATTATTTAGTTGTCGAACATATTCTAAATTGCATTCCATTGAAATATTGCTATAGGCAAAGTACAATCGGAATATAAATTGGTTGGAATTGGCCCCAGGCGTTCAAATGCACTTGTCGTACTGAATCACAATCATCAATTTTTATTGAGTCTCCGTTCAGCCTAGAGCTCTAATATACATGTTAAATTATTATTGCTTCCTGCTAATATTTAATAAATTATAGTCAAATTATCGGACCAAAGTTATCCTGATAATCAGCTAAATCTGTTATTTGCATTTTTTATTAGTCTCAAGGCTCGAACTCTATAATTTGTGGATACGTTACCGGGTAAATTTTAGTAGTGAGATCTTTCATCGTAATTCATTCAGAGTTATCTCAGTGTTCCTCTCAACCGGCGTTTCACGACTAAATTGCGTAACATAAACACCTAGAGCTAGAAACCCTTCTGCCCCAGTGACGGAATTAAACTACCATTATTTATAAATCAATATCTTGACCACGTGTCAGCCCTACAACTGTTGGTCATCATTGCTGTTACTACGTAGGTAGGTAGGTACATTCCTTACGTTTACATGCGATTCAAAAGACAGTGCTCGGAGTAAGAACTCGGTGAATAGGTACCTATCTTCTTTGAAAACTAATAAAAAAAATTGTATTTAACTATTAACATGACTAATATTTATTAATATTCTTTACTTAACTATTTAAGAGGATTTTTTTAAATGAAGTCCCTTACTAATTAGTATTACTCAAGCGTTCACGGAACGAGTGTGTTGGTCCTTTGAGAAGCATGCGTTTATTTGATGCCATGCCAACAAAGTGCGTTGAGTAATTTTACTTCGGCATGCGTGCTATACAAATAGTAGGTATTTATTTGATTATTAAGGGCGGCTGTTATATTGAAAACTTGACTGCCGTAGGTTAAGTTACGCTATCAATGCCAGTGTAATTAAACACAATTTGCTCAGTATTCAATATCAATTTCACTTCGTGTCATGGCCGTTTCTCCGTCAGCAGTAATATTAATCAATGATATTAATTAGCCGGCTGGCGGTCCCACTGGTCCCATCTCCGCTGGGCCGTGTATTGGCATCGCACTTTCCCGCTTTCCTGCGCCTGCATATTCATATCAAATATAAACAGCCGTTAGATTGCGCCTTCTTACGCGTTCCTATTGAACGCAGTCTTAACTTTGTAGATAGTATTGTTAGACATCAATATAATCATGACTCAACTAATATGTATAATGACTGGCGGGACTGTTAAATGAGGCTGTTTATGGTAAAAAAAGTTTATTCATTGATATTGAGATCTTATCACATCAGCAATCTCTGTAATGCTGTGAAACCCGACTTTTCCACTAATCATCCACCTTTAAAGAAAACTAGTTTCGAAATTAATGACACACAAGGCTTATTATGTGGGCGAACCACTGATTATTAGCATAGTCGCCTCGAAGCATGCATCGAGCCAAACATGCAATAGGCTGCCGATGGTTTTGGTTTTTAATAAATATTTATTGAACATTTATTACGTCTCGCTGATGATTGAGCAAGCTAATAATTTCCCGACTGTTACTTAGCTAGGTTATTAAGCCAATGCCAATTGTTTATTGCTCGTTGGCCTGAATAACGAAATCAATTAAAAGAACATTATGTTAGACATAAAGATCAAAGAGCACACAATACAATCTAGAACAGAGCATACATATATTTTGGTGATTTCAGTTATGTAATTGCTAATACTAAAACACGCATTATTGAAACACTCGACTTGCTGATTAGATTAGCCCGCTAAGTGTTCTGCGAAACCGAAGCGTCAGGTTACCCCGTTCGGTTCTGGCGTTCTCCGGGGCACTAAACCATATTGGCGTGATAGCTACGCCTGTTATGCAAATTTATGATTCAGCTGTCTGTTCTGTATCACAACGTAACAATGTTATATGGCTCTTGGGAACGGTAGTAAGACTGTATATATACACTCACTAGCACACTGACCATTCGTAAACCTTATCGCAACGTGATAACGTGTTCGGATACCTAATCAATTATATGTTGGTGACTGTACAAATGTAATGTCAATAAGCTGTTCGGTTATTTGTGTGGCCCACATAGGGTCGTGATCGCCTCGCATTCCGCGCTAACGCAATCGTCGCGAAGGCCGTTTCGGCATTATCGAGCTGTAAAACTGTGAAATTTCATATCGCAAGCTTTTTAATGTGTTTGTAAAAATAATTATTTTTATATGTTCCGTTCGGAGATTATTTTTGAAGCGTTAAGCAGGATCACGCACAATTATAGGAATCGCTTTTCTGCGTGTTTATGCCGGCAACCTGTTTAACCATCCTATTCGCTCTGTTATGTTCAACAAATCGCTCTTAAATTAATAGTAAATGGTTTTATCGCGATTGAGAAATCGCAAATCATTCGATAACTATTTGGGACTCTCTCCGTCTCTGATGCCATTAAGCAATCGAAACTAAATACGAAAGTGGACTGAGATGACTGCGGAACTAATCATTTTAATGATTAAATGATTAAGGTGGTTAAAATCTAAGCGGTACCGGTAATTAAAAATATTGGAAATGCAAATCTGAGCCGTCCAACGGTCGGTCGTTACGTTCTGTTTGTGTTTTCTAGCCACACTTCTCTATTTACTCAATACCTACAAATATGGTCTCGACTCACGAGACAAGTGAGTGTAATGATCTTGTAATAGATGTGTAATCTAGCTAGGGGAAGGTTTAAGTGCATATTTACTGAAATACTCTTATCAATGTGTAGTTTGATATTCATTTGTAAAGCAACCAAACTGAAGTGACGTTATCCAAGATCGATTAATTTTGTGTGACACCGACTTTGTCTGGCGACTAGCCAAAAGGCTACCTATGTGCCGAATGTGTCAAATAAAGAATTGGAAGTTTATCATATTCGTTAATGTTAATCCTTAATTCATTCGGTGGCATTATTACTTAAATGTATTCCGCGCCTTTGCAGTTTGATTCCCAATCGACCCACCCGCCAGGTCTTTTCCCATAAAATAGCTTTAGCAACAAAAACTATTAAGGATTGAAAACTTTGAAAAGTATTGTCTCAAACAAAATCTTTTATGATTTTTTTACTTAACTTATCTGAACAAAAATAAAAAATGTGTCCGTTTACCTGTTCGCCACCGTACCTATCGACCATACACTAGATCAATTTGATCATAGACTTATGACGTGTTTCTTCTTTTCAGGCGAGTCTCCGGCAGTTGGATCTGTCGCTGCTATCCGAGCTGTGGTCCCTGAGCGAGGCCATGGCGGCGTGGCGGCGGCAGCTGGAACGCGGCCCGCGCCTGCGCCCCGCGCCGCCGCCGCCGCCCCCGCCGCACTACCTTAGGACTTAGGCATACACTAAACATTACCGAACAAGATATCGATGCAACGAGGAACTTCATCATATCAGCACAAGGATTCATTCATGTTACACGTGTCTACGCTTCGTCTTTTGTTACTTGGTTACCGTTCGAAAATTACCTTAGAACTTTGTTGTGAACAACTAAGCATACGGGGCGAGATACCCGTTTTATGAAGAACTTCATCATATCAAAGCGGAGACTAATTAACCGATCCTGCGCTACTCGCATCCTACGTACTCTTCGTTCTCCAAGTGGTCACCAATAGAAAACTTACTTCCACGACCACGTATAGCAGTTGTATTGTAAACGTTACTTAATCAACGTGAAACGGAATGGTTTAATTCGTAACGGCGACCATGGACACCAGAAAATATGCACGCAGTTTTGTTTTTGTACAGTCAGCTGCAGAGAAAAGGTCCCTCCCGTTAACGGCAATGGCCATCTTACCTTTTCTCTCCGGTGGACCGTACATTTGGATTACCATATTACGAGCGTTAATGAAAAAAAAATGCCTGTCTTGTCTATATTAGATTGTCGCTGACTACCGCGCGCTGAAGTTGCCGAATAACCGATGTTAGTGTCTTTTTCAACCTCTACATCAATAGTGTCGATGAAGCTTCAAAATTTAATGAAATTTAGGCCATGTACAACTATGAACCAAGCCAAAAAACCCATGGCGCCCTAATGTCTGACGAGAAATATTTCAACTTATTGAACATCTCTAAGGAGCCTCGTGAATCACCGTAATTAAATCAATTAGAACTTCTTGACCAGCGAGATAAACCTTGGGTTTTTAACGCGGTCGGTTAATAACTAAGGAACCGTGATTCAGACCTGTAACAAGCCTGTAATAGATAGTCATATAATTGATCGGTTTACCGTTGTATGTTCATTTAAAACCTAAAAGCGAAAACCCAGAAGCAATGTCGACTGTAATTGAATGTATAATGTAATGACTGCGTGAACAGATCAAGGTGTAAGTTTGCTGGCCTACTCCTTATCTATCTTGATTTGTTTGCCAAATAGCCATAAAAACTATATTGGTCGGTATATGGCGGTGCGACATAAGTGATGACACCTACCTTAATGAGTTTAACGTTTGTGACGTCGGCAATCGAAACCAGCGTGCTTATTATCTAACGCGCTCTCACCGCATTCACCCTATTTTTCTCTCGAACTTTACAATATGGCTTTAAAAGGCGATAATGAATGCGATGGCTATTTCGAGCACGTTAGCCAATAAGCCTACCTGTGAGATTTAGTTTGCCGAGAGTATGAATACTAGAAGTACTAGAACTCGTTTTATAGCAACAAATTAACTCTAGTTGTGTTAAGCAATAACTGTGCCCATCTATTATCGATTTATGACGAAAAGATTGTAGAAACAAGTAAATTTTGTAAATATGATCTAGTCGTCTTGTTGACTAGTTTTCAGTACCTACCTAGTTACGGTACGTAAGTCTAATAAATAAATAAAAATTGACAGAATCTGAATGCTTGGAACAGTTGCAGTTACTGCACTGTCGCAAAAAATTTAACTTTAATTCTCAAGTAGATTTAGTTCCATAAGCATTTAATAGATAGTCTATATGATGTTGTTTTTTTGCATTATTAAATAGTTTTTGTTTTAAATTAAAATCATCACTGAATAGATGCCCCCCATGTGTATATTATGTCTGTGTGAACTGTATATGTAAGTAATGATTGTATTTTTGTTTTAAGTTTTTTTCTTAAATAAATCGAGATGAAGTGTTTTTGGTAATAAATTTATTTGAATTTCCTAATTTTATTTATCTACACACATATCGTAAGTCCTCTATAATGCGTTCAGAAACCGTAGAAAATGACCAGCCCCCCCGACTACGAAATTCGAAAATCGAAGTTCGTATCGTATCGTCCCGCTCAATCTCGTGTTAAATAATATTAGCGGGCAGCCCCCCGACTACGAACTGCAAAATTCGAACTTCGAATCGTGCCGTCCCTCTCAAGCTAATATTATTTAACACGAGAGTGAGCGGGACGATAGGATACGAATTTAGTATGCTGCCCATTTCTGCATGTCGTCGACTGCTCGCCAACAGCCCCCCGACTACGAAGTGCAAAATTCGAACTTCGTATCGTGCCGTCCCTCTCAAGCTGAATTTAACACGAGAGTGAGCGGGACGATACGATACGATTTTCTAGTTTCGATACCAAATTCGATTCGATGTTTCAAACTACGAAACGTCAAAGAGACTACTACGAAAATCGAAGTTCGTATCGTATCGTCCCACTCACGGTCATATTAAATAATATTAGCTTGAGCGGGATGGTACGACAGGAAGTTCGAATTTTGCACTTCGTAGTAGGGGGGCAGCTCGGTATGTTTGTCTATGATTAAAAAAAACTGTCAAATTCTTGTCAGGTATGGGTATGATATTCCTTCGGCTTCTGAACTCATCTTTGAGTACTTATAATATGTGTGTAGATAAAGTAATGTATGCAACTCCACATAATTAGGCCTTAAAACACTCGTGTGAACCTATTATGAAACTCGGCTTCGCGTCGTTTCATAAAAACACACTTATTAGATCATAGCTAAGTATGTAGCAGTTGCATAAACTAGTATCATTCCTGTCATCTTATGGACTAGATTGCTGGAAAAATGCGAACCCAGATCTTGAATTACGTCTTACAGCTCTACACAAACGATAATGGAAATTTGTTGTTTTAGTAATCAGGGCCGTGTTTTGTGTTTGTTGGTTTTTTTTACTGAAATAAAATAAATAAATAAATGAAGCTACAATTTACAAGCGGAAGGCTCTTTCTAAGAATAGGTGATAGAAAGAGACTACCGCTTGTAACTTGTAGCTTCATAAAACACGGCCCAGGTAACCAGCTATGTCGTGGCCTCCATGTCCTTAACTTTGTGAAAGTCCTTTATAGACTGTTATTATATATAGAGAACATTAACATATTAGTACCTATTACAGGTGTAAAAAGTAAATTAAGATGTAACTAATAGGACAATCATTATATGACAGGACACCTTGACAAAGATATGAACTTAAAAACTCTGAATCCTACCTGGGGTCCATCTTGCCGGGCCAGGTAGGGAGCTGATCTGCTTCGCTGCTCTTCTCCGATGCCTGCATTCACCACCTGTAGTGTGAAAGGCATACATGACACTAACTGCTGTCAGTGCCCTATGTCCAGTAGCTCCGAACTAACTACAATCATATCTCAGTCTGTCGTAGATCATTGGTGATAGGTCAAGACGGTCACGTAGCTGGAGTCTTCCCGAAGGTCAAACTCCTCCCATCATTCTGGGCCTTGGCCGCAGCCGAATCAGTTATACACGTAGCAGGTCGAGTCATAGTCACTGTAGCTGGAGTATTCCCCAAGGTCGAACTCCTCCCATCAATCTGGGCCTTGGCCGCAGCCGAATCAGGCGTAGTCCTGGAGCCACCAAGCAGGTCAGACTCCGCGCATCACTCGAGGGTGACGAGCCAGGTCAGGTCATAGTTCTGGAGCCACCAACCGGTCGGACTCCGCGCATCACTCAAGGTGACGAGCCTGCAGATAGGAAATTAGGAACCTCTTCATCTATACTGCAATCTAATCTATGGGGGGCTCCGCGAGACGTCTACGCGGCATCAAACTGCGCACGTGTCTCGCGTCATCTACGTGCAATCAATCTGCACACGTGTCAGTACGCTTTCCCCAAGGGAAGCAAGCGTATTCAAGTCGAGTAGGGTCAAGTTTCGCATCTATACGTCTGAGTTCACCCTACAGTCCAGTACAGTAGATACTTAGTTATAATCATCTATCAATAGATCTAATCATCTCGAGAGCAAATCAGTATCAGTTTAGTCTCTAAGCTACGTGGACTACTACTACTACTACTATCACTTAGCCTATGACTTAGCTTATATTCCAGAAAACAGCATAGCTTCGCGCAACACACCACTTTACTCGAATTAACATTTATACATTATACTTCAAATTAATTAAATGCGCGCCGTTTTCCCTTTCAAACTGACAGTAGTAATAAACAAGAAAGTACAAGTTGACTCACCAGAGATAATTTGCCTAACGACGTTGCCAGCGCATATATTTGTTAAGGTATCGGGACACCGTACGTCGCGACAAGCTACAAGGAGTATTAGCTCAGGGTCCCACAAATTCACGGTCCGCCGCTGTTTAGTCAAATGTAGAAGCTATTTTCTAGTTTCCAGTAGATGGAATATTCGTTGTAGGAAAATATGCTAAGTAGGTACCTAAATGTCCCTAAATTGTTTTTAAGTGGTCGCAGTAATGAAGAATTAATTTTGAAGCTACCATTACCATCAACCAACCAACTACAAAAGTCGATGCTGCTGCCATGCCATTAATGCCATATATTTACAGTACCCTGTTCTAGTCGCAACACTGTCTCATTCAACAAAATTAAATCTTGTTAGGTATTATATCATAGATTGCCACTATTTTTTTTTTTATAGCGCTCTCGTTACGTCGGCAACACTGAAGTGTCAAACTCCAATGGGACAACCGCAGCCGCTTGAATCGTGCTTGTGCATGAAATCTTGCCTGAAATTAAACTGTCAAAGCCAAACAAAACTAAATAAGTTGATTAAAAACTGATTTTCATTATTCTCAACCGACAATATATGTTTTAAAGTATTTTGTATGATTCAATAATAATTGCAACCGATGTCAGAAACTTCTTTGCAAGCGAATCAAGCCCCTAAAGAAGAACAACCCCCGCCTAAAATACCAGAGTCTGTAAAGGTTAGTGAGCACAAAAATTATGTACATTTATCATTCCATACTAGTCGAGAAGATTTTTATTCTAAAAGTCAGTTTTTGTATGGTTCTCACCAGCGAACTGGATGTTATCGGTTCGGTTGAATCAGCCTGTTGAGCCGGTTGTTTTTGACGAAAGTCACAAGTATAAATGACCCCACTAATAAACCTAAATAATTTTCTTTCCAGAAGATAATATCGATGGAGAAGGAAGCCGACACCAATGCGAGTCGCAAATCTCGCATTGATCTCAATGCTTTACCAACAAGACAGTATTTGGACCAGACTGTAGTCCCCATACTTCTACAAGGGCTCTCGGCCCTTGCTAAGGAGCGCCCACCAGACCCCATCAACTACTTGGCAGCTTACTTACTAAAGAACAAGACTACATTTGAGAGTAATAATCCTGGGCCAAATAACAATCCTCAGCCTAGCGCTCAAACATAACTATTATTGTAACCAATATGTAGCGGCAATAAGGTTGTAGAATCTTCATGATGTTTAGGTAGGTACTCATAAAAATGTTGTTATGATGGGACTTAACAACATTTTTTTATAACTGCACAATAATAATTAAACTATTTGCTGAAACTTATGCCAAATTTACCTGTCAGGTGTCCAGTACACACATTACATTTGTCTACATCTGTTGTATTATTATGATTTGAATGACAGTCCGAAGCCTTGCAACTGTTATGTTATGAGGTATAGAATGGTATGCACAGAATATTAATTCAGTCTGTCAATCATTCTGAATATACCAAGTAGAATATGGTAGAGTTCTTATGACTGAAACTTATGTCCCAATTACAACATAATAAAAATATTGTAGAATTCCATATTTTTATACTACATATTAACATTCTTCCTACTGAACAACAGTTAAATAATTATCGATAGTGTCTTCTGCAACCTCAACATTGGCGAAATCATCAATAGTAGGTATAGATAGAGCTATACTTTTAAAAATAATATTTCAATTCATATTGTTGCTACATTGGTAATGATTGATTAGTGTTAAATAGTCCCTGGTTTGTATGTAAATAATTTATAAGTTGATTATCACTCAGATCATCAATTTTCTTTGTATGACAGCTCAAGGAGCAGAAGAAGTTCACCTGGTTTTACTTGTTTAGGATAATAATATATAAAGTTAAGGCTAAATTTTTAAATGCCAAAGTTTCTTCAGACTTCTTGGAACACTGCATCACAAGTGATGCCTGCATCCCATTTGTGAATTGGACCCAAGCTAAAAACCTCATTAGGGGGCAGGGTCAATCAACTTTTAAGTGTTGTTATTCTGTTCTGTTACTCAGGGGACAACAATGATACAGTTGGTGTCATGTATACTACTAGCATGCTTAGGAGATGGGGCATGAGGGAATAGGCTTATAACTATTACATCTCCCAACATTTGTGAGTGACAGAGGAGACGTCTCCATGGCCAATGAGCAACACTTAAAAGTTGATTAACCCAGCAATATTTCTTATTCACAGCATGATTATAAAAATGTTTTTAATATAAATAGTTTTTCTTGAAAACCCAGTCCATTAAAAAGTCGTTAATCCTACGAACAACAACTAAACGAGCCTACCTATTCCTTAAAGGGCTGGCAACGCACTTGTGACCCCCCTCATCTTGCAGGTGTACATGGGCGGCGGTGAATGCTTTACCTTACGTGACCCGCCTGCTCGTTTGCCCCCTCGTATTAAAAAAACATCCAATATTGTAGCGGGAAATAGACAACTAGAATTGAATTCACTTTATTTTCAACACCTGGGCCGCTCCTTTATCTGATAGCGATATGCGTTGGATTTTTATTTTACCTGCACAGGAATAAAAAAGCATCAATAAATCAGTAAAATTTATTTAAAAACAAATGAAACAACTAATCCTTCTGCTCAGTTTCTTCAAGAAACTTCTGGCGATGAAGCAGCCAGGAGTCATTGTCATCGGCGCCCTCCTCCTCGGCACAGACTGAAGGCGGCTCAAACGGCATCACGTCAGTTTCGATGCTCTCGTCGGTCAGGGACGGCAGAGAGTCGTGGACCGGTAGTGGCATGGGCTCGGGAGGCAGGAGTTCCGCCATGTATGCCGTTACGTTGCGGGCGCGCCATACTGCTATTTTGCCTGAATAAAAAAACATAAGCTATTAGACCTACGTCATTTAGGTAAACTTATGCGTCATGACGTGGGCCAAACAGTATCGGTATTAGGAAAGTGCGAGGGTAGGCTGCCCGGCGGGGTGCCAGCAGGACTTGCAAGATCTGTGAAAACAATGTGTAAAAAAAGCGTTGCGGACAATTCTTCACAAAAAAAGAATGAAATATGGCGCCATACTCGCTATAAACGGCAACAGCGTCATGAAGAAAGTTGATAATGTTCTTAATGATTTGTGACTATTTACGTCATCATATAAAAGACATGTCATTGCCAGTGTCAATTAAGATCATCCTAGCTAGAGCGACGCTGCCTACGCCCTACAATATACCGAGGCATTTCGTGTTCACAGAAAAGTCGGTTTACACATACCTATATACCTACTCATAAAAACTCAATTTATGTTAGGTATATTTTGGCTAAACATACAAACGTGTGAGGGAAACACGCGGTGTTCGTGTTAGAAGTTATTTACTCAAATAACTCAAACTAAGGGTTTACCGCAATGTACAATGTCCGCAATGCTTGGGAGTGGAGACGCTCCTAAATCGTGACGCAACATCACTATCTGTAAATTATGAATTACAACCCTCTCTTTGCTCGTCTATGTTGGGATCAAATTGAGCTAAAGGTTGGTAGGTAGGTACCATCTTTTAACATAAAACTATCAATCATCTAATCTATTATCATCACCATCATCGTGTCAGTCGAACGACGTCCATTGCTGGACATAGGCCTCCTCCAAGGCTCTCCACTCAGACAGGTCTTGTGCTTTCTGTATCTACCGCGATCTCGCGATCCTCACCAGGTCATCGCTCCATAATATCTTGTTGGAGGCCTACCTACAGCTAGTGTCCCGATCCGCGGGCGCCATTCGAGAATGTTCTGACCCTATCGGCCATAAGTCCAGCGAGCAGTGCCCCGCCCACTGCCGCTTTAGATTAGCAATACTTCGGACTATGTCGGTAACCTTATAGTTCTACTACGAATATCATCATTTCTGATTATATCCTGCAGAGAAACCTCAAGCCCCGAGAAATCATAAAACTGTCGAATTATCAATGTCAGTCGAGTATAGCCCGACCCGTTTCGGACTACTCCGTAGTCCTCCGCTCTGGGAGCACACGCTTCGCCGTTATCTATATTCTATCTCACATAGTGCCTAAGTATATGCCAAGACTTAATTGTCACATCTGTTAGGCCATTTATTGTGATAATTGCATAAAAAAAAACAAAAAAATAGACTACAAACGCAATACCGTTTAATTGTCTGTAGTAATTTATTTTATGGTAAAGAGCTCCAAAGGTTCGACAGACTTTGTATCTAAGTTCAAAAGGAAGTTTACGTATCATTTACTTAGCTAGAAATATTCAGAATTACAGCTACTAAACCTAGCTCTTCATATAATACGCTGGCTTTTTATTAGGTAAGTATTGTCTTTTTTGTTACTCATTAGTAGATTATTAAGATTGAGTACCCACCTGCAGCCTCGTCAAACTCCACCTCCTCTTCCTCCTCGCCCTCCTTATTCTCCTCTTTGACATCGTTTTCTTCATTTTTTATTAGGTAAGTACTGTCTTTTTTGTTACTCATTAGTAGATTATTAAGATTGAGTACCCACCTGCAGCCTCGTCAAACTCCACCTCCTCTTCCTCCTCGCCCTCCTTATTCTCCTCTTTGACATCCTTTTCTTCTTTTCCCTCCTCGCCTTCCCCAAACTCCTCGAGTGACGGATCCTTCATAAGCAAGTAAAACCCGTGCTGCATACAGTTGGTGTCAAATACAAAGCACCCAGGCCCTTTAGGAACCCCTTTAAACCAAGAGCCGTGGAAACGTGTCCGGGGATACATAATCTGCCCTGGTCCTTGGATTTTCCCCTCCACCCAAGTCCCCATGAATTTGACTTGATACTCGTTGAAGAGGTATGTCCCGAGGCCGTGGCGTTTTCCCTTGAACCAGGCACCTTCGTATACGTCTCCGTTTGGATAAAAGTAGGCCCCGAAGCCCTGCTTTAAGTCGTGTCTCCAATCGCCCTCATAGCGGGAGCCATCAGGGTATATCATCGTTCCGACGCCATACTTCATTGCTCGACGCCATTCTCCTGGAGAAAAGTTACTTATCAGCATCCAGATTATTTAAGCAGACCCATGGGACTTATTCATTTTAAAAACGATTGTCGAAAATGTATCTTAGCTAGAACTTACTAAAAGTTTGAAATAAAAATAAAGACTCAATTTAGAATTTATAATCTAGAGACCTCTTGTTTGGAGCTAGGGGTGTTGCGCACAGGAAATAGAACCATCTACCTTCATACCGCGCTCCATTCTTAAAAACATACAACCCTTTTCCATTTCTCATTCCCCGGCAGTAGCAGCCAGTGTAGTAGTCTCCGTTTGGCAGCACCGCCCAGCCCTCGCCATGCCGCTCGCCCTCTTGACTGCGACCGCCTACGTAGATCTAAATAGCAATTAAACCTTTATAAAACGCATTGCTGTCTTATCATTGAAGGCACCAGCGTGAACACGTTTACCATAGATTGGAGTATATGTCTACAAATAAGTGGGGTCGAAAGTAAGTTTGCTATTCCCTTGCTATTCCTGATAGGCACTTAAGTATTTTCTTATTGAGTAGTTCTTAATAGATAGTCATTTTATAATATTTTTGAGAGCCAGGCACTCTATAGTAGCGGTGGCAATCACGTACTCAGAGACGACGAACTTAAGACAGACGGTACTCTGTAAGTAAGTACCTACTTGACTAAAGTATGGCGAAGGAAAATGCGCACAAATGTACATAGGTACCTACATGGTTGGATTTCTTAACGACGCAATACGTGTCCGTACAAAAACCTTAGAGATTCCTACCTATCATTAAGCCGGTACATTTATATGCGATAGTTTAAGTAATTCCACTGCGTTATAATAAGTGAACTAATGTAATATATAATTACACCGATAGTATCCACATCTTCGGGGCCTTCACCTTTGGCTTCCTCTGGCATTGCTACTTAAGTTCCTGAATATTTTTTTTTGTTGCTTGTATCTAGCTATAAAACTGTTTATATATTGACTTGACAATTCGATTGACGCGTAGTCATTTGACAGTGAGTAACTAGGTAAATGTTAAATGTTTTCTAATTCCTAAACAACCAGTGAAGTGATTTATTTAATTTATTAAAACTTAGACCGTTTCACACAGCGGAACTTTTTTATCATTCGTCGACGATAAGTTCTACAATATTATTATGTAGGTAACTATGACTCTAGGTAAGTACATTGAATGTCTACAGAGAGAATTCATCAAAATTTGATCAAAATCAATAAAAAACAATGAGGTATGGGTTGAAACTCGAATAATTTATTAAATGTACAATTAATGTCTGGGTAATAAATAAATAACATGAACATAACTGCATTACTGTCTGAACAGCAAAAAGCTGTCGGAGAGTAGGTATTTTTTTACATCAACTTTTCGACAACATAACAAGACGGCTTAAAAGAGGACTAGGCAAGGCAAACATAGGTTTTCTTAGCTTAAATAATATTAACAACAGCATACAATCGGATTTTGACGTAGCGTACCTACTTATATGGATAACAATTCTGATAGATAAAGTAGGTAGGTATACAGTACAGCATAAAAGACTAATCACAGACGACAAAACATAATCTAGCCTCATCAGCAGGTACATAAGTACCAAAAACACACACCAACATTATTTATTTCATAAAATTCATCACTATAAGTAGTACATACCTAGTATCTACTTATTTAAATTTAAGTATGCTAATGATGAACATAATAAAAATAAATAAATCTACGTTTAAAATGCAACTAATTAAACCTAACAAGCAAAAAGCAAACGAAACTTTGAATAGCGACAGTATAGGTACCTAAGTACCTACTTAACTTAGCTACTTAACACAATATCTAGTTTTGTACTTCTCGGTAGATTAGACAATGTTCTTGTTTGCCGCCGTAAGAATTCAACACACGTGTGGAGCTTTCATTAACAGAGTCCCACCACTTTTACATTTAGTAAACAAGGTCGATCTTACAATCCGTTCTGTAGGTCACGAGGCGCCAAACCCGCTTGTGACCTCGATAGAGTCAGATTCCAATCAAAACCCCTGTTAGCAGAAAAGTATCTGTTTAACTTTCAATTTGTACTTTGTTCCTTTTTCATTAAAGGTTTGTCTACTGTAATATTAATGCGGTGGTGCTTGAGGAGGTGCATCTTCCAACTTGCCCCATACGACATTGCACATCTCCCGTACGAGGGCTTGCTCCCCGGAATCCAAATCAGGAGCCGGCCTTCTGCGTTCTCTCTCCACCCGCTCTCTCACCTCTAGGACCTGCAACGCTCGGACCACTGCTTCAGGTCGTTCGCCTACACCACCGTTAAGTCCCTTTTCAGCTTCCAAACGTCTAACCTTCTGTTCTAGGTCTCGAACGTACTGGACTGTGCGCTCGGCGAGCTGCGGGTGCGCGGCGGGCGCGGCGGGCGCGCGCACGCCCTCCTCGGCGTTGGTGCCGCTGCTGCTGCCATCCCCGTCGTCCCGCTCTCTGCCAGCCGCTCTTCCGCAGTTCACGCAGGTGCTCCGCTCTCGTTCCTCATCCAGATACAAACAAAGCTCTTTTAACTCTAAGTTGTCTCGTATCAATTCCTGTTGTTTATCGTCTAATTCTCTCAATTTGCTCTGATACGCCGATACCTCCTGGCGCATTACTGATGCCGTGTACCTCCCAAATCGTTGCCACTCGCGAGCTAATTTTCTTCCTTTCTGGCGATCGTCGTCCAAGAAACAGCATAAGTCGCGGAGCTCCTGGTTGTCGTCACTTAATCGTCTGTTAGCGTCTTTCAGAGTTTTTATTTCGTCCAAAAGCGTTTGAATTTGTCTCCTCTGATCGGTCGAAGCTCGTGGACCTTCTGGTTCCACCCGTTTCGTGAATTTGAGCATATCAGCCGATCTCCTGTGGATTTGTTCCTCTTCGATATTGCGCTGAGCCCTCTGCGTGTCGTCAGCGCTGCGCGCTCGAGCCGTAGGCTGGCCGGGTTCGTGTACGATGGCTTTCGTGATGACCTCTCCCGGCGGCCGCAGCACACGCAGAGCTCCCGGCGCCGGAGGGTAGCCGACAGGGTATCCTTGAGGATACTTCGAAAAAGGAATCGACCCTCCCGGATAAGCACTGTGTGCTCCTATTGGGTATTGTAGTTTAGTAGGGTCCACTGGTTTCCCCGCGTATGGAGGTTTGTATTCTTTCGCGGACGGATCAATAGTGGCTAGTTTCGTGCCGGCCGCGGAAGGCGGAGGCGGATGGTACCGCGGTGGAAAGTTGACCGGTTCCGGACCCTGTTTACCTAGTTGCTGCTGTTTCTGTTTGTTGAACTGAACTGCATTTTGATTGATTGACATTGTCGTTGCAGCCGATTCGTAGAATGTCATCAGCTCAGTCGGTGCTCCGCGTTGAAATATTTTTGTGATTCATTTCAAAATCAGCGCAGATTGCGTACACGCGAAAGCTGAGGTAGCATGGGTTCAACGATTGGTCCTTGAATAAACGGAGGAGGGGACGCCGCCAGCTGCGTAGGCTGCAGACCGTGGCATTCGCGCAATTATCTCTGCCGTGATGCTATGTTGGACGCGAGGCACTGATTGTTTGTATTGTTTAGTCACTCTTTGTACTTTGTTTATGTTTAGATGCGAGTATTTTGCGGTTATGGTATCGTGTTCGCTTTGGTAAAGCGTGTCGATGGCGAAGGAACGCGGCCGCGCGGGGCGCGAGTCTCGACTGCGCGGGCGCCGTTCTACCTGCGCGGCGCAGGCTCGCGCGGTCCCGCTCTACCGCTCATCTCACCTGCACGCACACAACTATGCCCTAGTCATTGACTTCAATGCTCTTGTGGTTTTGTTACAGAAATGCTTACGCATTTGCGGAAGGAACAATCTAAACATGTCTCTGAGAGTCTGTGAATCTAAGTATGTCCCAGTTCATCAGTTATGTTGATTGAAGGTACCTATACAGCGCATTCAACGTACCAAGCTACAAGCTATTGATTAAAAATTACATGCTGGCTATGATATTTAGGTTAGATGACTAAATACTTGTTATACCAATAAACTTATAAAGGTCATCTACATTTAAGTTAGTAATAGGTACAGTAGAATGATCTCTACAATATAATTAACGCTCTTTCGGCGCCGGTCGGGTAAAAATAATGCAATCATACCAATTCAGATGTCTCATTGCTCCCTTAAGTAGCATTTAAACAATAGAACTTAAGTACTTCTACTAGAATAACATGCCTACTGAAAGTTAGGTAAACTAGGTATGTACTTAGGTATGTATATCTCTTTATTGTCACTGTCACTTGACAGGACAAAAGCAAATGTACCTACAAAGGCGAACCTATCCCTAGGAATGATATATTGTAACGAAAGTTACGGAGGTTTTTACATACTTCGCTTGTGATTTAAATTCACGTTCACCATCATGTTTTCATTCATTAAGTTAATTTAGCAAATAACTGAACAAGCTGTCAGCATCGATACGTATAATGTACATTTAGATAGTAAATTATTAACATCGAAATTTGAATGGGATCAATTTGCCTTGGACCTGCGTAAACTTAAGCGCCTAGTCAATATTTTGTAGCAATATTTGCTAACTCAGTTTAAATTAATTTAGTTATTGAAGGAATGTTAACTTGCTGAAATATTAAAACTTGCTGAACCATTCAGTTTTTTGCTAAGCCGCCTAGATTGGCGCAGCCTGGAAAATGGTGGATATTGCCGCTACGTTCAAAAGTGAAAAGGAAGTTGCCAATAAAATTGACAGTGAATACAATGTAAGATTTGTAAGAACATTCATATGTATGTGCACTAATTACTTAATTACCCCGCCTTATTCTTACCTAGTCAAAATCATAATTCATAAACGCTTGTTGATTAAGTTCACTTAACTTTGAGATTTGCCTTTGCCGAACAGATATACATAAATTTTGCTCAATCATTTCTTTTGTGGGTAGCGGGTAGCCAAACGATAAAGTAGGTACGGTACCTACACCTCTATCACTATCAACCAGTTGACAAAAGAGCATTCTAAAGAGTTATACAACTGTGTACTTAATAGTACCTATGTGTAGGATTTAACGGTTAATTATGATACTTTACTACTTTTTTTTTATTTATCTAGCCTTGTTAATTATATACCTAGTATATACGACTATGTTTGGTTTAAAAGTTTAAGCGTTGCAAATGTTGCAAATTAAATTCGACCCACTTCTATTTAGTTGTCGCATTGCCTTTTTTTTTAATCTTTATTTATTTAGGGGCTTTGTTCCATTCTGGGGCATATATGTCCAATGGTCAGAGAGTCCAGGTGTCACATTGTCCATTGTCAAAAAGTCCGAGGGATGAAACGTCCTAGTGTCTGAAAGTCCTAGTGTTAAAAAGTCCATGGTCAAAAAGTCCGGAGGATGAAACGACCTAGTGTCTGAAAGTCCTAGTGTTAAAAAGTCCATGGTCAAAAAGTCCGGAGGATGAAACGTCCTAGTGTCTGAAAGTCCTAGTGTTAAAAAGTCCATGGTCAAAAAGTCCGAGGGATGAAACGTCCTAGTGTCGGAAAGCATGAATGTCATAATGTCTAGAATAAAAATTGTAAAAGTAATGCTAGATTGCTCATCTGCATAATTTCCAGTCTATTATCTAACACCCTCAGGCCCATTCTTGGTAAGATACAGATGCATCTATGATAACTCGTACATGTGTCAACGAGAATTGACTAGCTGATAAAGTAATGGACAGGGTAATACTGGGGCCTAATGTTATATTGTCTTTTCCCATATTGTTGTCTACGTGGTGACAGCTCTTATTGACTTGACGGTAAAGACGATCAAGTCGAAAATAATTCGATAGAAATAGGTGTAAAACTAAAATAGAATGAGGCCTCTGTTTAGTGAAAATTAAAGTACATTATGCTTAATATTATATTTTGGTTATTCTTACAGAACATGTTTTTAAGAACAAAAATGCCATTCGTTAAATAAAAACCTTGAAATACAGTTATCTATTTATGTGTAATAGTGTATAGAATGATTATTTCAAATACGCATTGACTTGAAATTTGGAATGGACAAAACAAAATCGCATCGCAACAAACAACTTACAAATGCTGACCGTTCCACGCTCGATAGACATGTCGCGTATTGTCTTTTCGTATGGCAGTGGCATATACGGCTACGGCCACCCCCATTCTCTGCTGCCGTACTAGCTAGTCCTTACTCAGTAGTAAACGTGCAAGGATGGCATGTGCGCGCGCGCTGATCGTCGCGCTGCTCATCGCAACACAACGTGGTATGTAGACTTGCAATAGTCTTGCTTAACGAAAGTGAACATATCATAATTAAAGAGTTAGCGTAAGCACGAACTATTAGATTCTGTGATTTGTATTTGATATTTGTTTTTATTAGCGGTATGAACAGCTTTGTTGTTGTAGAGCTGAAATTCCTACCTTTACGTATATATCGAAGTTACAAACTTAACTTTCATTTCAAATGTATTTTGTCTGTTATTCTGGCGAAGGCAAATGCCTCAGTGATAGGGAGGGACCAATTTAATTTAAGTTTTAGTTATCAGGAATAAGCCGTGATAGCCTAGTGGTTTGACCTATCGCCTCTGAAGCAGAGGGTCGAGGGTTCAAACCCCGGCTCGCACCTCTGAGTTTTTCGGAATTTATATGTGCGAATTTGTAATTTATCATGAGCTATTCGGTGAAGGAAAACATCGTGAGGAAACCTGCACACTCCTGCGAAACAATTCAATGGTGTGTGTGAAGTTCCCGATCCGCACTGGGCCCGCGTGGAAACTATAGCTCAAGCCCTCTCATTCTGAGAGGAGGCCTGTGCCCAGCAGTGGGACGTAAATAGACTGATGATGATGATGATGATGATGAGTTATCAGGAGCTTATGAGCGCTTATAAATAAAGGGGATTCTCAGAAACGAAATGTTAAACTATTCACGTTTGTTAGGCCAGGTCCCGTCAGCCGTTGTTCTCGTATATATATTGTTTTGGTTAAAACTATGCTGTGCATACGAATGATTAATTTTTTTAACGGTAAACATTGTAACTTCACTTTAAAATTGCTTCAACCGAGGATCGCAGTCGAGACTGTACCGTCCTCTACCATCTATGTATTATTATTATTTAGAGTTTCATAATAGGATCACACGAGTGTTTTAAGGCTCTCGTAAGCTCCCTCATTAGGTATGTAATAGTTGCATAAACTACTATAGTACTACCACTTTAACGTAATCTGTTGACGTATTACCAAGTTAAAACTATTTTTACTACTATTCTGATGGTCCACACAACACAGGTCTGTCCTAGTGTGAGGACCACTGATACTCAAATCCTATATTGTTAACCACTTAAGTTAAAAACCACTGAACCACTAACCACTGAACTCTAGGGTCAGCAGACAAGCGCCAGCCCATCAAGGAGGCGCTATTCCTGCACAGCGACTCCTTCACCAACGCCACTTTCGAGGACTGCGTGTGGCGGCGCGAGCGGGAGCCCTGCCCCGACCCCGACGTGAAGCTCCATCTGTACACCGAGCTCGAGCCTACTAAAAAAGTTGTAGGTTTCAGTAGACCAGCCTTAGCAGCTTTTTAGATGGGAGACTGTCTCGATAACGTCACTTTCTAAGACTGCGTGTAGCGATGCTAGCGGGAATCTTGACCCGAATCCTCATGTGTCAAGCTCATATCTGTACACCGCGCTACTCCTAGAACCTATTAAAAAAATGGTGAGTTTTAACAGTCAGTTCGATACCAGTCATCATGAAATGGCGGCTCTAGAGATCTTTTAAGTAGAGCTCAAAACGAATGAAGTTTGTGACCCAGGAAATTCACTTGTCGTTTGTTAGATATTCTTACCGGACTTGGACCTAGAGATATTTACGATTTTAAAACGATCTACAACTAGCTCAAAATGCCTAATCCATTTCACACTGGGCCCATAACCTATTATAAGCTAAGTGCAAATTCTAAGTAAACCTAAATAAATACCAAAATAAAATAACCCTGGAACTCAATATTAAAGATAAAAAAATACAATACTTATAGCCTTTGTCGTGTAGGTACCGTGTGCTTTAGATGTTTTTACATAAATTGTTGATACAACCTTTTGTTCATTGCAGCGAGGTATGTTTAACTATGTCTAATCAATTATGGACTTACAGCAATTTAGGTACATACCTACGGATGGGCTGGCAAGCTATAATTATTCCATTTACAACAGTCAATAATCTTTTTCCTGACATTGCTAAAAGAAAGTTTAGTGCGCGTTACATAACGTGTAATCTAAGTAAGCTGGAAAATTATTTGATAAAGGCTGTACGCATGTGCACCCACTTAATTGTATTTAATATATTATTGCGATAAATTAATGAAGTAGTAAATTAGTAAAATTTACTACTAAATTCTAAATTCAATGTATTCGATGTATGTAAAAATGTATTTTGGAAATTTACAATACAATGTCTAGTTGGGTTAGTCTCAGTCTAGGACTAGTAGATATAGAAATATAGACATCTTATAGTAGGTACCGGCAAACGGACGAGTAATACTTATCCTTCCTTGGCTGGGCAAATATTAGGTCAAATAATGGTTATTCATCTCTAGAAAATATCAAACCCAGCAATACATTATTACAGGTATATTGTAGCATCCTGCATTCTAGTAACATAATACAGGTGCATCGCATTTATGTAGGTAGGTATATGCAAGTAATATAATGAACATATCATTGTGTTGGCTTTTGACTACTTATATAGTTTTTCTACTTCCCACGGTTCACAAAACATGCAGTAGGTACCTGTTAAACGTGGGTATTTGTTTGTGATTAATGTAGTTAGGTTTTTTAAATTGTTAAGACACCTTTCTAGAGAGACCTAATTTCTTGGGCGTGGTCCAGAATAAATAAATGAAGGTTAAAATTGTATTAGTGTATTGTGACAACTTATTTAGAACTTATTTCGTTCGCGTGCACTTTCTACAGCCAATCACGTTATTCAGTGTCACCGATCATTGACAAATATCGGTATCAGGATATCAGGGAAGGAAAGCAGCGCGCGCAGGCGCCGGTGCTCGCGCAGGCATCCACGCATGTCGGCGGAATACGAAACAAGTTGCCATTCCGAAATTTAAAATATTGTTTATTGAGGGCAATTTTCATTATGGTATATGACTGATAATAACCGACTTCAACAAACTTTTGCGCCGAAAAAGAAGTTTGTTCTGAACTGTTTGGGGCAGTCAAAGGCGGTCTTTTGATTAGTTTTTATTACTGGTACTTTTAGTCGCTACTATATTCAGTCTTAAAAATTGTAGTAAAATACTACATCTAGCTGACCCACTTAATTTATAAAGCCTGCGGCCTATTGTTTATCTAATGAGCTCGGCTACACTCTTCACTTAAGGCATTTGCTATCTCTTTCTCACATGATGACAAAGATACCAAAGCCAAGTTGAACGCATTAGACAAATAAGCCCACGGGTCTGCTTGGTCTGCTGCACCATATTTATGTTTTCGTTGTTTTTTAAACATCTAAATGTCATTTTGACAATAAAACCATGCTTTTTGTGTCAGAAATACATTTTGGATTTTAAAAAAATATTCAGACGAATTGAGAACCTCCTTTTTGGAAGTCGGTTAAAAACGCCAAAAACATGGCGATATCATGATGAAGTGCATCAGACTTTGCACAAAACTCATTCAGAGGCCCGAGTACGAATGTTTAACGTAATAGTAGTAAACGTTATCCAGAAATTTGTATGACGTTTGGAACAGCGCCCGCCCGTGAGCGTATTTGGAACTAAAATTTAGTATGAGGTTTCTCGATTTCGATACGATAACGTAACGTTACTGAGCTTAGCTAATAATAGCTTTACGTTTGATTAGATGACAATTTATGTAGGTACCTACATAGATTGTAAGGAAAATAATTTTCTGTAGATGTTATCGTTATCACGATACTTACAACTGGGGTTGAAAATCAGGTTACATATGTTTGGTCAGTTGTCTTGTCATGGTCACTGTCACCGTGCCATTGTAACAGTAGGAATGCGTCAAAGTTACCGCTAGCTGCCCCTTCGGGGACTCTGCACGGCACGCGTCCGCTCCGCCCTACTTTTTAATAAACGGTACATAAGCTTAGTAGACTGAATGGAGTCTTCTATATAAATTATTCTCTTTGCTTGCTATAGATTGTGCCACGCCGCGACCTACCGCGATTATTTTTTGAGCCCCTATTTGTAGACGACGTAACTACGACGACGTAATAATATTGACTCGACTTTTTTGCTAGCATTTCAAATCTTTGGTGTCAGATTGCTTACATACACAGATACACAAATATGACCAGGACACCGATTTTACAAAACACATCTGTGAAAGAAAATACCTCTCGAAAATGGTGCAAATCTGTGTATTATGCTACAAAACTATTGACTAGTTAATAATCACTGATGCAGTATTTTCCAATTCGTCACATTTTTTTATCAAAATTGTCGAGTAAAATAAACTGATCACTCACGTATGTCAGTCGAGTATAGCCCGACATGTTTCGGACTAATCCGTAGTCCTTCCTCTGGGAACACACGCTACGCCGGTGGCGAGACGTAAACTGCGCGCCGCAAAATTTTTGAGTGCCATTTTCACAGATAAATATGATCTGTAAAATCGATATTCAGAAACCCTCGCACAATAATTTCTGATTCTGATTTTCGCCAACTAAGCTCGCGTGCCACATTAGGGGTCATCATAAAGTTAGTTGATGTTTAAAATGTTAATTGCCACAGGTGGACCTGTTCAGCGAAGACTGGCTGCGGCAAAGCGGTTGGGAGCCTTCGCATGAGACCATTTTGCTGATCCACGGGTACGCGGGAGGTGACGATACTCTGCCCATTAGCGTGCTGCGTGATGGTGAGATTTGTTTATACCATTAAAATACCTAAGAGGTTAAAAACCTTGAAGACTAGATGATTGCAAAACTATAACGACGGACTTCTGGCTCTACCTCAGTAATTGCCTTTTGCTCTATGCTTATATCGATTGTATGCTCCACTATCAAGTCAGCTAACGGGATAACCCTAACTATTAAGAATTTTAATCTAAGTAGGTAACTGCATAAATAATAAATAAATACTTAAATAAAATAATAAATATCATGGGACAATAATTGACACCAATTGACCTACTCCCAAACTAGGAAAATCCTGTACTATGGGTACTAGACAACGGATAGACATACTTATATAGATAAACACATACATAAATACATATTAGACATCCAAGACCCGAGAACAAACATTTGTATTCATCATACAAGCATCTGCCCCGTCCGGGGATCGAACCCGGGACCTCAAGTTTCATAGTCAGGGTCTCTAACCACTAGGCTATCCGGTCGTCAAAAAAAAGTTTTAAATAAAATAAGTTTGTGTTATTATTGCTCCATTTACAATTATAAGTCAGGAACGGCTGGGCAGGTTCTTATGATTATTGATTTGTGGGATTTGTCTCCGCTCCGAATAGAAGACTAACTATAGGTACTAAGAGTAACTAAGAATAACTACTTAGGTAAAATTTTCTCATATACCTATTTAGTATGGACCGGCACACTTACGGTGAATAAAGAACAAACTATTAAAATTGCACTCTTAAAAGTAGTCATTCATTTATGCTCTACAATGCCTCTTACTTCTTATTGCAAAGTGTAAAACGTGCACCGATACTTAAATGTAAATTGATCTTGTCAAAAGATTCCTCAACGATGCGATTGACATGCCATTCCGACGATAAGGCGAAGATTTACTCTTTCGTCTGACGATGAAGCAATTGAACGTCACGAACACATCGAAAATGACAATGATTTCTACTCGCCGTGGAAACTAATAGGTTTTTTTGCTACGAACGCTACACACGAACCTACATCCTACATAATGATGAGAGAAATCCTGAGCCAATACGGCGTGTAATAAGTTGGTGGTTAAAGCGTTAGGCGGGGCCGTGTCCGAAATAATTATTTTCGACTTATTATTTTATTTTATCCTAGTATTCGGCTTCTATGAGGTTTGTAGAAAAGGTAAAGGATAGTATAAACTAGATACCTAATTAACCTACAGTAGAATAAGCAAGATTAAAACAACAGCAAAGCTACCCAGCCTACTTTAGAATATTCATTAAAAATACATACCTACCTACAGTTAAGAGTTCCTTTACGAATCCGAACTTCGTTGTCTGTCTGTCTGTCTGTCTATCATTCTGTCTGTAAGCACAAGTCAAGGAAAAACCGGAAAAGGGTTAGGTAGGTAAGATAACCCCTGGTGCGCGAGTCCCACCCGCACTAGGCCGGTTTTTAGGGTTCTGTACCTCAAAAGGATAAAACGGAACCCTTATAGGATCACTTTGTTGTCCGTCTGTCTGTCTGTCAAGACCCTTTTTCTCTGGAACGCGTGGAGGTAGCATGCTGAAATTAATATAAAAAAAAAAGCTTGCGGTCCCTTGAAGCTGTGAAAAAATCAACCTTCTAAATCAACGCAATCAAAAGATACAGTCATTAAAAAGGCTATTTCCATACAAATTGCCGAAATCCGAAAACCAGAACTCAACCCAACTTCAGTTGTCCTAGAAAATTTAAGGTAGCTTTTATAGCACAACCACTCAGAAAGTTCTCAAAATCTTAAATTTTTATGTCTGTCCGTACCTAGATTTCGCAGACCAATATAAGTCGACCCCACACTGCGTACATTTTGCTTAAAAGCAGGGCTCTGCTAACACTGGACTTCTTAAAACACTGGGGAAAAGCGTTAAAATCTTTCTACGGAACCCTCGTGCGCGAGTCCGACTCGCACTTGGCCGGTTTTTTTATTTAGAAACACTGTCGGTACCCTAGGACCATAGAGCAATAACATACTTGCATATTTTTTATCCACAACTCCCACAAACGAAATAAAAATGTCACAATGACATACTTTCTTAGATTACACTTACGACCTTCTCGTGAATACCGTAGGTAACTGTGTGGCAAAGTAAGATTAAATGACTATATAAGGAGTTAGTATTACAAGTGAGTGCATTAGCGGGGTCGTTGACGCCTAGTTGCATTGCATTAGCGGAGAAAGCGGTGGGAAGTGCATAGTGCAGGCACGCAGTTCCCAGAGGGGGTTAATGCTTGAGCAGCTTTCACCTTCGATCGACGTAAAAACCAAATCAGCTAGTAGAGCAACGCGATGTAAATGTTGTTCAACTGTTTGGAAAATTAATACTTAAGTACTTGCATTTGGTACTTGCACCTTTGGTACATAAATAAAAATAATTCGGTCGTTCTCAAAAAAGCGGCACCGTACCTAACCTGTCAATATTTTTGTTAATAAACGGTGGGTGTAACTACTTATATTATATTTTATGTTTAAATTGGAATTTTTTGATGGTGTAATTATTTTATCGTTTAACTCACAGTTTATTTAAATTTTTTTGGGTAATTTCACTAATTAAAACATACGAGTTTTAACTGTAAATATGTCTCACTTTAACCTGTGACGACTCGCCTAAGGTAACGGATTAAAGTTAACTTTTCTCTGAATTTTCCATAAACCCCATTATTTTAGAAATCTACGATGCAGATATGGCTAGTTCACGATAATTATAGTGTATTAACGTCTAGCACGTACGTCGTTTTCTCGCGGTCGCTCAGTGCGTTTCTTGGTGAGGTTCACTGAAGGACGTACTGAGTGAGACAAGTGACATAATGACGCCCTTGCTAGCCCCTAGATTCGTGCTTACCTTCAGTGGCTTTAGTCACCCTCATAGAGTAATATAATATACGGGTCACCCTAGTCAGTAGGTAAGTAGGTAATTAACATCAGCATACTCGTACGATAGGTACATACGAGGGCTGTTTGATAAGTACCCGTTTTCAAATGTTATTCTTATCACTGGCTGAAAATATGTATACGAAGGTTTTAATGCATCCTTTATGGGTCAGAAAAGGTAAAAATATATCACAGCATTCTTTTGTTTTTTTTTCGTTTAACGGCTGTTGAAGGTCAGAATTCGATTTCAATTTGCAAATATGGAGAAAGAACAGTTTCGTTTGTAATTCCTTTTCTGTTTTTGGAAGGAAAACCATGTGAAGAGATAAAAGTATAGATACAAGGTGTTTACAAGGATAATACACCTTCTATGACAACTATCAGATATTGGTATAACGAATTCAAACGGGGCAGAACATCCGTCTTTAACGAAGACTGTTCAGGCCGCCCTATTGAGGTGACTACGGAACAGATTGTCAAGAAAATTTAAAATATCGTATTAACCGAGCGCCGAATAAAGCTTAGAGAAATTGTTGACACTATTAATGTTTCAATCGAGTGGGTACAATATATTTTAAAAAACAAATTAGGGATGAAAAAGGTATCTGCGGGATGGGTGCCGCGTTTGCTCACAGAGGAACAAAAGCTTACCCGAGTGACCACTTCGAAGCAACGTTTAGCAAAGTATGGAAGCAATTCTGATGAATTTCTGCTTCGTTTTGTGACTGGACGAAACGTTGATTCATAACCATACCCCAGAAAATAATAAACAGTCAGAGCAGAGGATCTTAAAATGCGAATCGGCTCCAAAGAAAGCAAAGACCGTCCCATCGGCCGGAAAGGTCATGGCGACCGTTTTTTGGGACTCACAAGGAATCATACATAATGATTACTTACAAAAAGAAAAACGATAACAGGGCAATACTACGAACATTTCTTGAGCGAATTTTATTCTGTTTAAAGGAATGAACGACCCCAATTAACAAAGAAAAAATTTCTTTTCCACCACGACAACGCACCAGCTCACTCGTCCACAATCGCAGGGGCAAAATTAGAAAAATTACACTATGAATTGCTACCTTATTAACTCTATTCTCCAGACTTAGCCCCATACGGTTTTTTTTAATTCCCAAACCTAAAAAAATGGCTCAGCGGAAAGAGATTTGCGTCAAATGAAGAGGTCATTGCCGCTACAGAGGCCTATTTCGACGACTTTCCGAAATCTTATTTTTTGGGTGGCTTATTAAAGCTAGACTACCGCTGGAACGAGTTTATAGAGCTAAAAGGTGACTACGTAGAAAAATAAATATACGTGTCCAAAATATACATGTTTTTTTTTTCAAAACATGGTTACTTATTAAACAGCCCTCGTAGACGCAGTCATTCTTACTTACCTACTCACTTTCCTACCGGGTGCATTAGACGCATTGGGTGCGAATGCGAGTGCAAGCCCCTATTCTAAAACCTCCAAATACCAATTTCCCAGCGTACCTCCGTCGCGGCGGTTACAACGTGTTCATGCTGGACTGGGGGGCGCTCTGCCAGCCTCCTTGCTACGTGTCGGCTGTCCACAACTTGCGGCCGACGGCGCGGTGCGCGGCGGAGGCGCTGGGGTCTCTCCGGCGCGCCGGCCTGCGCCCCGACCGCCTCACGTGCGTCGGACACTCGCTCGGAGCCCACATGTGCGGCATCATCGCTAACTACCTCACCTTCCGGCTCAACAGGATTATAGGTCAGTTTAAGGCACTCTACTATTGTATGCTAGGTATGTCTCCGTAGTGCACGGTTTTGCTGCCAGCGGCGCGATGCGGTGGGTGTGGTGAGCAGCTCACCGTGAGCTTGCCCTTAAAAATGCCTTCGCTTTTATGGTTCAGTCCGTACTAAATACGTGATATTATTTACTGCATGAGCTATTCTACTCATCTGTACACTCGTCAATGTGTGCCGACTAACTTCCCACAAAATATATACCTACCTACTCATCGTGTCGCATGGCAACCCGAAGCCAAATATACCGGGAAGCAGGGAACGGATATATAGTGTTCATTCTGCGCACAATACTTACTAGATATAAGAGTTTCTGTACTTAAAGTGGACTGTATCAAGTAGTTTGTCGTAGGTCTGGACCCTGCGCGGCCGCTGATCCGCTCGGCGCCGGCGCTGCGCCTGGACCCGGGCGACGCGCGCGCAGTGCACGTGCTGCACACGAACGCGGGCCGCTACGGCGACGCGGCGCGCCTCGGACACGCCGACTTCTGCCTCAACGGCGGACGGAGCCAGCCTTTCTGCGAGGATACGCCTAGTAATTTTTTCACTTTTACTGCTGTCACTTTGCACAACCACAGGCCTTTTAATAGTTGTCTAATTACCTACCCTCTGGAAACTGCACCCTCATAAAGTAGACCAACATGAATGACACCTTGGTAATATCGGTCTGTGGGGGAACCACCGCAGAAAAATCAATGCCAGTCATGGATCAGCAGTCTCGGGCAATAACAACGTACGACATCTAAAAATTTTTTTTTTTTTCGATTACTCCGTCAATTGTAAACCGATTTTCAATTATTTTTTTTATTTGAAAGGGTATACTCCTGAGGTGGTCCCATGGTCACCAAATCATAATCTGATGATGGGATCGCAGGGAAATCGAGGGCAACCCTCAAATTTTACAGGCACGTACTATGTGTTTCATATATTTTGTAAAGTTATTCAAGTATTTGCGTCTGGTAGTCATCATCTCATGATGATGAGCTGTTGATGGAAGGTACAACTCCTTAACGGTTAGGAGTTGGAGGATAATTCTGAAAATGTTAAATCAACGTAAAATTGTGAAATAAAAACCTTTTAACAAAAAGGTAAAACCGCCTTCAAAAAAAAACCTTAGAAAAAAAACGTAAAATAATCCTCTAAAATAATGATAAGTAAATAAAATAAAATAAAATGCGTTTATTTCGGACAACAGAAACTAAAGCCTAAAGTTTTATGGCCTAGCACTAAGCAGCAGATATATAAGTCGGTGCTTCATTCAAAGAATATTCCGCTCGCACCGCACCGACTATTTTACGTTTTTTTTCGAAGATTTTTTTTAGAGGATTATTTTACGTTTTTTTTCTAAGGTTTTTTTTTATTCCACTTTCGAGTGGTAACTATTTTCGCAGGTATGATCTTTACAGATTTTACAATCCATAACTTACCCGCCAGTAACTCTTACTTTCTGGACGACCCTTAAATTGAACCTCGTCTTAGTTTCGGTGTGGTCTATCGATTGCTAAGTAATCTATTGTTGTTTTGTGTAGACGAAGCCCTCTGCAGCCACATTTGGTCGATCTGCTACCAGGCGGAGAGTCTGTTCGCGCCGCGCGCCGCCGCGCCCTGCGGCCGCCGCTGCTCGGTGCGCGTGCCGCCGTCGCGCGCCTCCGCGCTGCCCGTGCTCTTGGGACAGCCCGCACCGATGACGTGAGTTCGAATCGAGAAATACTTTCATGAATTTGAACTAAAAGTCGAATAAGAGATTTTCTAATACTAGTACCTACATGATTTGCTCACTCAAACATATTGTAGCGACCTTGGCGCCATCTGTCATCTAGTAGAGTACTAACTTAAGACTTTCTAACGACTCCCAGCGCCATCTAGTCATCGAACGTACTTCGCAGTTTTCTGTTCCAAATCACGGTGACGAAGTTTCTTCAAGCAAGCCGATTGCATAAATTCAACTTCCAACTCTCTTCTTTCGGACTTCAGTCAGCCAGGTATCATATCTGCCTTGAGAATGCAATGTTTGGAAGTTTTGAAGCAGATATCCTCAACCGATTGAGATGAAATTTGCCATACTTATGTAGGTAAATCCGGTCACAATACAATAATCTGGTACTTAGTGAAATCCTAGTGGTGCGGCTAGGGTCGTCTCCACAGTAGGGGACTCTTCAACGGTTTATGTCATCGACTTAAAATTTGGTATGGATGAGAAGTTGAATGACAATACCAGTACAGGCAACAAAAAGTACCTACAGTCGGCAAAAAAGCTTAACTTTTCTTAGTTTTAACTTGCTGTTGCTGCCAAGCTGTAGACTTGTAGAGCATTAGTTCGCCAAAAATCAACAATTCATTCCCAGTGCTTCCGGCGCCTACTGCGTGGAAGATTTCGTGCCACCGTTCTGTCCTCGCGCGCCCGACGAAGAGGGCGACCCCCGCTGCTGCCTCGACGCGCAGTACGCGGCCGCGGCCACCGCCGAGCCGCCGCGGAACCGCCCGCGCCCGCTGGTGCGACTGAGAGCCCGACGCATCAAGAACACCAGCGATGTTGACGATAGTGTGCTTCAGGAGGATCCGGCACATTAATGATGCTGACGCGGCGGTTACGCAGCAGTTACGCGTTTGTTGCATCGCATTCTTAGGGTAATCTATGTCTCGAACACGTTTGCGTTAAAGTATAAAAATACTATGAGAATTGCATGATGTCGATATATCGAATGCGTAAACGCGAACGCGATCGTGACGTATTTTTGTTCGTTGATTATGATTACACTCGTATCGAGAGATCCGAGTGCGCCAATAAAGAAAAAAACTAAAAATGGGTTTACGACGAAGTGAAGCGTGGATACAACGCATTCAGACGCTACGTTCAAATCCTTTCTTCTTTGTAGGTATAGTTAGATGATGTTAGCAGGCATAAGGACGCAATACGAAAAATTATAAAGCTGACTTCACGAAAGCGACTTCCTGGATGCTTAGGTGAAAATTACAGCCGACAATTTGGATGGACGAGGTGATATAAAAAGAAAAGCAGTAGAAGTAGATAGTATTACAAAAAAGTTAATTAGGTACTGTAGTGATATTTGTAAATATCTGCAAGTACAAAGACCAAAAGTCCTTTGAAGGTTACAACAAAAAGTCAGGTACGCAATGGCGCGCTCTATAACTACTGAAATCTGAACTGAATTTGCTCACATATTGATTGATTAGCACACTGACTTCAGGCTAACATCATTAACCAATGAGACTTGCTTTAATTTAAAGTTCTAAACATTAAATATGTAATTATTATTTTTATGTCAAGATTTAGTTTTGTATTATACTTAAGTATTGGTTGGGCGATGTCGATGATGTAAACTGAGCCATAGAAATAAAAAAATACACATAATTACCATAATTTGTTTCAATCAGACGTTACTTTGCGAAGGTCCATACGAGTATATCTATGAATGAACTAAAACAATTATTTTGCTCACCCGCGACCACATGTGTAAGTCAGCTACGTCTAAGCGACAAAAATATGTTATTCTACTCAAGTAGCAGATTAACTGGTAGCACACGTTGCACGTTGGTTTTGGTCCTTTGAAAACGAGCTAGTAATATTCCGAAACGTGTCAGCGTATAGAGTGTAGTGGTGGTGGTGCTAGTCTGCGTGACGTGTGTTGATTCGTATGGCATTGGAGGTGTTGGATAAAAACATACATCTGTCGCATAGATAGACCTAGTAATCTTAGGTACATATTGGTCGCGGGTGAGCTAGTTAATTTTGTTTTAGTTCATACCAAGGAGCATAGTATACGGAGTGTCAAAGCCCATACTTCGAATCGTTCCCCGCAGTCATTTAGGCAATTTCTAGATGGCGCCAAGGTCGTAGCCAGCGGGTCAAATAATAACAAAACAGCGGTACGAATGTGTCACTCAAGCAAGGTAGATGGCGCTGAATGTAAATAAGAACGATTCAAAGTATGGGCTTTGTCAATCCGTTTACTTTCCATGATCCTTGGTTCATACAAAAAAAAAATAATGTGATTGTGAAATTGGTAAATGAAAATTATATTTTCCTAAAAAATAAATTTATTGCCTAATGAAAATACGGTCGAATTCATACATTTTACTTTTTTATGCATATAATTTCAAATCATTGGATACCGTATAGGTGATATGGTGCTTTTTTTTACCATGAAACTATCGTGAGACTCAATCATAGTTAAATAAAACGCGTTTAGTCGCGCGAGCCGAGCCGCGGCGTGCAGTTTGCGTCTCGTGCGCTCCCAGAGGAAGGACTACGAATTAGTCCGAAACATGTCGGGCTAAACTCGAATTATATACGTGAGTGATCCGTTTTATTTCACTATGATGTGATGCTTGCTTTACCTCTACCAGGAGGATATTACTATGAGGAATTGAAAATGTTAATCTATTCCGCAGCAATGAACATTTTGCATACAGCACAAAAAACAAGTTGAGATAAATAATTTCTGGTGATTTACTTAGAGGCGGTATCGATCTCAAATATTTACCGTTTATTCATAAACCTATATTAACTAAAATGCCGTTAAAGTTCGTCTGTCCCTTTTTGTCACATTGACATTTCCGTTAGTAAGAAGAGGACAAAACCTATTTTAGCTAATAGAGGCTTGAGTGACGTTTATGAATAAGGCCATTAGGTTCCAAATCGCTACTTAATTAATAACATTTCGTGGTCTTAACGAAAAGTGGTTATCAACTACTTATGTCAACCCAGAAATAGATGGTTGATTAAACAAAGGAAAATTTAAATTACTGAATGTAATAAATTTATATATGACCTCACAAAAACCAACACAATAGCTTAAATCAAAATGTTTATGTAAGAATACACTTCATACACACGAAAATAACAGGCAATTAAGTCATTTTCCTATAATGTGAAAATTAATGGATTTATGGTTTTAAGGCTAATTGCGCTACGGTCGGTACTACATACGCACGATACAAAAAACCAGTTGTACTAGTTGGTTTGTATGCATTTGTCAGTCATTGAGTGGAAGGGAAAATTGCGGCAACTTTACCTCAATGTTACATATTTTGGATCAAGTACCCCTCAAAAATTGGGCCAAATGGAACCTAAAACGCTGGGTGAAACTGAAAACCTTTTAATTTTAACTTTACTGTCAGCTCTTGTTGCCGGCCATGAGCAAAGAGAGCAGGGCTGCCTTTTCCTTCTCCTTCTTGCGCACGACGTCGAGCGCTCGGTTCTTCCACGTGCTCTTGCGCAGCTTTATCGGCCGACTGCCGACGTAGCGACCTGTCACATTAAGTATATTTAGAACAAAGATTCCCAATCTCTTACCATAATACGTGCCTCCCTAATCTTTCACTTACTATTAGTTACAATCCGACCAAAAAGTCAAGAAATTAATTGAGGGCGCCACTTGATTCGTAACTGTAAAATTTTTGACGTAAATTGCTTAAATATGGCAACAAATTTCTATGAGAAATTTTAATTCCACTTTTCTCCGTTTTCTTGACTTTTTGGTCGGTCTATTAGAAGTTTGGGCGCGTCGGTCGACATAAACAAAATAGTGTAATTCCTAATATCAGTTATTTTTTTTTAGTTAGGTCAAGGACGATAAAACCAAGAGGACTGACAATGGCTATACAACATAATGGCGCGTTCCTGTAAAATAATGAGCCTGCTGTAGCTAGTTTCACTATAGAGAGGTCTCTGTGACATTAATTTTGTATGACACTTAGACCTCTGGCTAACACAATAGCGTCATCTATGAACTGAAAGAAAAAACGATTTTAGATGCCGCTATTGTGTTAGCCAGAGGTCTAAATGTCATACCAAATGAATGGTACAGAGACCCCTCCGTAGTAAAACTAGCTACAGCAGGCTTATTATTTCAAAGGAACGCGACATCGTATAGACACGCCAGTAACCTACCTAACACCTAACCTAACCAAGGACCATAAAACCAAGAGGACTGCCAAGTCACCCTTCACGGGCACATAAGGCCCCACAACTCCCCCGAGGGTTCGCGTCCCACTGGTTGGGTACCCATGATTCACAACTAGGTAATTACACAAATTTTAGCTTATTTCTATAGCATTAGAGTACAATGGTGGCGTAATTATTAAACAAATCAAGGGTTCCCGATTAGGGCCACTACAAATGCAGGTACAAATGGGACGTAATTCTAATTCATTGCATCAGATGCGGTTTTAAAAGTTGAAAAGGCATTATAACTCACCATCCATTTCCTTCATAGCTTTAATGAAATCGCCCGGGTCTTTAAAGCTGACAAAGCCAAAACCTTTACTCTTATTGGTGCGTTTATCTCGGATCACTTTGGCTCTTTGGAAAGAAGTGTACTTGCTGAATGTTCGCGTCTGAAATAATAATAAATCCTGTTATACAACCGATGGTGATTGTCGTGATTCCCATAAAATAACAATTTTAATATTCTTACTGTTTACTTAATGGAATCAAGCCGAGGATTCACTAGGGAACAAATGATCTGCGATACGTGTCGGTGCCATGGCGAAGTGGTGAAATTATCTTGCAACATCGCGTGACACATAATGAAAACGGGACACTGACCGCGATTACCTTATACGTTTGATGAGCTCCCGATATTTCGACACAGTTACATGCATCATGATCACAGACAAACTTTGGGCGGGTTTTCATTATGTCTATTGCAATTAATCGCGAATGACGCGAATCATTTAAAACTGTTATCGCGTGACACATTTTGTATGGAGATTGTAAAACGAAGTTGGGCAAAGTTGCGCCACACCACTCGACGTTGTAGGCGACACGTTTCTTCTAGTGAATCCTTGGATTGAGTTACACTGACTGAACACAACACTTTGCGAGGAAACTCTGAATGTATGATAATTGGAAATACAATTTCAGTCTTGTTCGTACAAACGGACATAAATAATTATATAATATAAATGTAAGATGGTAGGGAAACATTTCATGATCTTGGCTCAAGACTGGAGGAAATGTATGAAAGCAATAGAAAAAAAGAGAGAGAAGATATATATTTACGTACCAACAGCTCGTCGGTGACGTCATTGCCGAGGTCCCCACAGAACATGCGGAAGTCGTCATCGGGCCAGTCCAGCAGCGTTACGTCTTCCCACACTTGCCCACCCGCAGTGCGCACCACCTGAACACCACAATTGCAAAGTCTCTTGTAAATGCGACACAGGGTAGTTTCCGCAACTCTACGGTTAAATCTCGGCTGTTCATGAAAGCGACCTCCTGGAGAGACCTCAGTAATCCATGGTTCAGTTCAGTGTAATCCGCCAGTCAAGAACATTCCAGTATGTACAGCAGATTGAATTTTAAAGAAGCCAAGTCCAGATATACAAAGTCTATCCATGATAAGAGTGCAGCAATGTAACTGGGCTTAAAGTTTAACCTTTTCAATGCTATGTCAAATACAAAAGTCGTCATTCACACGCCAATGACAGCTATGCACCAGAGCTAATGTCAACCCCATTGACACTCTGGCATAAGAATAAATAATAAGATAATAACATAGTAGAACGGAATCTCTTTTGACCGAGTCCAAAACGCCGCCATTTACTTCCCCCTTAACGTAACGACGTTAAGGGGGAAGTAGGGGGATAACGATACCCCTCTGTCGTCCAGGCGTGTTGCTAGGGTTGCTTACTGTTAAATATTACTTACGTCTAAAGATAATATCGCTAAAACATAAGTTTTTCTTTACTTTTAAATCATTATTTTATCTAGTTTTACAAAATATGAGATTTATAAATCATTATCACGTACCTACATATTATAGATACTTCTAATTAAGAAGTTATTATAAGTGCCATACCAAATCAATTTAAGTAGGTATTACCGTATTACTTACCTACAAATATAAAATAAAATACATTCAGGCTCACGTAAAACTATTAAGTAAGTAGGTAAGGTCATTCAGTACCGCTCCTCATCTTTGGGCAAGCTAAAAAAACTTAAGTGTGGCATCATTTTTGCATTGTTTGTCCACCCAAATACACCACAATAACTTGATACCATTGTTATTGGTTTCCAAGATGTAGGTACGGAACGCACAAACAACCAAACGCGCGTGCAGCGACGCCGGCCGTGACAGCCTGACTGAGTGGTCTGTTTAACGAATACTCTAATATCGTGACCTTGAGCCCGTCCGGAGCGGGAGTTTCCGTTCTACTGTTATTATTTATTGTTATGACTCTGGTCTATTTTCCGTTGGCAACCATGACAGATATAGACATCGTTGGCGTCGAAAAAGTTAAAGTGAGTAAGATGCTTAACTCACCTTCCGATGTTTTTTCTCCTTCTTGTTCTTGGGCATTATTGTCTCAGTTACGAGTACAGGAGCGGGCGGCGGAGCGGGCGCTGGCGGCGGGGTGGGCTCGCGCGGCGCAGGCTCTGGCTTGGGCGGCGGCGGCGGCGGTGAACGCTTCTGTAATGGTGGTGGCGGTTTAGATATATTTGAAACCTCAGGAAGATAGATGTTAGTTGCGGGTGGTTAGCAAGGATTGTTTCAATCTGAAATCATAGATGACCATTCTCAAAACTGTTAAGAAGTAATATTAAAAATAGTCAATTTGAAAATAATGCTTACCCGTTTTTTACTTTCATGCTTCTCTTTTTCGTCATCTTTGGGCTGCTTGTACAACTTTGGAGCAGCAGAAAGCACAATGGGCTGAGGTTTGGGTGGTGGTGGTAATTGCGGGCCTGGCATACCCGCTCGCAAGAACGACATCTGGAAGTCTGGCATCTGCATTCCTGGCATTCCTGGCATTCCTGGCATGCCTGGCATACCTGGCATTCCTGGCATTCCTGGCATACCTTGCATCATGCCTGGCATACCTGGTGGGCGGAGGCGTTGTTGTACCTGGGAATGGCAACAGTGTCATGAAATTGTAACAGATCTAGAGGTGTACTACCTTGAATTGATAAACCTTTCTTAGTTACAAGAGAATATCCATTCCCTTCAGTATGTCTGTATTTGTAAGATAACAGCTCAGTACTGACTGAGCGAGCTGCTATGGCATAAATCATGAGATCATGATGCTCACCCAGTCAGTAAATACATCAGTCATTTGGATACAAAGTAAAAACTTGGTCATACCGAGGCCGGCACCATCATGTTGGACATGTTCGGCGGCGGCGGCGGCGGAGGCACGGTGGGGAACATCATACGCGGCGCGGTGCCGTCGAAGTTGAGAAGCGCCGCGGGCGGCGGCGGCGGCGGCGGCACGGCGCGCTCCAGCCGCTGTTGCACCGCGCCGAAAGTGCCCGCGCCGATCACCGCCCGGGGGCCGTCACCCGATATCTCCGCTTCGAACCTTAACACGAAATGCACTTTGACCTTCTTAACATTCTTGATATGAATATATATTATTTTATCTTTATTTATTTAGGGTCTTTGTAGTATGAATAAAATTATAACCAAATTACAAAAGTTGAAAAACCCCTGACATTATCATTTCAAAGTTCAATATTTCAAATACGGATGAACTGATTTTAATGAAACTTGATGATGTGTGGGGACGCCCGGCAAAACCAGGTGGGCTGTCGATCGTCTTGTGCGTTCATTCAGTCCAAACGAAACTGAATGAAACTTGGCTAAGAACCATCTAGATTACACTAGCTTTCAACTAAAAAAAACCGCATCTAAATTGGTCCATCCATATGAAAGCTATGATGCCACAGACAGATACACATACACAGGTCAAACTTATAACACCCCTCTTTTTCACCGGGGGTTAAAAATAAACTTGTACACGAAATCAAGAGTTCCGTGAAATGTATGGTTTCCTAACATATTTTCCTAACAAATGGTAGCTTAACACATTAAAATGCCTTCATAAAGACCAGAATCAATGAAATGAATACATCATAAGTATAAATTAGATTAGAAGATTAGGGTTGCTTACTGTTAAATATTACTTAGGTCTAAAGATAATATTGCTAAAATATAAGTTTGTCTTTACTTTGAAATCATTACTTTATTCTAGTTTTACAAAGTTTGAGATTTATGAATCATTACGTAGGTACCTACATAATATAGACACTTCTAAATAAGACGTTATTATAAGTGCCATACCAAAAGAAGCCATTTAAGGTGTTTTAAGTAAGTATTGCTTACCTACAAAAATAAAATAAAATACATACAGGCCCACATAAAACTATTACAACCAAATTGCAAATAACCAAACGCGCGTGCGGCAACGTCGGCCGAGACGAGACAGCCTGACTGAGTAGCTGAAGTAGCTCGTTTAACGAGTACTCTAATATCATGACCTTAAGCCCTTCCGGAGCGGGAGTTTCCGTTCTACTATGTTATTATTTATTCTTATGGAATACATCCGTGCGTGACTGTATATATGTAGATATGTACATCAAGATATTTTCAAAGTCGGTGCTCTGAAGGATTTCGAACAGCATTATTAAACCACTTCAGACGACGAAGTAGAATACTCTGAATACTAACCTAGACATTTCATCTTGCATCTGCTGGTATTTATTGGAGTCGTCCATGGTGCCGCTCCAACCTTAACCTTAAAGCAGTCCAAAAGAATTACGTACTAACGAGAAAATACGTTTTATGGTATTAAACAATAGTGCTCCCGATACGTACACTTTGGGACATTTTCAAAGGAATTAGATATGAATGCATCAAGTCGAAACTTAAAATATAATCGCAATGCAATTAAGAAATTAAAATTAGGAAATGAATATTTGACTTGACTGACGACCATAGAGTAATATAATATACGGGGAATAGAGCGCCCTCTCAGCGGAAAAAAATGTCACCCCACAACCAGCCTCTACAGCAACGCCATCTTTTATCTGTGATAGTCGACAGAACAGATTACATAACACACACACGCGAGCGGGCGCACACACGCGCGCGGGAGCCCACACGCGCGCACACACACATGCACGCGCGCGCACACACACGAATTATGTGTACACACCGTCACACTCTTATTAGATTAGACATTATGAAAAATTGAAACTCAGAATTCAACATCGTTTATTTCGTAAATTATACATTTAAAGCGTCCAAAATCGCAACAACTAACAACACCACAAAACAACAAATCTTCACAAATCACAAGCATCTGATATCGCAATAAATAACTGAAACAACACAGAAAGATTGTAACTAAGGCGTCCGAATTTTCACCGCAACGTCCAAATCACACGAACTGACACTGATAAAACGGAGGAGCTGAAAATCGACTACGTATTTACTAGTGGACAATTAACGAAATAACAGTTAAACACTGCGCATTTTCTAAAAAACAGAAAGCCGCTGGACGCTGCATGCTGTATGATGTTTACTTGAGTCCGAAAATTTTGAAGGGATGTAGTAGGTGTACCAAAAACCGTTTTTTTTCTTCTTTGCATGATGATAAATTTTGCAAAATTTTTAACAGAAGTACAAGTAACAATTTGTGATTGAAAATTACAAGCCTTCGGTTCGATATTTTTTCACAAAATTTTGCAATATATAATGAAAAAAATAAACCGTATTTTTTTTAAACCACGCACTAACGCTTAAAAAGTAGCCTTACACAGGTAAGAGATAGCGCAGCTAAAAACTTCAACTGTCAAATACAGGTAACTTTCCTCCCCCTGCTGACGACTGACATGAGTGACACCACAGAGTACATTATATATACTGAAATAGAGTTGCCACTGTCCACGTATAAACAGCGCCATCTGTACCGGAGTGTACGAACTATTATTTTAAAATATATACGTATAACTATCGCTACCTACGCGCTACCCTGATTTCAATTGTATCCAAACATGGTATTAGTTTTACACGATTATCAATTCTGTCAATAGATTGAACACCAAGCTAATGACAGAATTAATTACGATTTAAAATCACTAGAAACTTAGTACGAAACACCCGCAACAAAGTAAAGCTGTCAACAGGAGTGTTGCCAATTAAGTGAATAGGAAAATACTGGAGACGTTGTTTTATTAAGTCGCAAGATATTCATGTGCTGCAGCAGCGAACACAAGCTTAACAAAGTGGGCTAAAAGTAAAATACTCTGTTTGTTACTCTCAAGAACCCTCTGGCCGGTGCTTGCGACGGGACTTTTAGAGAAAATTAAAAATAGACATGGCTGTATGGACTAAGTTCCCTTTGCCTGTCCCTCAAGGGATGAACTTTATAAAACAAATCTTATTTGTATTTTTAGTCTGTGTGATCGAATTCATGAATGACGAGAAAGTTAGAAAGTAACGTTTTAAATTCTTATTTTGTGCGCTAGCTAATAGCTAAGCGAACCATTTTGGTAAATTTCTCTCTTGTTTAGCTACCAAATAAGACAATGATTGACGAGGATAATAAGACACTGTGGTGTGGTAATTTGCCAGAACAAGCAACCGAAGAACTTTTGTATGAATTGTTTCTTCAGGTAAATGACTGTCATAATTTGCATACTCGCATAAGTTTTTGTTGTTTCTAGCTCATAATTACACAATTATCTTTGTTTTTGTAGGCGGGACCGTTGGAAAAAGTAAGGATACCGAAAGAACGAGATGGGAGACAAAAAAATTTTGCGTTCATTACCTACTGTCATGAGGTATCTGTGCCTTATGCCATGAACTTATTCCGAGGGACGGCACTGTTTCACAGAACACTTTCGCTACAATGCCGAGGCCGAATGGCTCTGCTGCCGCCGCCGATACGCTGCTATGGACCCGACCCATCACTAGACTTTGTGTCTCAGGCTAATGTAGCGCAACAATTCGCAGAAATGACTGATCGGTTACAAGAAGAGCATAGAAATGTGTATACTCCCAGACATACCCATGATCTTAATGACAAGCTAGTGCAAGCCAGTTTACAGGGTAACTGGAGTCATAGACACCATCCATACAGGTCTGATAAGAATCACAGTCGTGACAACAGGGACAACCACACTGACAATTATCACAACAACCGCAATAAGTATGGCAATAGCAATTGGAGAGATAGAAGAAGTCAAAAGAAAGGCAATTATCACAGACGAGACTGACTGTAAAGATTAAATATTGTATATTTTAATAATTTTTTTTTACAAAAGCTGTATATAAGTTTTAATACAAAGCAGTTACTCGTTCAATAAAAAGTTAACAATGATAATTTTAAAGCTATTCTTATGCTGTGTTCAGACAGCATACTTAATGCATGCAGAATATTTCTGGGTTTTATCTCATATCTGTTCATCCAATATAATACCCATTTCATCTAAGAAAGATCTGAACTTTCCCTGAAATAATAAATTGGCCAGCTTTATTTAAAAATGTAATATCTCAATTAACATATACTGTCAGCATCTTGGTATTTCTAAATTATTTAGTATCCTGAATATAAAGTTTAAGACAAATTTCTATTTGAGCATTTTTCGCTGCTCTATTGTTCATTATATATGATAGTGCTTGCACCATAATACTTACTAAATTACTTTTGTATTTGTGCATTACATATGACATGATTTCCCAAATTAAAGCAACAGAGATAATGTATAAACCTATTGCAATTGCTTTTTGGTCGATACCAAATGTATCCAAAGTCAATATCTTGAATAGTAGGTAGCTCCCAAGCAAGCCACGAACAATCATGAATGACACAAAATATAAGACTTCAACTAATACAAATACTATGCTCTTCTCAAGTCCCATGTTCCTAAGAAACCTGCAAAAAGCAAAACAGCATATTTTCAATGTGTTGGGTTCTTTACAAAGCACTAGTTATATTGCAGACATACACACTTGCTACACCAACTGTCAAAATAAGCAACAGATATATTGGTCTAACACACCATGAGATTATTGTTGTCCTTTTTTTCATGCTTCACCTCCAACTATGACAAATCAACACATTTTGGTGCTTTGAGAATGGACCCATAGAGAGCTTGAAACGCGTCAGCGTGTAGTGTAGTGGTTGTGGTGATAATAGATGTTGAGAAAATTTAAAACACTTGCTATACTTTACTTTAGACATAGCATAGGGAGGGATTTTACGAAATACCCATGGGATCGAGAGTTCTGCCACCGGAACGAAGCCGCGGGCAAAAGCTAGCACCCTTATATTTATATCAATGGGTTCAACATAATATGTACACTTTGAAAGTTAGAGCTACAATATGGCAATCCATTTACCCTGACCAGAAATTAATGACTCATTGAGGAGAGGCACCACTTGTCTCGTTTTGTGCATTATACGGTAGCCCTGTGTTCATACAAGGGCTTAGTTTCTTATATTATTTGCAACATAGTGAGGTGTTTTATATTCCTCATCAGGGTAAACCTACAGTAAAATATTTGCTGCGTACACACACACACCATCTAGTTTGTAGTAACGGATTTGTAGCTTCCATCAGAGCAAGGGTACACGCAAATGTACATCCCGTCCGTTCCTTCTGTATGTACATATCTATGGCCACAAGGGAGCAAAAGTGATGGCATAGGATCAGTTTACTGTCTCTCCAATACAAGAGGCACCACAGTAAATCAAATGCGAAGTAGCCCCACGACCATATCATCAACATGTAGTGGGATACTAGAATGGGTGCTGTAACAAACAATAGTCTTGCATGAGAATAGGCTAGTGGACTCATATCACAAATAATAAAAAATATATGTATTTCATATAGTATTAGGTCTAGCGAACTTAAATACGACGATTTTAAAACATAACAGTAAAATAATGTCGTGGAAATTAAATTTAAAAATGTATTTTTTAATCTGTAATTTGAAACGTCAAAAACACTCCGGGCCATGATCGTGACGCGTGACGTCATAGAATTTTTAAACAACGGAAACAACTGATTAAACGTCATCCGCATGTCAATTTTGAATGCGTTTTTGTTTTATTCTCACTTTGCTTACAAACTATGTGACGTCACAAGTCTCGACACAGATAATCTATAGAAAATCATGGCCGGCAGCGTTTTCGTCTGTTCATGAGAAGTTCATTTTAAAATTGAGTTTTATAGTGTTTTAAGTCCCACAAAAATGCAATAATTTTTTTACGGTCTAATGGAACAAAATTAACAATTTTAGTCACTTTTAAAAAAAGAGTAGAATAGCCTATTCTTATAAAAAATTCTATCGAAATCTTAGAGAATGATTGAAATTTAGACAAAAAATAACAAGTAACACCGTAGGTCATCGCGTCCCACAAGACAGCCTTATGCTAGGCCGTATTTCCCAAGCCCACCAATACTCGCGTTAGCTAGTCTAGTTACTGACCCACCATAGAACATTTACATAGTAAACGTCATAACGAGTGCGATATCACTATGACGTTTACTCTGAAAAGGTTCCATGGGTGGTCAGGAATTAATTTCCTCGATCGTACATAATAAAAGAACTGATAGGGTTTGGCTGTTACCCCCGTATATTATATTACTCTATGGCTGTTACTTTCAAGTTGCTTGCAGCAAGTCTATCTGCCATTCTCCACCAATGAGAGACAAGCTACTGTCCTATGGTTAGTGGAAATTGTCAAAAAAGACCTCACTCGATACGACACTAGCGATCCTAGCGGATTTTTAGCGGACTCGCGATGGCCCTCATTCCGATAGTGACGTCAATTTATCTATCGTTTGAAGAAACTCTAACTTTTTACCTCGGAAAATCTTATTACTAGACCTACTTACCAGTAACGTGTAAGTCCCATTTGTTCCATAGAACCATAGACTTAGTGACATGTACTTACAGATCACTCACGAGTATAGCTTGACATGTTTCGGACTAATCCGTAGTCCTTCGACTGTCATACGTGAGCGATCCGCGTGAGATGAGTCTCATGGTAGTGTCATGTTAAAACCATAGACTTATACATGTACTTTCGTAACTCCTTCGGTACTCCATTTAAGTTGCCAATTTTGTGGACTAAATTAGTGCCACGGGTGCCGTGCCGACGGCCGCGCGCACCGCTCCCCGGCCGGCGGCGAGCTGGCAATCCCGTTCGTGTTCAAAATGTTCCAAAGGTTTCCTGATGTTTATATCAATGTATAGAAGTGATAAAGAATAAATTTTGAGCTCTTCTCAGTTATATTAAACAAAAATGGGGCTTACCCCATATAACTATAACGTATAATTTATTGCTTACTAGTGAACCGTTGCAGGCAGATATTCCCTATGTCGCATTGCATAAGCCCCGAGATAGTCGCGACCGACCCGTGAACTAGGGTGACCGCCCGCGAGTAATACTCCGGAGTCTTCTGTGGCACCTTATCTTTACACCAGAAGTACAACCAGGTCCAAAATAAAAAAGACGAGAGCTTCAACAGCGTTTGAAAACTCAACTCTGGCACGAAATACATTGCATACTGCATTCGGGATTGTTTAACTAACTCTTGAGTTATAATTATAACTATTTACTTGTTGGTGTTGAGATGTTGTGTTTGATTCATGTTGTCACATCAAATTGACAGATTTTACATTGAGGTAGAATGTAAAATTCAAGCAGGTTATGGTTTCAAAGTTGAGATTAAAGAAATTCGAGGTCAAACTGCGATATAAAATTTCTTCTTTTACATAATTCAGTTAAAAATATTTGCGTCCATTAGTTAGTTTTCTCTAACCGTTTACACTTGGTTTGTAATAGTCTACTTAATGGTTACACCAAGCCAAGGATAATTAAGGTTCCGTACCAAATTGGTAAAAAGGAACCCTTATATGGTGCGACTCAGTCCGTCGATCCGTCTGTCTGTCACAGCTGATTATCAATATTGCAACAAGAGGGGGTTGAAAATTCAAAGTAGAGCTACTAGGTCATGTGGGGTATCATATTATGAAAGAGCGTTATTTGTCTGCACATTTAAATTTATTTTTTTTTTACGATGCATAGTTTTCGAATTTTAATGAAAATTAATAAAAAAACTGTTCTTGCTAAACTCTGATAAGGCTTATGCCCCGCGGCTTTGCCCCCGTGAAATATTTCAAAATGGGCTAGTTCCCTATCCCGTTGGAATTTCGAAAAATCCCTTCTTAGTGCATCTCTAGGGTACTCAAGGTATATGTTTGCCAAATTTCAAGTCTCTAGGTTCAGTCGTTTAGGCTGTGCGTTGTCTGTCAGTCAGTCAGCCAGTCACGGTACTGTTTTATAGGTATAGAATATAAGCTATGGGGTGAAATAGTTTTCTAATCGAATTGCTTTGGCTTAGCCTTGAGGTTGCCACGTATTTACCGTACCACTTCATGAAAACTTAATAACGTGTAAGTTAGGTACCCGGGGATAGGTGTGTATCCATATGTCACTATCTATATAAGCATTCTAAGCCTCTACCTACACCTACATATGTATATCTACCCATAATACGCCTACTGTCCTTGGTAATTATCGAAGAAAAATGAAAGAAGACCGTTAGAGATTCAAAGGTTATTCATTTAATTCTCGTCTATTAAAATCTTATAAACATACATATAAGTCCATATTAATGTATATTCGTACAGTCAAGAAAAGTTCGCTCCGTTGGAGGATAACAATAAGTCCATAAAATGTTTGTTCGTTTATAAACAATAATCTAATTTACTACAAAAATACCTTTCGCACAGTTCAGTCATTTTAATGCACAATTTAATAAGACACTGGATTTTTAAGTTAATTTCAAGTAGTATACGACACGTTTACCTATAAGATGAAGAATATGAAACTGTAAACTTTCCGTTAGCTATGTAGGTGGTCCTAAATTGGGACAAATATCAGACTTCACAGTATTTTTAACGTCATCGTAGTTTATCGAGGAATTTCTGTATGGCTCGGTAGCGATTGGGCTGCATGGACTCTTTGAGCATAGGGCGGAATCTGTCGTCTTCGAGTAGCGCGAGACAGAGCAGGCGCGCATGCATGCGGGCCTCGGCGCAGGCGTCGCCGAGCAGCTCCCCCGCGGCGCGCAGCAGCAGCGTGCGCGGCTCCGGCGGCAGGTCCAGCACGCGCGCCGCGCCGCGCCGCTCCACCAGCCGTGTGAGCGCCTGCGCGGCCGCCGCCCGGCACGGCCCCGCGCGGTGCCCCGCGCCCCGTCTCGACAGCGCCACCGCCGCACGAGCACTGCTGCTGCCGCATGCTACGCGCACCAGAGCCCCGGCCGCGTCGGCACGCAAAAACCTATTTACGTCTGCGCAACGCTCTAACAATGCCGTCACCGCGTCCTCCAGCTCCGTGTCCAGCGACCGCCCTCGGTGCTCGAACAGAGCCCCCATCGTGGAGCACGCGGTGCGAGCCACGCGGGAACGCAGCGACCTCACGTGCGTTGCCGCCGAGCGGACCACAGCCCGCCAGCTCGCTGCCGGCGCTCGGGCTCCGTTATCGGCAGCGAGTCTCTCCATTTCTATTAGTGCGTTAACTATTAATTCCCAATCTTCGTGCTTCGCTGGGACGACACATTCATTTAGCGCGGAGCGCACATCCCGTTCACAAGCAAGAGGCTTCTGGTTATAAACATCGCTCTCGGGTTCGGGTGAGCGTTGCCCACTTTTTACTGGGCTCACAGATTCGCTTCTGTTTCTGGACGAAGGGGGAGTGGGTGACAACTGCCTGCTTTGAGGTCGGGAGAAAGGTGATTCAGCCCGCGTGAAGTTTAAGGAGTTCAATGATTTTTGGGAGCATTCCTCTGCGTTCTTATGGAGGGAGTTACTGTCATTTAGATTAATCTCATTTTGCGAATCGGCGCTTTTGATGGATTTCTCTGAGTAATCTTCGACACGTATGGATGGTGAGCGCGGCGGAGGCGGTGCGTCGTCGACTTCATCCACAGGAATGTCCACTATTGTAGTCTCTCCGAAAATTAGGCTCTCCGGTGTTATCCTTTTATTTTCATCCTTCTCTTCAATGACATCTTCACAGGTGGCGGTGAGAGCGCTCGAATCCCTGTAATAATAGGGACAAATTGAATTCTTTACACGTTTAAGTGACATGAAGTGGTAAATACCTTCGTAGATATAAGTGTTTGTTGTTAAGTGTCCGGGGACGTGAGTCGTTGGGTCGGGCTAGGTTGGTTACCGCGTGTGCGAGGGTAGGTCGGCGACGAGGTCGAGCGCGAGGGCCGGCGGCGCGGCGGGCGGGGCGGGCGCGACGGCGGAGCGGGGGCGAGGGCAGCAGCACAGCAGCATGGCCGCCTACCGCCGCGGCGCCTCCGCGACTGCCGACACCCTGCCCGCCGCTCGCACGCCCGCCGCCGCTACCTACCGCGATCGATCGCCACCACATGTTGATGAACTCACCACTCTACCTGCATATTATGCAGATTAGGTAACATTCTCGGAAATTCCCCCGTTTGCCGCCCGTCAAGGAACAATGTGGGTAATAACATTAGCAAAAATTAGAAGTCGTGTCGCAGTTTGGCTATTGTACCTAATTGTAAAAATAATAATAAAGAAGGTGCCATGGCCTTGACGCAGCCGGCTCGTTACTTAATCATGTGAATACAGCCTCGTCACTCCGGAGCCGGCAGTAAAAGTCACCAACTGCACCAACCCAAAGAAAGGGGAAACAAAATGCTATTGTTGTGGGTGTTGTGTACCATTCGCGAAATAGGAAGTAACTAAAGAAATGTGCTACGAAACCCAATGATGGATCAATTTTATAAGTACAGAAATAGTTCCGACAAGCTCTATTTGGTTCCAAGGTAAAATCTAACGTAGGTAGGTTAGGTACTTAGGTAACTAATCTATTAAGGGAAGGAGATCACTGAATAGAGTCCGGATCGCAAGCGGTCATCTCATTTTATTACACTAAGCAACCATCTTCTGGATATGGTGTTAGTCGGGCCACTTTCAGCTACTTTATGGCACAAAAAGTACTAAGGAAAATAAGTAGGTACCTTGCCTCATCTGCAATTACTCTGGTGTTGCAATGTTTATGGGCAGTGGTGATCGCTGATCGCTTAACATCAAGAGGCCCATTTGCTCGTTCAGTTCCCCACTTTTTTCCTTATTGTAGGTAAGTAAGTACATACCTACTTTTTTTTGACACTATTGTACTGATATTTAATTCACTTTCCAAGATATCAACGGCCTCCCGGATTCTGATTCCCGAACTTAGCCATACTGAAGTCATCAACGGACTCGCACGTTTTTTATTTGAACTTGACAACCCCCCCTCCCCCCGACATTTCCATTTCAAAATGTAATATCTCAAAAACGACTGAACCGATTTCGATGTAACGTGTCTAAGAACCATTGCAGGAAAACCTGTTTTCAAGTATAAAAAAACCGCATTGAAATCGGTTCCACCGTTTAAGAGCTAGGGTGTCACAGACAGACACACATAGCGGTCAAGCTAATAACACGATACCCCTTTTTTTGCATCGAGGGTTAAGAAACCTAAACTGAATAGAGCTGAAACTATTTTTACAGCCAACTTTTAAGTTTAATACAGTACAAGTGTACATTTAAGAGCTATTAGCGGCTGTTTGCGGAGCCCGAAGTGGAGCGATTCAGCGATACGGGAAATGGGTCGTCCACATACACGGAGAATGGAAGCCGGCCAATAATTTCAGTTCCAAAATGTAGGTTAGTGGTGCCACGCAATTACGGGAATGGTCACACCACATGTGTTTCTGAATTAATCGATATTGTATGTCGAGTTTGACAGCTGATTGTGTTGTGATCGTTTCATTCAATTAAAGTAATGAAAAAATAAACCTAAACTACTCTACCAGCTTTTGCCCGCGACTTCGTAAGCGCATAAACCCCGTTTATTCTCTATCCCGTGGGAATTTCAACAAATCCGTCCGTATATCCTTAATGCTTCTCTACATCATAACGGCAACCTCTATGACAAATTTCAGCCTTCTAGGGTCAAGGGTTTCGGTTGTGCGTTGTCTGTCAGTCACTCAGTCAGTAACGGAAAAGTTTTATATAAATATGTATTGATATATGATATACAGATTGTGCACTGTGGATACGGACAATGCTACCAGGTTCTGACTGACGTTACTAAAATGGGTTCTTAGTTTTTGACGCCCTCAATCCGTAGTCAATACAGAAAAAAATTGTGCATGGTCCTTCGTGCCGGATAGGAGTGCGAAGTGTTTATTTTTAACCCCCAACCCAAAAAGAGGGATGTTATAAGTTTGACGTATGTATCTGTCTCTGGCATCATAGCTCCCACACGGATGGACCGATTTCGATGCGGGTTTTTTTAATCGAAATGGTTCTTAGTAAATTTCATTAAAATCTTACAATGTCGGGGGTAAGTTGGTTAGGTTATTTATACTAATCATTCAACGGCGTTACTTTGAACTATGAACTTTAGAAACTTAGATTAAGCAGTTGACTCAGCCCTTAGCCGACCAATTTCCTGGTACTTACGCTTATTGTTTTTCGAAAACAGTGCGTAATAAAACGAAAACATTACATTGCCTTGGCCATAAAAACGCCCGTTGACATTTGGAGGCCAAATTTTTGCGCATTTTTATTTCGGCCTCGACCGTTTCCGTCGTCATTATAATTAGTTTTATCGATCAACTAGACTTTAAGGGTGAGTGACTCGAGTCAACGGTGTAATTGACATTCCTATTTGTGCCAGTTTCATATTGATAACCATCGACAGCCGTAACAACCACAATTTAATTTAGAAATCCCCATTCCAAATGTTTAGGGGTACCGTTCAAAATTAGGATCGCGTGGTTAAAAATGGGGTCGCAACCGCAACAAATCGCTAAATACCTACCATTAAAAAGTCGCTTTCGTCGTCTAGACATCTTGACCAATGTAAAAGTTTTGACCTACATAAATGCAAACAACTTATCAAAAACAATATTTTTTTGACAAAATACTCTCGTAGGTACAGTCAAGTGCGAAAATATGGGTGCATACATTACTAAAAAATGATGTCCCATGGCACTTATGCCGGCGAATTAAGGTTACGGTATTGTTGTTGTGGTGGATTAATTCGATACATATTTTTACACGTGACCGTACTTACGACCTATTCTTTTTAGGGTTCCGTATCTCAAAAGGAAAAAAACGGGACCCTTAGAGGATCACTTTGTTGTCCGTCTGTCTGTCTGTCTGTCTGTCAAGACCCTTTTTCTCTGGAACGCGTGGAGGTAGCATGCTGACATTAATATCAAATACCTGCCTGCCTGCGGTCCCTTGAAAAAATCAACATTCTAAGTCAACGCAATCAAAAGATACAGCCATTAAAAAGGCTATTTCCATACAAATTGCCAAAATCCGAAAACCCAAAGGGTAAGTACTTCCAGTTGTCCTAGAAACTTGAAATTTGGTATGAAGGTAGCTCTTATAGCACAACCACTTAGAAAAGTCTCAAAATCTTAAATTTTTATGTCTGTCTGTAGTTTTCGCAGACCAATATAAGTTGACCCTACACTGCGTACATTTTGCTTAAGAGCCCTACTAATACTGGACTTCTTAAAAGACTAGGGAAAAGCGTTAAATCTTTCTACGGAACCGTCGTGCGCGAGTCCGACTCGCACTTGTCGGGTTTCTTAAAATTCCGTCTGTTGGTCTCTGTTGCCGCTGAAGCCTTTGGACGTGTAATTAGGATTTGCTATAAAGGCTGACTGCCGCACTCAGTGACGTCAATAAATTTTACTACTCAAAAAATCACACTGATAGTTACGATAAATGTTGTCTTTATAAACTTGTAAAAGTAAACTCTGTAGCTTGGTAAAAAGACACGATAAGTTATAAAGAAGTAAGTATACCTAGTTAGTTATTAGTTATTTCCATAGTTTGCCATCTGGAGAAATTCCCAAGCAAGCAAGGTCAATATCCAAGTTTAAAAAACTGGCCCAGGGCGACTCGAACTCGCGCACCAAGGGGTTCCGTGCAAATTTGTAGGTATGTAAATAAATAGTTCGTCTAACCACACGAATCGAGTCCCAAAGATTTTTCTCTAATTTTCCCCGAATGTTTTAAGATGTGCAGTTTAGCATAACCCTGGTCCTAAGCAAAATGTACGGTCATTTTGTATTGGTCTGTGACATATACAGACAGACATAAAAATTTAACATTTTCAGACTTATGTCATTGGTTGTGCTATAAGAGCTACCTTCATACCAAATTTCAAGTTTCTGGGACAACTGGAAGTATCTATCTACCCTTTAGGTTTTAATAACACAGCATAATTTGTATGGAAACACCCTTTCTAATGACTGCCCTTTGATCGCGTGGACTTAGAAGTTTTATTTTTTCATAGCTTCAAAGGACTGAAGGTTTGAGTATTTGATATCAATTTCAGCTTGCCACCTAAACGCGTTCCAGAGAAAAGGGGTCTTAACAGTCAGTCGGACAACGAAGTGATCCTACTTACAGGTTCCGTTTTTCCTCTTGAGGTGCGGAACCCTAAAAATGGACAAAACAAAGTTAATTCTTAATGTAAGGAAGCGGATAATTTCAGTAAGTACTTATAGGCACTTATATTTACAAAGTTCTTGTCAGGGAAAGGTACATTGACCTATAAGATTGTTGACCCACCTGATGATAAGTATATCAAAAATCCATTCTATATTCATATTGCATATAAAATATCAGGAGATATTACTTTTAACTTTAGGTTCTTCTATGTTCTATGTACTTACCTACATAACTAGTTCTCTTTAGTTATACCTGTTTGCTTTTTATTTTAATTGAAGCCGATTCCGGTGCGTGTTTTGGTCGTTAATCATTATTTAATACCCAAGTACCTACCTACCTTACCTAGTTATTTTGCTCAGTAGACTATCTGACTGAAGCAAACCATACGTAATGAAAAAAAAAACTTACTTGTCACATATTGGAATTGGTAACAGTGGTTTTTGCGGAGAATCTCTTTCCACTTGTGAAATACCTGTTGACAAATATTTTCATTATTAATTTATTACTGTAGACTGCACTGTAGGTACCTACCCACATCACACTTCTAGTTCGTAGTTCCCATTTATTTGTCATAAAACTGTGAAAGCATGAAAGTTAGTGTTTAGAGTAGATTTTAAATTCGTAAAACAAGAATCAGAAACAAATATTGCCGAATTACCTTTGAGCTTCGCCTAAGCCGTTAATTATCGCGCAAAGCAAAAATTTCTACGGATTGGTGAACTAACTTCGATTCATTCGGTGAGTTGTTTTCAACCATTTCAATCACTTTAAGACTATCACTTACTAGGAAGAGGTGCGGAGTCAGGCAAAGGCCTTAATCGTCTCGGGGGAAGCGGCGCTGCTGGCGAGGGAGTGGACCTGGCTCGCCTCCTCACTGGCACCGGGAGATGGGAACTCCTAAATGAAAACTTTCGTTAACTTCCGTCACTCGTAACGTAACGTAAGGTATTTCAGTACAAATTATTATCTGGTTTACTTAATTAATTACCTTGCAACATGACCGGCTCTGTTCTCTACAGGTTTGCTGAGCCGCTCACGTAACTGTAATTTATTTTCATGTTTAAATTAAACCATACTCACAATACAATTAAACTCGTAAGTTTGATCGGGTCGTCGACTCTGTCTCTCACCTTATTGCAGAAAACATCGGCTCTCGATGTGTCAGCCAGTCTTCTCCGAACAGCAGTCAACACTGCTGCTGGACCAGCTGCCTTGGCAAGACAAAGAGCAGCACGGAGTTGAGAACTTTGGGCGCGTTCCATATCTCCTGAAGCCTACATAGTAAGTTTAAAAGATACTCAGAGTCAAGGGAAACCAACAAGATATCATCTTAGTAAGTACTTTTAAATAGTTATTTTACCCCAATCATCGCAGGGTCGAAAACCAAATCTACTAGATTGTGCAGCGGTATGGTTTGCAGCATCGCATGGGGTAAGGCAGTTGGAGGTGGATCTCTTCCTATCCTGGCAACCAGGGCAGGTAGAAGCTTCCTAACGCAGTCTTTGCTGGCGCCCCTCAAGAGGGCGCAGACTGCTCCTTCGGCTGGGGCTTTGGCTGCTGAAACCTGTGCAAAACATAACGATCAGTGACCAAACAGCAGAATGTCTCATTCTATCTGGAGAAGTTTACACTCATAAAGAGGGTAAAAGTTATGCAAATAGGGTCACAAATTTACTTAGACAAGTCTGCAATGGGCCGGAAGAACTCGGCGTTACTTATGGGTGTAACTCATAAACCTTCAGCTGTGTGTTAGGTATTCCACCAGCCTATTTCTTCGTTCACTTTAGAATGCTGTTGCCAAAAGAAGAGACTTACTTCTTCACTCAAAGCCCACATATGTTGTACGAGAGACAGTGCCGCTGGTTCAGCACGCCGCACATTATCAGCTTCCAAGAGTGCGCTGTGAAGCTGATCTGCAGCCTTCACAGCTGCTATCCAATTTTCCTGGATTTTTAAGTCGGGTGGTTAAAAATGTGCTGTTTACTTGCTTACATAATCGTAAACTAAAAACTTCTAACTAAAGGTAGCCAGAATGCATCAGTTGAAATAGTAAAGCGATGGCAGGTAACAATGATCGCAAGAGCGCGTATCAAACTTACAAGGGCTGTTTGATAAGTACCCGTTTTCTAGATATATTAATATCACTGGCCGCAAATAAGTATACCACCTTTTAAGCCATTTTTCAGAGGCGGGAAAATTAAAAAAAAAAGCATTCTTTTGTTTTTTTTTCTCATTTGACAACGATTCAGTGAAGGCGTGAACTTAAAATTGTTAAAATGGAGAAAGAACAGTATCGGTCTGTAATTAGATTCTTATTTTTGGAAGGAAAAACATGTGATGAAATAAAAGTAATAATGCAAGCGGTTTACCATGAATGTGCTCCTTCTATGACAACCGTCAGATATTGGTATAACGAGTTTAAGCGGGGGAGAACAACCGTCTTTGATGAGGATCGCCCAGGCCGGCCAGTTGAGGTGACTACAGACGATATGGTTAAGAAAATTGAAAATATCGTTTTAGCCGACCGCCGAATTAAACTTCGAGAAATCATTGATGCTGTAAACGTTTCAATCGAGAGGGTACAACACATATTAGAAGAAAAATTGGGTATGAAGAAAGTATCGTAAACGCGGCACCGACTGACTACTTCGGAGCAGTGTTTGGCCGTGTTCAAACGTAACCCGAAGGAGTTTCTGCGTTGTTTCGTGACCGTGGACGAAACGTGGGTCCACCACTACACCCCGGAAATGAAAGAGCAGTCGAAGCAGTGGATTTTACCGGGTGAACCTGCTCCAAAGAAAGCAAAAACCGTCCCATCGGCTGGAAAGGTCATGGCGACCGTTTTTTGGGATTCGCATATATTGACTATTTAGAAAAGGGAAAAACAATAACAGGGCAGTACTATGCCAATTTATTGGATGAATTTGACGCCGTGTTGAAGGACAAACGATCCCATTTAAAAAAGAAAAAAGTACTGTTTCATCACGACAACGCCCCGGCTCATTCGTCCAGAGTTGTGACGGCTAAATTAGCACAGTTACGCTACGAACTATTGTCTCACCCCCCCGTATTCGCCAGATTTGGCCCCATGCGATTTCTTTTTGTATCCCAACCTAAAAAAATGGCTCGGTGGCAAGCGATTTGGATCAAATGACGAAGTCATTGCCGCCACAGAGGCCTATTTTAATGACTTTCCAAAATCATACTTTTTGGATGGTTTATTGAAGCTTGAGTTGAAATGTATAGAGTTAAAAGGTGACTACGTAGAAAAATAAATGCATATATACAAAAAAAAAGTTTTTTTTTCCATAAACGGGTACTTATCAAACAGCCCTCGTATGTAAGCTAAGACCCAAATAGGTCTTGTTGAATTTCAATGATTCATCCAGTTAATCACCTTCGAAACAAACGATAGCGATGGTATGCTTTCACCAGCAAATTGATCCCGTCACGCACATAGTTTTTCGACTAGTTGAACAATTGTTACTCATTTAATTAAAGCACTATTATCACTAGTCAAATCGGCAAGTATCTACTTGTATTTACTGTTATTTAGTGACATGGTCAGATTAGTAATGAATACCCCAACTAGTAAAACCTAAACAAGCAATACCTTAGTAGCTGTCGCACATACCTATTTCTAACCTACCCTGGAACCATTTCACAGTAAACGTCATAGTAGCTAGGTCATTGTGAATTAGTGACATCGCGTTGCCTGGGCAGGTCAGGAATTAATTCCTTAAGACTTTTACAAGCAATTATTATCGCAGCTATTGGAAGAAGTATTTAAGTATCTGTGTTTTTCTTTTTGAAGCACACAAACCATAGGTACAACTTCTATTAAGTAGTTTTCATATTACCGTGTTGTGTAGCTGATCTGACACGTGTCTTGGAACCACACCCAAGTCTTCCCATTGGTAGTGAGTGCGGAGAGGGGAGGGTCCTCGAGGCGACAGGAAGTCAGTCTCGGCAGGCGGCGACGACGCCAGTAGACTCAGCACAAATCTAACAAATGGTGTATTAGTCCAGTATCTCAAAGCAAGAGTTAAAACAGTACCTAGATTAAGTATAAGTATAAGAAGTTGTTTTACAATAGGTAATTTTCAGCGCCGGCCCTAGCCGTTGATCAGAGTAGAGCGAGATTGTCTTTTGGCGTCCTTTGGTCGACATTTTAATTTTGAGGTGGAACCTGGAAATTGTACTTCGCATTTGGCTTTTTGCGCCTCTTCCCTTGCTATCTGACGGGCGCCTAGAGGGACCGTTTCTCTCGCTTTACCTCAGGGCCGGCGCCCTCATCCTTAAAATCTTCAATTGTCAGCAATAAAGCGCAATATCTTACCCATCCTGCTCCAGATGCAAACGCGTCTGTCTCCGCCGTGGTGACACCGTCGGACTTCGCTGCAGATTGTGAAGCACTTCCACTTCCCTGTGTTGTTCCACTGGACTGGAAAGTTTATCCGGGGCCCGAACTTCAGTTAAGGTCAGAGTGAACCCAGAATCATTCAATTTGCCCTCGCCGGAACCATCGTTCTTCGACCTGAAGTAATCGTATAATTCGCTTAATGATTTCGATTTTAACTTCACTTTATTGTATGTCGTTGTTGTCGTTGCAGTTACTTCGGTCTGATTCCGTGATTTGCCGTTTATAACTGGCAATGGAATTCCGCTCTTTTTAGACTTTTGCTGCGACTCCCTCTCGAATGCTTCACGTTTTATTTCGTTCATTCTACTTACTATTAATGGTGTAACTTGCACAGACGCTTCCTCTATGTGCGAATGTTCTATGGCTAATGGTGTTTTTTGATGACTATCGTCTTCGCTCGTTGCTATGTTTTCACTGTCAGGCGTCCGAATTTTTACACTTTCTCCACCAAATCGCACCTTTTTAACTACAACGTCCAAATCTTCAGAGTCACCGTCGCTATATCTCAACATATTTCGGTCAGAACTATCGCAGTCTTCCTCGCTACCCGTATTTTTTTCAGATTCAGTCTCATTCTCCTCTAAGACAGTCATCGTAATGGCAGTGTCGGAATCAAACTTTATTTCGGTTTCGATTATCACTTTCGCGTAGTTGTTGCCATAATATGGTACATGGCTATAAGAGTCATCGGATGAGGTGTCGCCTGCTGACGACCGGACCGGCGTCGGTCGTGGGCTATTGAAAACATGATTGATTTTAACCAGTTGATGGCTGTTTTTATCCCTGTAAGTGGTTTTTCGGGGAGCATAGTACACATCAAGCGAGTCTTCATCGTATACTTCACACAATATCCGAAACTTGTCCTGCACTTTTGATTCCAATCTAGACAGATGTGTCACGTAATCCCTCGGACCAGAAACTCTCCTTAACTTAATTAGTGATCGCAGCGCTACATCTCTATGTACATGATCGAAAAGCTTATCCCCTAAAGTCTGGAAAACAGGAAATATGTCCAACGAAGGATTTCTTCTTTTCAATATCGCCATGACGGAGGGTATGGATAATATTAGGCCTGTTATGACATTGACTTTCGTATCAAAATCAGCCGAATGTGGTCTAATATTATGATAAGAACACTTGTCTAAAAGAGAACGTGCTGCGCACTCCGGATCTTCACAGTGAAAACAAAACACTTTCAAGGCATCCAATGCGGCTTTGCGCACGTTCGGAGATCCATGTCCCAAGTTATCTATGACTTGGTCAAAGGGAAAAGTTAACGCGTTTCCGGAAAGCGGCAGAAGATCAGCGAGCACTCGGAGGGCATGCAAGCGGACTTCCCATTCAGGATGCGTGAGGCGGTCCCGGATGGCGACGTACAGGAGTCCCACGTCGAGGTCCGGCGGCAGCGCCCGGGCGCGCAGCACGCGGTCCCACAGTGGAGCGAGGGGCGGAGGCGCCGTCTCCGGCAGTTGCATGGTGTCGGAATGAGCGACAGTGCCGGCCGGTCGCGTGCCCGGCCGCGCCGCGTCGCGAACACAACTGGGTTAATGATCGGACGGTACGCCACGCCGTCCCTGACCAATCGATGGGACACACATGCACACTTAGCCCGACGGTTAACCCCATAACGTCTCCAGACATAACTACATCTGTACACGCACAGCTATAAATATGAAATAATGTTGTAAAGAAAAAAAACTTTTTACGAAAAGATTACATTAATTAAGTAGCTTAAACTAAACCCAACTGTTCATAGTTATGTAATCAACCTTTGTTATTGCGTTAAAGTTTAACGAAGAAGGTCATGGGTAGCGGTATGAAAATAGGTATACATTGTATGTTTTTAGGGTTCCGTACCTCAAAAGAAAAAAACGGAACCCTTATAGGATCACTTTGTTGTCCGTCTGTCAGTCTGTCAAGACCCTTTTTCTCTGGAACGCATGGAGGTAGCATGCTGAAATTAATATCAGATACTCAAGCCTGCGGTCCCTTGAAGCTGTGAAAAAATCAACCTTCTAAGTCAACGCAATCAAAAGATACAGTAATTAAAAAGGCCATTTCTATACAAATTGCCGATTTTTAAAAACCTAAAGGGTACTTCCAGATGTCCTAGAAACTTGAAATTTGGTATGAAGGTAGCTCTTATAGCACAACCACTCCGAAAAGTCTCAAAATCTTAAATTTTTATGTCACATATCAAAATACACTGTTTACCACTGCTAACGACATCTAGCGTCGAATAGGAGAACTTTGTGGATAACGCGCGGGCTCGAGATCATTGACGTTTGTTCGTCTACTCGCCACTCGCCACCAGATGGCAGTAAAATCCTAAGCAAAATAGGAGCTAAGGAACAGGGCTTTGCTAATACTGGACAACTTAAACACTGGGGAAAAGCAGGGAAATCTTTGTACGGAACCCTCGAGCGCGAGTCCGACTCGCACTTGGCCGGTTTTTTTATATTCAAAAGCCACAAATTGTATGTGTAGCTAAGTAGCTACGTACGTAATTGTCTTGTAATATTATGTGCAATAAAGAATTTACATACATACATACTTACATCTTGATTTGATATCCAAGTCGTTTGAACATGTAGGTACAGTCGAGTTCTCCAATATCTGAACAGCCAGATGTTCATAAATATCTCAAATTCAATTTTTTATTGCGTTTCACGTTGTTTCACATGGACCGTATGTGACTGGCAATAGAGTATGTGTATAGATATTTTTGAACGGTTGGCTGCACAGATATTGGAGAACTTGACTGTACTTACTATGTACCAATATTCTTGCACCTAATTTCGACTTAGGTAAATCTTAGCTAAACTAAACGTAGAATAAGGACTCTTAAATCCTAATAAAACGGCATATTTAATACTCAGTAAAAGCCAGTTTCCATTAAACATTGTACTAAATTAAACTTATGGAATGCAGTTATTTTTAGGGTTCCGTACCTCAAAAGCAAAAAACCGGCCAAGTGCGAGTCGGACTCGCGCACGAGGGTTCCGTAGAAAGATTTTAACGTTTTTCCGCAGTGTTTTAAGAAGTCCAGTGTTAGCAGAGCCCTGCTCCTAAGCAAAATGTACGCAGTGTGGGGTCAACTTATATTGGTCTGCGAAATCTACAGAGACACAAAAATTTTGGATTTTGAGACTTTTCTGAGTGATTGTGCTATAAGAGCAACCTTCATACCAAATCTCAAGTTTCTAGGACAACTGGAAGTACCCTTTAGGTTTTCGGATTTCGGCAATTTCGGAAATAGCCTTTTTAATGACTGTATCTTTTGATTGCGTTGACTTAAAACCTTGATTTTTTCACAGCTTCAAGGGACCGCATGCTTAAGTATTTGATATTAATTTCAGCATGATACCTCCACGCGTTCCAGATAAAAAGGGCCTTGTCAAACAGACAGACGGACAACAAAGTGATTCTATAAGGGTTCCGTTTTTTCCTTTTGAGGTACGGAACCCTGAAAAGAATAGGTCGTAAGTACGGTCACGTGTAAAAATATGTATCGAATTAATCCACCACAACAACAATACCGGAACCCTAAAAATGGAAATGTCATGACCCTTTTTCTCTGGAACGCGTGGAGATAGGTAGCAGGCTGAAAGTAATATCAAATATGCAAGCCTGCAGTCCCTTGAAGCTGTGAAAAAATTAAACTTCCAAGTCAACGCAATCAAAAGATAATAAACTAGGTACTTACTACGTAGTCATTTTCATACAAATTACTGTACTGTAAAAACCTAAAGGGTACTTGCAGTTGTCCTAGAAACTTGAAATTTGGTGTGAAGGTAAGTAGGTATTAACCTCTTATTAGCACAAATATTTGGAAAAATATGAAAATCTGTATTATGTCACAGACATTATGCTGAGGAGTAGTTAGGGCTCTGCTATAACTGGATAAAGTACTGGGGAAAATTATATGCAATGCACTTAATTTAAATATTTCTCCTAGAATAATATAGTTTTCATCATGTAATTTATGTTTAGTTGTTGATAGAAACATAATACCTACCCGCTATTTCCTTTCCACTCCGTTCAGCTGATACGAACGAAACGCTCGCCGCCATATTGAATCAAATGTCACCGAACGAGATAGTCGTAAGGAAAACAATCTCCTTGTTTGTTTTATTATTTTTGCTAGAATCAAGTATTTATTCACGATTATATCAAAATCAAAAGGATATTTATACACCTATTTAAAAATGACAATCGTTAATAGTGTTTTAATCATGTGTTCCTGTGAAAAAAGTACTAATCAAGTGTGACGCGGATCAAATAGAATGCGGACAAGATGAAGCTTTTATCGCTGTTATTTGCGATTATCGCTCCGATCGTCTTCGCACAGAATGAAAACTGCACGAGACCGAATAATCGCTGCGATTATAAGTCATCAGTGAGAACACTCGCGGAGACTCTAGGAAATAAATTTTATGACATAGTCATAAAGGAGCTCGGCAGCGAGTATACAACCCACTTCGAGGTACGCACTGCTTCCTACAAAGTGAGCCGATACCAACCCTCGGACAATGATCTGCTCCACTCCATTGCCAATAAGTTAAGTTACAAACTATCTTCTGCAACCAACATACTTCAAGAAATGAGCACAGCCATTAACGGCAACAATACTCCGTCCTACACGCACCCTTGTCCGTTTAACTCTATACGTAAGTCAGTTTTTATAAAAAATCTAGAATTATTTGAAAACGTACCTTTAGATCCAAAAACAAATATGATGGGCCGTTTTAAAGATTTGAAAGTGAAAAGACAGTATTATCTTTCACATATTGACTATGCCACTGACAAAGATTGTGTCACTATGCCACACTCTAACTTAAGATACCTATACCATAAAGTGGTGCATCCAAACCCCAAACTTGTGGTTTTTATAATTGATAACAACATGAGTTCTGGTTCACTACAGCATGCTGTTAGAGTAGCCCAAGAGACGGCCTATGCTTTACAAAGCACAGATGTGATTGCACTGAAAATGACTAACTCTACAGATTCCATTAAGTTTGAGGATACATGCAGTAAAGATGGCATGTCAGATCTAGGAAATGCTACTGAAAATAACAAACTTTTACTGCGAGAATACCTTTCATCATTAGACATTGCTCCAACAAGTGTTTCTCCTCTCATTATTAACAAGAAACTGAAAAATTTACTTGCGGGAAAAACATTACCTGAAAACAAGCTGTTTATATTTTTAACAGATACTAAAATTCTCAAGAATGACACTTGGCTGAAAGTATTTCCTTACTCAACAAGTGATGACAAAATGAAATTTGCTATTGGACTGATATATGAAAATGATGCAGCTAAGAACAGTAGTCTGGGAATTTTGCATATTGACAAATGGCACACTCACTCTAGTAACCACTCAGTGCTTAGACTACACATTAACAACAGTGGAGTAGTTGGACAAGTAGCTTCTGCTTTCATTTCGCTTTTACCAGAAAAGTATAAGAACAAAGCTGTTAAAATAGAAGGGCCACTTTGGGAAGCAACAGAGAGAGATTTCATGGTATCTTTAGTGCTTCCATTATCTTCAGGAATTCTAGGCTTGGATTTATATTGGTCTGATCTTGCCGAAGACATTATATATTTCAAAGTTCCAAACCTAAAAAAGAGAGTTTTTGTGATGGATTTTTCTGGTAAAGTTCTTATGCACACTTTCTTTCCAAGGCCTGAAAAAGCATCTGAAAAAATTAAATTTACTGACCTTGAAAGTATTGAAACCTATGACTTCATTAATAGCATTAAACAAGAAATGTTGTTAAAAGCTTTAGGTAATTTTACAGTCACTGATCAGACTTCTAGCAAGTCAATTGTTTATTCTTGGAAATGGGTTGAAAAGTTATACATTGTTTGTATTGTGTCAGAAACAATTGGAGAAAACGTTTTTAACAAAACAAACATTTTTCTTGCAAGAAGTAACAAAGAAATATTATTTCATAGATTAGATTTATTTCCACCAAAAAGTGGTAAAATGTGCAGGCATTTTAAACAGATAGCAACTATAGACCAAGGTACTGTGTATCTGAGTCCTTCTAGTTTTCAATCACCATTTACTTACCTGTACGATATGGGTGATGGTCAAGAAGCAGTAACATATATGCAAAACTATTTGGCATATTTGAAAAGTGTTGCTCATGGTTTGCTTTCTAATCCTGGGCTAAAGAATGAGATTCAACAAGATGTGGGCTTCCTTAATTCTCTTCTGTCATTTTATAAAAGACAGCACTTGCATGGAACCTACTCTAAATATATTGTCAGAAGATATGCAGTGACTGAGAGTGGAGTGCTAGTTATGTATCCAGGCACTGTCTTGGAATATGATTATGAACCTGTAAGAAGACCTTGGTTTACATATGCCCTAGAAAATCCAGATAAGATTGTACTTACACCACCCAATTTAGATGTTGGTGGTGCAGGGTATGTTGTGTCAATTTCATATGCTGTGAAAAGTCCATTTTATCCTACTATGGTGGTCTCAATGGATGTAACAATGGGCTTCCTTTATAAACTTCTCATTGACAGTATGCCATTGTGTGAAAAGGCGTTTGTTAAATGCTTTATTATGAATAACCGAGGTTACTTAGTATCCCATCCAGGTCTAATGGATCCCAACAGCTTAGGGCCAATAGAACAGCAACATATCACTCATAAAGAATCTATGATAGCAATAGACATGTTAAATCACAAGGGATTTGTAACAAAACGATTATGTAGCAATTTCTATGATAAGACCATACAAAGATTTTATGAATTTAATACTTCCCTTCCAAATGTTCTGTCTAATGTAGTGTCTGGAGATCACTGTGTCCATTACTACATAGCTGCCATTCCTGGTACAAGTGCTTTTATAGGACTTGTAAATGCGTCTTGCAGTGTTGGGGCTTTCTGCCCCTGTAGTATGGTTGATCGGCTTTGTCTCAACTGTAATCGCATGGAGCAAACAGAATGCGAGTGTCCTTGTGAATGTACCTCAGAACTATACGAGTGCCCTAATGCAAACTTTACTAAACTGCATCAAGAAATTCCTTTGTGTGGAATGATACCAGAAAATAATAATCATAAATCACATTATTTTCACAATTTTGCCGAAAATTTGAAATCATGTTTTGACTTTCAATGTGAAACTTATTTATCACGTTCATCTTGCTTAGGCGTGTTAGGTTGCGAGTGGTGTCAGGTAGATACGGATGGACGCAGCCAACTTTCTGCCCCATTTTGTACCTCTCAGTCTACATGTTTCAATGGAGTATTAGGCGCCGTTACTCCGTATGGCGAGGGCACTTTAGGTCACGTAAGTAGGGACGCATTAGGAAGCTATTCGGCAATAGGTCCCATCGCTGGTTGTATTGTCACTATAAGCTTAGTTATAGCCGTTGCCATATATTGCTACCGACAAAATGTCACTACAGCAAGCTGCCATAATTTATACGTAGATGGGCCTGCTGAGACTTGGCCCGAGGCCGACGTACAAATGAGTCATTTGCAGTCTGATGATATGCATGACCTCTCTGGACAAGATAAGCTTCTGCCAGCCATGGAAATAGAAGCTCCGATTTCACCCTACAGGGTTGTGACAGGGTACAGACGTCCTCATACAGCCGGAGGCTCCGATCACGGGTACTCCACGATGACTCCGCATGAGGACTCCGAAGCGACCGGTTTTTCAGTCAATGACCCAATAATTTTATCTGATGATACAAAATCAGATATAAGTTGTCCTCTTCCAGCAAAGATTAAACCCAGATTAAAAGCTGGCGACGTGACCGTTCTTCCTTGTGGCAAAAATAGCGTTATAGCCCCGGTCACTGTCCATAGGCATATGGAAGCATCATAAGCATAATTTTCGTCAGTATATCTACCTCTCTTGTAAATATGGTTAGATGTTAATATGTTAAAGCAACTTCATTTTGATTCGATGTGATAAGAACACTTAGAGAATTTAATTATTAATTTTAGTACCTATCACAATTTTGTTACTTAATATCAATGGTGCTCATTTCGCGTATCAGGTTGTACTTATTTTATATCTGTTTTAGTGTTTTGTGATCAAGTTTTATACAGTACAGTGCAGTGAAGCAGAAACAAATTTATTAAAATATCAATATATTTATTAATCAATTATCATAATATCCAGTAAATATACCATCTAAAGTTTTGATATTGGGTAGAACAATACAAGTATTTTTAAGCTTCACTGTTATACTTAATGCATATTTTCCATGGTGTTGATGTTCCACGTATTTTACGAATTTATTGAAAGCAGTACATTTTTAGTATACAAAATTAATTAAGGGCTTTTACTGTTAAATATTTTTGCAGATATGACAGCTAGCAACTAAATTCATGCAGTATTTTTTTCCTTTACCTACAGATTTCGATGGGTCCGTAATAAAAATAAATAATTAATAATATTAGTAATCAAATGTATCACTAAGTATTTGGGTCTTAATTATCAAGGTGACATACGCGCTTACAATTAATGATCCGTAATTTATAGCATTTTTGGCATTATGGCAAGATGTAAGTATAGCAGCTGTTTTTTATTGTATTTGATGTGACAAAGACTGGTCAAATGCAGATTTTTGTCAGTATACAGGTCTAATTATCGTATGTAAGTTTTATATGTTGTCTTATTGTATTAGCTTGTAAGGTAAGTATTGTAATTAATTTCGATAATGTGCCAGTGCCTCCTGTATTATTAAATTTTTAAGCGGACATATTTTTAAGACTGAACTGGATGTTGCATTTACGTAATGTAAAAATAAATTTTCTTTTATAAATGTGCTTATTTTATTTAACTTTTATCCCCAATTTTTTTCTCGTGTCTCTGATTCCAAAAAAAATATATTAAAATTATAAAATACAAAAGTACATTATTTATACTTAATTATAAAAATATACTTATATAATTAATTTAGCTTCAGAGTAGGAAATCCAGGAACCGGAAATATCGATTGGCAATGTGTTAAATAAGTTTACCAAAAACATCGTTTGAGCTGCAAGTGTTCGCAGGTAGTATCATGGGAAGGTCCAGAAAAAACGATTCATCTTATAGTATCATCTTAGGTATCATTGAGCTCATAATGACAATTTCTTCGCAAAATGAGGCCTGTGTAAATAAAAAAAAAATTGTAGTCAATGAAGACCTATACTGGAAATAAAATTCTTTATCTACAGCTACACACATATCATAAGTCCTCTATTATGCGTTCAGAAACCGTGGGTCATTGCGTGTAGTACTTTTTGATACCTATGTAAGTGCGGAAAGTATGTTATTTTGCACGAGCCCCGAGGTGTCAGGCGTCAGTACCAAAGGACGTTTTTTAATAATACATACATTTGCGAAAAAATTACAAAGAGGCGGTTGGCCGGCTCACCACCACCCGCCGGCGCCTTGGAAAAGTAAAAAGCACTAAGTACCTAGTACGAAAAATACAACTTTCCGCATGAAACGTAGGTACAAAATGTACCACTTTTTGAGCAACTGAATTAAAAATAAATTTTCGTCTTCAAAAACCAATACAACTTGAAAATAGGTCTCAATTAAAAAAAAATCGATACGAAACATCAGCTCGATATGTCGCCGGCATTCTGACTCGACCTCGTATATAAACTTTGACGAAGTTGGAATAACCGTTCAGGTTCGCTTTATCCACAATCTCATTTCGTCAACTTCCCGGCTCGTTAACAATCCCATTTCGTCAACTTTCTCATCTCGTCCACATTCCCATTTCGTCAACTTCCCAGCTCGACGACAATCCCATTTCGTCAACTTCCCAGCTCGCCAACAATCCCATTTCGTCTGCATTCCCAATTCATCCACATTCCCAAGTCTTCTACATTAAAAATTCGTTAACATTCCCAATTCGTCAACATTCTCAGTTCCTTAACATTCCCATTTCGTCAACATTCCCAATGTCAGTCACTGTTTTATACGTATAGATTGGATGCGATTCTACGTGCACATCGCCTAAATAGCCTAAAACTAAATTTTCTATTTTTTTGTTAAAATTTAGACGGCGGATTTAACAAGTGCTATTCCAGAATGTCAAGCTGACTAAATTTAGCCGGGTTTTATCCGTATCCTAAAATTTCTAAATTAAATTGAGCGTGTTGCTACTTGAAAAAAATAAGTGAACGAATGAATGAATGAAATTCGTCAAAATGTATGGGATCGTATTTTCTTAAATTTGAATGGGCAACATTTAGAAAATGGCTTCTGGCATCGTGTTTAAGCTGATGGCCTTGTAGCCAATGCTTTGTAATAAAAAAAAAACTATCCTGGAGGAAAACTATCTTGGAACTCCTGGGTCGTGTTTTATAAAGCTACAAGTTACAATTCACAAGCGGAAGTCTCATTCTATCACCTTTCGTTAGAAAGAGACTTCCGCTTGTAATTTGTAAGTTGCAGTTTTATAAAACACGGCCCTGCACTGCCCTCTCTTTCTCCAGTCTAGTCACTGGGAACTTGATCCACTGTGGGGTCAATCTTTCTAATATCTTTCGTCATCCATTTCTAATGAATAATATAGTAAGGAATCGATCCGACACAACTTGATTTTAAGCAATCGGGGTTTAAACGGGACTATTTTAGTCGCCGATAAAATTAGGCAGTTTACAAGGGCTGTTTGATAAGTACCCGCTTATGGAAAAAAAAACATTTTTTTTGTATATATGCATTTATTTTTCTACGTAGTTACCTTTTAACTCTATACATTTGTTCCACCTATACTCAAGCTTCAATAAACCATCCAAAAATTATGATTTTGGAAAGTCATTAAAATAGGCCTTTGTGGCGGCAATGACTTCGTCATTTGATCCAAATCGCTTGCCACCGAGCCATTTTTTTAGGTTGGGAAACAAAAAGATATCGCATGGGGCCAAATCTGGAGAATACGGGGGTGAGACAATAGTTCGTAGCGTAACTGTGCTAATTTAGCCGTCACAACTCTGGACGAATGAGCCGGGGCGTTGTCGTGATGAAACAGTACTTTTTCCTTTTTTAAATGGGGTCGTTTGTCCTTCAACACGGCGTCAAATTCATCCAATAAATTGGCATAGTACTGCCCTGTTATTGTTTTTCCCTTTTCTAAATAGTCAATATGTATGCCCTGCGAATCCCAAAAAACGGTCGCCATGACCTTTGCAGCCGATGGGACGGTTTTTGCTTTCTTTGGAGCAGGTTCACCCGGTAAAATCCACTGCTTTGACTGCTCTTTCATTTCCGGGGTGTAGTGGTGGACCCACGTTTCGTCCACGGTCACGAAACGACGCAGAAACTCCTTCGGGTTACGTTTGAACACGGCCAAACACTGCTCCGAAGTAGTCAGTCGGTTCCGTTTTTGCTCATCCGTGAGTAAACGCGGCAGCCACCTCGCCGATACTTTCTTCATACCCAATTTTTCTACTAATATGTGTTGTACCCCCTCGATTAAAACGTTTACAGCATCAACGATTTCTCGAAGTTTAATTCGGCGGTCGGCTAAAACGATATTTTAAATTTTTTTAACCATATCGTCTGTAGTCACCTCAACTGGCCGGCCTGGGCGATCCTCATCAAAGACGGTTGTTCTCCCCCGCTTAAACTCGTTATACGGTTGTCATAGAAGGAGCAGATTCATGGTAAACCGCTTGCATTCTTACTTTTATTTCATCACATGTTTTTCCTTCCAAAAATAAGAATCTAATTACAGACTGTTTTTTCTCCATTTTAACAAATTTAAGTTCACGCCTTCGCTGAATCGTTGTCAAATGAGAAAAAAAAAACAAAAGAATGCCATTTTTTTTTTAATTTTCCCGCCTCTGAAAAATGGCTTAAAAAGGTGGTATACTTATTTGCGGCCAGTGATATTAATATATTTATAAAACGGGTACTTATCAAACAGCCCTCGCAGCTTGACTTTTACCCAAAAAGGACATGCAAAGAATAGCATTTAAACGGCTAAACCTAAATTGAATAGACCGCCTAAAATAAGAAACGTCAGATTCAAATTGGCGTTGTCATTTGACTATGACAGCCGCTCATAGAATAGCAAAGGGACTTGGCGACGCCTAAATATAATTAGGAATTTTAGCGGCCGCTGTAGAATCGGGTCCATTAATGCCCTTATTCATAAACGTCACTCTAGCCTCCATTAGCTAAAATCGGTTTTGTCTCCTTCTTAATAACGGAAATGTCAATGTGACAAAAAAGGACAAACGAACTTTAACGGCATTTTTTTTAGTTAATATAGGTTTATGAATAATAGGGTATGTAGGTAACTATCTACGAGCACTTATCCCTATAGACCCAATTAGTGGTTTGCAACGGAGCGTAGAGCTCCGGAGATTCTCCGGTACTCCACCGGTGAAAGTAATCGGTGAAAAACACCGGAGAAACACCGGTATTCTCCGGTTATTACAACTTACAGAACCAAATATAAGATACATTTTATTTATTGATTAAAGATGTGTTTATTCGGTACCTACTATTTGTTATCATATAACTTTTAATTAACCGACTTCAAAAAAAGGAGGTTCTCATTTCGTCGGTTTTTTTAATGTATGTTCCCCGATTACTCGAAAACGGCTTGACCATTTCAATATTATTTTTTTTGTTTGAAAGGGTATACTTTCTAGTTTGCTCCGTTGTCACCAAGTCAGGATCTGATGATGGGATGCCAGGGAAATCGAGAGCAATCCTCAAATTTTATAGGCACATATCATGTGTCTCATATATTTTGGAAAGCTATTCAAGTACTTGCGTCTGGTAGTCATCATCTCGTGTTGATGAGGTGATGATGGAAGGTACAACTCCTTAACGGTTAAGCCAAAGCCTCAATAAAATATAAGAAAAAAAAACCACCTCCCATTTCACCCCCTTAGCACAGTGTAGAGCTTACCAGTGCTCCGACGCCTTTGATGTTTGCGTAAATGCCGACACCGCAACCGCATGGCCAAAGCACTAAGCGCTGCCACATATTATCTCTGATTTTAAATTTAAACTTACAATAATTGATTTGTTTCTGTGTAGATAAAAAATATTTCCATTTTCAAATCCAAGATGGCGGACACATATTTTGTTCAAAATCGATATGGGTGTCATTTTCTATGTTTTCGGGGGTGCTGATTACGTAAATGACACCAATTTTCAAATCCAAGATGGCGGACACATTTTTTTGTTAAAAATCGATATGGGTGTAATTTTTTATGTTTTCAGGGTTGCTGATTACGAAAATGACATCCATTTTCAAATCCAAGATGGCGGACACATTTTTTTGTTAAAAATCGATATGGGTGTAATTTTTTATGTTTTCAGGGTTTCTGATTACGAAAATGACATCCATTTTCAAATCCAAGATGGCGGACACACTTTTTTGTTCAACGTAAAACAGATTACTCGCGTGTATAAGTTGAATAATAAAAATGACGATGAAAACGAGGGTAGTTGTGTACCGCTGTCAGCTGCGCCTAGTAGTCGCGCGAGCAGAGCCGCGGCGCGCAGTTTGCATCTCACTGCCGCTGGGTCATTTGCTCCTAGAGGAAGGATTACGAATTAGTCCGAAACATGTCAAGCTAAACTTGACTTATACACGTGATTGATCCGTTTTATTTCACTATGATTGAGTCTCACGGTAGTTTCATGTTAAAAGTTACCTTAGACCACTACTACTACTGTTATGTATGGATATATGATAATACAGGATAGGCAAATAGGCTAGTTAAAACTTTCAACGGCAAAAACCGAAACCTTATAGATTCGGCATGTCCGTCCGTTCGTCTGTCCGTATGTTACAGACATTTTCCTCGAAAACTTTATGAGATAACTTTATTGAAGAAATTTTGATTAAACGTTTAGTTTAAATATTTCTAAGGGACACTCCATACAAATCTGTAACAAAAGTTGGAAAATAAATACAGCAAACATCAACGTGTGCAATATTTCGACAGCTCTTTTGAAAATCATTCATTCATTCAATCATAACATTTTGAGGTTTCTAAGCAATTTTTTGACTAAGCTATTATTTGCGGAAATAATCGCTCCGAAAGTTGCACAAATTGTGTTTATATATCCTCTCCGTATCTTCTAAATTTATATGGTCCAAAAAAATTATAAACAAGAGAAATAATAAACCGGAAGACAAAAAATCTAAACTTACTAAAATATTGTACTTCCGAATCAGTCGGACTTTTTCGCACGTTTAGTATTATAGTCACTACGATTTACAACCATATCGATTTCTAACAAAAAAATGTGTCCGCCATCTTGGATTTGAAAATGGGTGTCATTTTCGTCATCAGTACCCCTGAAAACATAGAAAATGACACCCATATCGATTTTGAACAAAGAAATGTGTCCGCCATCTTGGATTTGAAAATGCTTGTAATTTTTTTTGTCTACACACAAATCAATTAAGCGAAATTTCGGTCCAAAAATGTTGTATGTTTCATTTTAATTCAAAATAATTAACACTAGTCACCGACAGTCCTAAAAGCACAGAGCTAAAGTACCTAACTAATCGGGCAGTGGTGGCGTATGCAAGGGGGCTCGCCCTGCCCGCCCCTCACCCCGCACGATTGACCTGTCTAGAGGCCTTCGTCGGACGACTGTATAGACTATGCCCTTAGGGTTGAAATTTTGAAAAACGGTGTAATAGGAATTCATTTATTTCGTTTGTAAAATATGTTCACTAAGTTTCTTAATTTTAATTTTAAAAAATTACGTTTTTCCGTAGAAACTTCGACCCCCTTTTTTACCCCTTTAAAGTTGTTTTTTTTAGAAACGGTGAAACACGTGTTTATTTATTTTATTTGAAAAACAAATTCACTTAGTTTTACACACGTAACTTAAAAAAATTAAAAAATCCATACAAACTTCCACCCCCCTTTTCACCCTCTTAGGGTAGATATTTTCAAAAAAGGTAAAACACCTGTTAATTTATTTTATTTCAAACATATATTCACCAAGTTTCATGACGGTAACCTTAAAATAATAACGTTTTCCCATACAAAGTTTCACCCCCTTAAGGGTGGAATTTTAAAAAATTCCGCCTTGTCCCGGATGTACATAAAAAAAAAAAAAGAAAGAAGAAGGATTAAAAGGAATCTCTATGCCAAATTCCAGTTTTCTAGGTCCAGGGGTTGGGCTGGGAGTCGATCTGAATAGAAGCTTGATTTCTAGCTAACTACTTATCAAAATTCTCCGGAGATCGGCAAATCACAGCAGCGGTGCGGGGGGAGTTGTGATCGCTCCGAAGTACTCCGAAGTATCCCTAAGTATTCCGAACCCGATCGCTAGGGGCGTGCGTTAACGATTTGATGCTTTCTATCGATATCGATAAAAGGTTTTGCATTTTTTTATGCTTGCTTTTATATCAGTAACTAGCTTTTGCCTGTGACTTTAATTTTGCAACTAAGAAATGCAATTTGAAATGACCTGGAAACCAACTCTGAATTTTTTTGTGGTAATGGTAAACAAACTAAACGAGTTAAAAAAACTTTTAGTCATTTGTTGAAATTTAGAGAATCTAGTGAAATAAAACGGATCACTCACGTATGTAAGTCGAGTTCAGCCCGACTAATTGTTTCGGACTAATTCGTAGTCCTTTCTCTGGGAGCGCACGACCCAGCGGCAGCAAGACAGCGAGTGGGAGTTATTCGAATTGGTCCGAAACATGTCCGGCTAAACTCGACTTATATACATGAGTGATCCGTTTTATTTCACTTGATCCTCTAAAGTGCAACGAATCACTAAAGTTTTTTTTAAATTCTTAGTTTACCATCGCTTGAAAACCTGATTTCAAATAAAAAAAACTGCATTCAAATCGGTTCAACCGTTTAGGAGCTATGGTGCCACATACAGACACACAGACACACTAGCGGTCAAACTTATAACACCCCTCTTTTTGCGTCGGGGGTTAAAAAAAATACAGTTTTAATAAATTTACGTTGTTATGAACTTAATACACGAAAAGAATAATTATAATTAAACTCATGAAGTATTTAGGTACTAATAGTAGTAAATAAAATCCACAAATGCATGCACAATTGCATTACATCAGGTGACCGCAATTAGCACTGTGCGACCTGAATTGTTGGAAATGTGGACGAATTGGAAATGTTGACGACTTGGGAATGTGGTCGAATTGGGAATGCGGATGAAATGGGAATGCAGACGAAATGGGATTGTTGACGAGCTGGGAAGTTGACGAAATGGGAATTGGATGTGGATGAAATGGGATTGTTGACGAGTTAGGAAGTTGACGAAATGGGAATGTTGACGAAGCTTTTCCCCGTGTTTTAAGGCTGCGCCGAGCTTTTGACGCGCGCAAAGATTCGGTATTTAACGCGGCTGTCACCTATGTGTGCGTTGTCACGCACACTACTGTCAGCTTACTCGTTAGATCGGTACGGCCGATGCTAAATGTTAGTAACTCATTATTCTGTAATAATGAATCTCAACTACGGACACAAACCCATAGATAGTAATGAATAAAATACATAATACAATTAAAGTTTTTCTCAAACATGCTCGGAAATTCTCGCTTTCCATTAAATTTGAAAATAGAACCCGGGAAGCATCCAATTTTTTCATTAAATATTTTAAATGAAGAAGTCACTAAAAATGGTCATGGGTGTTGATTTCATGTAATTTGGGTGCGGTGAGCTCGAATTTTTACATTATTTTTTGAATCCAAGATGGCAGATGACAGTTTGTAATTTTTGTCACTAAAAATGGTCATGGGTGTCGATTTCATGTAATTTGGGTGCGGTGAGCCCGATTTTGACATTATTTTTTAATCCAAGATGGCAGATGACAGTTTGTCATTTTTGTCACTAAATTGGTCATGGGTGTCGATTTCATGTAATTTGGGTGCGGTGAGCTCGAATTTGACATTATTTTTAACTTTGTTTTGATTGGACCTTGAATTGGACACCATCTTAAGTCGAAGAAGCTCGATGGTATTACATTAATGAACTATCGAATTCCTATGGTCACCTTCCCGCTCCATCATCAGACCTTGGACACCATCTACAGTCGAAATGCTCGTCAAAACTTATCTAACGAGCCCAAGCTCGACGGTATTAAATTAGTAAACTATCGAGTTCCAATGGCCACCTTCCTGCTCCATCATCAGACCTTGGACACCATCTACGGTCGAAGTGCTCGTCAAAACAAAGATAACCAGCCCAAGCTCGATGGTATTACATTAGTAAACTATCGAGTTCCTATGGCCACCGTCCTGCTCCATCATCAGACCTTGGACACCATCTACGGCCGAAGTGCTCGTCAAAACAAACATAACCAGCCCAAGCTTGATGGTATTACATTAGTAAACTATAGAGTTCTATGGCGACCTTCCTGCTCCATCATCAGACCTTGAACACCATCTACGGTCGAAGTGCTCGTCAAAACAAACCTAACGAACCCAAACTCGATGGTATTACATTAGTAAACTATCGAGTTCCTATGGCCACCGTCCTGCTCCATCATCAAACCTTGCACACCATCTACGGTCGAAGTGATCGTCAAAACAAATCTAATGAGCCCAAGGTCGATGGTATTACATTAGTAAACTATCGAGTTCCTATGGCCACCTTCCTGCTCCATCATCAGACCTTGAACATCATCTACGGTTTTAGTATTAATGACACCATCTCATCTGTCTTGAACTCATAAGCAAAATATTGAAAACCGGATTGAGTAAATAAAAAAGTAACAAAAAAATACTTACTCTGTTTTGCTGCGTGTAACACAGAATATGTACACAATGGATATCGAAGTACTTTCGATCCGCATCGAAACGTGGTCTCTCTCTGAGCTCTCGGGGGCGACTGAATAATTTTCGTGTTGCTCGCTTGTTATATTGCAACGTCTCGCGTCCATAGTAATTTTGTATAGCAGATTTGGAAGGCGTTTTTAAAAAAAATCATAATTAAATAACTAAAGCACAATAAGAAATAAAACGATGCATTTGTTGTAGCTAATACTTTTGATATTTGTTTGAGTATGATTTTGAAACTAAAGTATCGTTTTTTTTATTAAATTTTTCCTTAACGCCGACACACGTTTTTCTCATTTTTGTACAACTTTACGTAATTGTATTTATTAAACTACAAAGTATTTTAGACTATTGATGGCGATACATTGTAAACACGTTCTTTGTGATATTATTTACATATATTTTATATTTTTTTGGAAAGAATTGTGAACTCCAGAGATTTAACGGTGACTGCAGTTTTTGCTAATTTTGCTCGGCGCAGTCTTAAGTTGTCCAGTGTCAGCAGAGCCCTGCTCCTAAGCAAAATGTACGCAGTGTGGGGTTATTTTATATTGGTCTATGACATCAGACAGACAAAAATTTAAGATTTTGAGATTTTTCTGAGTGGTTGTGCTATAAGAGCTACCTTCATACCAAATTTCAACTTTGTAGGACAACTAGAAGTACCCTTTAGGTTTTCACAGTACGGCAATTTGTATGGAAGCCTGCAGTCCCAGGCTTGAGTATTTGATATTAATTTCATCATGCTACCTCCACGTGCTCCAGAGAAAGAGGGTCTTGACAGACAGACAGACAACAAAGTGATCCTATAAGAATTCCATTTTCCTTTTGAGGTGGGGAACCCTAAAAGCCAAAAGCCAGCCATATTCGTGACAGGTTTATTAAGCGTTCGGCTTCTGAACGCATTTTAGAGTAAGTACTTAAAATATGTGTGTAGATAAAGTAATGTATGCAACTCCACATAATTAGGCCTTAAAACACTAGTGTGATCTTATTATAAAACCACACTCTTGTTTTAAGGACCTTCATTATGTAAAAGTTGCATAAACTATTACCTATATATTTACAGCTATAACATATTACATTAGAAGCAGAACTCTTGAATGTATCATACGAGGGCGGGATGATAAGTAACTAGCCTTAAGTATTTAAAAAGTTTTAAATAAAAAAAGAACTTATTCATTTTTAAAAATATGTCTCTGGCTGTCTCTGTTCTAAATTTTAATTTGGTGGCTTGAATATTTTATTGATTTTTTGGCGTTTGAAAATACATTGTGTCTGTTGTTTTTCAAAATTGATAAAATTGAACAAAGAGCGGTGATTAAGTTTCTTTATATGAAGGATATGAAGGGGCTTGATATTTATAAAGAGTTAAGGAATGTTTTGGGTGAACGTGCTCTTTCTTACGCCACAGTAAAAAACTGGGTGGCTGAGTTTAAACGCGGCCGTACAAGTGTCCAAGATGAAGCCCGCCCCGGACGTCCAAAAATCGTCACGACTCCGGAAATGGTGTCCAAAGTACATAACATAGTTTTAGCAGATCGACGATTGTAGCTATCTGAAATAGCTGACACTACAGGTATTTCGAAAGAACGGGTACATCATATCTTAAGTGACGAATTAAATATGAAAAAGTTATCCGCCCGTTGGGTGCCGCGTTTGCTTACGCACGATCAAAAAAGAATTTGGGTGCAAAACTCGAAGGCATGCTTGGATCGTTTTCAGAGAAATAAAGCAGATTTTATACGTCGATTTATAACAACAGATGAAACATGGGTTCACCATTACACGCCAGAATCAAAAATTCAATCAAAACAGTGGACTGAATCTAGGTGTTCTCGGCTGGAAAAGTGATGGCTTCTGTCTTCTGGGATGCAAATGGAATTTTGTTTATAGATTACCTTCCCAAAGGTATTCTATTTATGAAGAATACTACGCTAATCTTTTAGATAAACTTTATTAATGTATTCAGCAAAAACGACCAGGTTTAGCGAAAAAAAAAATCATCTTCCATCAAGACAACGCAAGGGTTCACACTTGTGTTAAGGCTATGGCAAAAATCAACGAATTGAACTATGATTTGCTGCCCCACCCACCTTATTCGCCTGATCTAGCACCATCAGACTTCCACCTTTTCTCCAAGCTAAAAATTTTTTTGGGTGGACAGAAGTTTGCCACAAATGATGAAGTTATTGCCGCCGTAGAAGAGTATTTTGCCGGTCTTGAAAGAAGTCATTTTATGGAGGGCATTACAGCTTAAAAACGAAGATGGAACAAGTGCTTAGAGGTACATGGAGAGTATGTTTAAAAATAAAATCAATTTTATCACGCCAACCTAAGTATTTTTATATTAGGCTAGTTACTTATCATCCCGCCCTCGTATCTTTACGGGTGGATGGTATTCTGGTTCTATACTCACAGTTATATCGTTTTTTAATCACCACTCGGAGCCGCGCTGGCGGTGAGATATAAAACGATAGGTACAAAACAACCAATAGAACGCGGCACACGACAATTTAAACCGTGCTGGCGTAAGAGTGTCCCGAAAGACCAACCGTAGTCTTTATTCTTATGCTAGAGTCTCTTAATCGTCGAATCTGATGTGCGTATGGGTGGGCTGTGGTTCGGCGGGCGCCAGTGCGGCGGCGGCGGGCGGGGCGCGCGCGCGCAGGCGCTCGCGGCCGCGCGGCCGGTACGGCGCCCGCGCTGCCTCCGCGCGCCGCCACTGCTCCTCTTCCTCCGCCCCGCAGAGAATTGTGGCGCGGTTGCTCGAGTTACCACAGTACTGGAAATATTACAAAACATGTTTGGAGCAGGGCTTATCAAAGTTATCAACTCAACAAAATAGGTACGCAAAATAATGACGGTGACCGGGCACTGGAAAAAATTACATTGGCAAGCCTTTCATGAGTTGAACTGATGGCCTGATCAAAGTTGCTACTAGTGCTTGGACTCTTTGAGGGAGCACTAAAAAGGCTCAAGTATAAATTATGCCAGGCCAGTTCTGACATTGATATTTCTTTAATAATACTCAACTTACCTCATCAGCTGCTTTTGCGGAATCGAAACGAATTATGATCTCCGACTGACCTTCCTTTGCGTCCACATGTAATGCATGAACATTACTCCTCACCTGTCAGCAAAAGTTTTTATTTTACTGTGAATGATTGTCAGTGCTGTCAACACCACTTAATAGTAAATGATATCTAATTAAACTACTCCAAAGAGTAATTACCAATTTAAAGCTCACATATTTACACATTTTGGTACCGGGAACTTACAGTTCGTTTAGTATGTCTGACATCTATACATGGTTCAGGCAGCATCTCCCTTACGAATACGCCTGGAATTTTCTCAAGTGGCTCGACAGTCTTCCCACTAACAGCTTTTCCTGGACTGCCAGAAGCTGCAAAACAGTTTAACATAGGCTAAGTAAAACACAAATAACCTTAACCTAACCTAACCTTAATTAACCTTTTATGAACTAAAAACAATTACTTTACTCACCTGCGAATTGTTTTTAGTTCATAAATATGAACCTCCGCAAAGTAACGCCTGATTAAATAAATTAGCACTTCCTTTATCAAAATATTTTAATGGCTATCCTTGTTTTACTTGTTTGTCAAAATTTGTCTGATTAACCAGTGAATCCATACTAAAATAACTTGTAAAAAATATTTACCCGTTTCAGCCTCCATGGAAGGTGTAGCAGGATCAGGAATAGCTAAATAAGAGTTTTTATTATTATACAGACTCATCTTCAATTCCTTCATGTATTTTCTTTGCAAATTCAAATATTTATTTCTTAAGGCTTTCCATTCTGTCTTTGGAAGGACTTGGAGGCCCCATAAGGCTCCTTTTGGGGCTTCATTAGCACTAAGAGCAGGTTTAGGTTTACTTTTGGTTTTCTTCCGTTTAATTTTTTTCTTCCCTGGCGTGTTTGGGTTCCTGGATTCGTCTTGGCTTGTTAATTCGTCTTTAGACTCCGCCTCTGCATCGGTTGTCCTGCTTTCCTGTTTTAAATAGGTAAATTAACAACATTTACATCGGTAGACTGGATTTTTGAAAATGTAAAAGGATTTATCTACACACAATATCATAAGTCCTCTATAATGCGTTCAGAAACTGTAAGGTAATGAGTAACCAGCATTATGGCAATCAGTTTTACAATGAAAATTTCCTTGTGTAGTTATGTGTAGGTACCACAGATAAGAAAATTAATGTCATGTCAGGAAATAAATGTAATGTTATTTCAACATTTGACATCAAATTCAATATCATTATAAGTTTCAAATTTGGAACATATTCTAAAACCAATGCAATTTAAACAGGACGCAAAGTAAAAAAGCTTGGTATGTTTGTCTATGATTTAAAAAAAGGTCAAATTCATGACAGGTTTGTTTTGCCTTCAAGTTCTGAACCCATCTTATGGTACTTATTATATGTGTGTAGATAAAATAATACAAGCAACTCTACATAATTAGGCCTTAAAACACGTGTGTGCTTAAATTATGAAACTCTGCTTTGCCTCATTTCATAAAACCAGACTTGTGTTGTATTTAAGAACCCTCAATATGTAAACAGTTACATAAACTACCATTACCAATACCACTAGCATGATATTGCAAAATGTGTAATGTTATTTTAGCAAATTACAACTTACTTCAGTTGGTGCTGCCAGACTTTTCTTTTCATCCTAAAACAATAAGATTAAAGTATTTATTTAAATAATTTTAAATCAGGCCAACATCACAAGAATAAAGACTGTTACCCACATTTGTCACAATTTCACTTTAAATACTTTTTATTTACACACTAATAAACCTATTTCAACTTTGATTTCACTGTAGACTAGACTTACTGTAGGTGTGTCCTTTTTCTCGGAGTCCGAGTCATGTCCTACTTTCAATTCAAAATTCTTAGGCCTCTTATCCTTGTTTTTCTTGGACTTTTTCTTTGGTGGTTCCTCTTCCTCTTTGGGTTTATTCTCCATTTCCTCCGGTTCATCAACAGAGAACATTTTGATAGAAGATAGATCTTCTGGTGGCATGCAAGTGGGAAGTTTACAGCCCATCTCTGTGAACGCCATTAGACATTTTTGTGCATCTTCAGGTTTGTCAAATTCTATGAAGCCATAACCCTAAAAAGCAAAATAGATGTTTTATTAGACATAATAGTTTAATAAAACATGGAGATGCTTGGAGTGGAAACCATAATTTCTATTCCAAGCACTATAACTTCAAACTTTCCTAGGATATTATTTAGCAATTACCTTAATCCTCTGTGAATTCTTAAACTTCGGTAGAGAAATGTAAGCAACATGGCCATAGTCTGAAAAGACTCGCTCCAGCCACTCCCGGCTGGCTGTCACTGGGATAGACTCTACATATATTGTCCTCAGGTCTGCATCATATGGTAGCACTGGAGTTTTCCTTCTTATCTGTGGAATTTGAGAAGTAAACATAAATTGTTGTATAGATTCAGGCGTAACTTTGCTGAGGTCCATGTTATAAGTAATGGATTAAATTAGTTTATAAAATATAGACCTCCGCAAAGTAACGCCTGATTCAATAATTTATTTAAATTAGTTTGCTTAATTATTTTGCATGACTGTATAGCACTACTCCGCGGAGGAGCAAACTAATGTAATCCATTACTTGTAACATAAAGTCTGTGTATAAATTTATGTTCAATAGTGGCATAAGGCAAGAACAAATATAGATATGCTAAATTTACCCTCTGTTTATCATCCGATAGTTCCAAAATCGTCGAGAATTTCATTGCTTTGGCTATATCAATCACGTCCTGGGTCAAACTGCGGATTTTATTAAACTTCCGAAACACTTCTATTGGCACAAATGGATCGTTCTTCACGAGGTCTCCAAGAAATCTGTCTTTCGTTAAGTTTGCATCGCTGAAGTAGAACTCCATTTGTTTCAGTATCTTGTCATAGAGAAGCTTTTTACGATGCCGTACCCTCTTTCTCCCTTGGTTTTCATGTTTTATGGCATCATCAGGGGCTGCCATGGTTTCTGTTTCAGACATGGTAAGATCGTTACTGAAATCTTGAAAGCGGATCGAATAATATGCAAAGAAAGATTTTGAACTCAATTCCAAACACTGCAAGGAAATCAAATCAAATTGGCATGTCGGTCGTTTCTGGCTTCCTGTTCCTTCCTTGACAGAATTTTGACAGAGCACAGCAGAGCAGGGGGACGACTACGAAATTCGAAAATCGAAGTTCGTATCGTATCGTCCCGCTCGCTCTCGTATTAAATCATATTAGTGTGAGCGGGACGGCACGACACCAAGTTCGAATTTTGCACTTCATAGTTTAGGGCCAGACAGCAGGGGGCTACGAAATTCGAAGTTCGTATCGTATAGTCCTGCTCACTCATGTATTAAATAATATTAGCGTGAGCGAGACGGCACGATACGAAGTTCGAATTTTATACTTTTTTTTCGGGAGCTGGGAGCCGACTACGAAGTGCAAAATTCGAAGTTCGTATCGTGCCGTCCCTCTCGAGCTAATATTATTTAACACAAGAGTGAGCGGGACGATACGATACGAACTTCGATTTTCGAATTTCGTAGTATGGGGGCAGAGCAAACATATATATATATATATTTTTAATTCATCCCATAAGGGATAGGCAAAGGAACTGAGTCCATACAGCCACCACTGATGTGTTTTGTAAATTTCTGTATATTAAAGTCCTGTCACCGTCAGAGTTGTCAGTCTGTCCTAGTCACGTCCTGTCAGCTGCTCATGCCTTACGTAAAGCGATAGTGTACTTTACGGCGAGCTACGACGAGCAGCAGCCGGCGGATACTTGGTGGTCACGAACAGAGGGAATACGCGTTTTCACTTGAATTCTTCATTTGCTGGGCACTGTCACGTTAATTTGTTGTATAATACACTGTCTTTATTATTCACTAAACAACATTAAGCACAGAAACTAAAATTCAATTAACGACACGATCCACTCTCATCGGTTTCCCGCCAAATTCTCTTTTCAAATTAAAAAAATTACAGCTCAGGTATGTAAAGTTGCCATTTTTTTAAATTAAACGCCCAAAATTTCGGTAGTGTCTGGCGGGAAACCGGTGAAATTGGATCGTATCAGTACACATCAAATACATCACACGTCAAATTAACGTGATTGTTGAATTAAGAATACAAGTGAAAACGCGTATTCCCTCTGTTTGCGACCCCCATGTAGCCACCGCCTGCTAATCGCCATAGCTTGCCGTAAAGTTCATTTCCGCTTTATATTTACACTACAGATGGCATGGGTAGTTGACAAAACGTGATTAGAACAGACCGACGAGTCTGACTGTGACGGGACTTTTACAGAAAACAAACGACAGGCAGGCTGTATGGACCTTGTTTTCTTTGTCTATCGCAAATTCGTCTTTTTAACCGTTAAAATTAGGATGTAAGTGTCTATTTTATTCAGACTCCTTTTTTTTTTATACGACGAGGAAGGCAAACGAGCAAGTGGGTCACCTGATGGTAAGTAATCACCACTGCCCATAGACACCCACAACCCCGGAGGGTTCGCAGATGCGTTGCCAACCTAGAGAGGTAAGATGAAATGCTTCTTGTGCCCGAAATTACACCGGCTGTCTTACTCTCCACACCGGAACACAACAGTGCAAGCACTGCTGCTTAGCGGCAGGATTAGCGAGTAAGATGGTGGTAGCGATCCGGACGGACCTCGCACAAGGTAATACCACCCGCAATCCTCCAATCCTTAAGTGGTTCTTGTGGGATAGCCAAGTAATACATGCTAGCTTACAAATTGCTTGTATGCATGTTTCCCTGCATGCTTGCTTGCAATTGATTAGACGGACGTGAAGATCGCTTACCTAAATGGAGAGGTAAAGGAAACAGTATTCATGAAACAACCTGAAGGCTTTGAAGACAGAGAAGAAGGAGTATGTGTGTCAGCTGAACCGTTCTGGGCCTAGGACGGCTCATTTTGCATTTTCCTTGGTCCATCGCATATTAGAGAAAAACATCTGTGGAAAAAAAAATTCCATCTGACAGCTGTCTTCACAGACTTAACAGGTCTGTGGACTTAACCTCATTGAGATAGGAAAGTGGAGGCGCTATATTCTTCTATATGAAGCGTGACTTATACAAATATCTGCCATATCGACACATACATGTCAAACGGCATTTTATCTCTTTTTAACTTACTGACAGCTGCATATGAATAGGAGAGACAAATAGTATTTGTTGGTTACTAAATTTGGCAGCACTTCTAAGTGACGTCACGAGTTTACGACGGCGTGGCAGGTGCCACCATGTTCCGTGCCAAGTTTCGTGGTAGATGTGCTGTCAAACGGTAGCCGGCTCCGAATATATTTGCTGTTTTTGTGAGGATTACTCTAAGAAACGAGTTATCATGGTGTGCAGGGCTTTGTCTTTAATAGGATAATCATGCCCTAGTGCTGCGTCAGACAGTGTAGTGTTAAAAAAAAAACATTAATCAACCTGAATTGACCCTTCAAAGGTTAGTAACCAGTTACCTTGAATAATTCGAATGTTTTATTGTATTTTGGCATGTATTGTAACATAATGATCTTATAAAATGAGTACGAACGTCTGTTTTAGTACGATTTGTTTTATTTTCCAATGATTTTATTTATTTCAACAGAAATCATTTGCATGATTTTGGCATATTAGCTTATGCGGTGCTAAGTATCGACATAGGTATCAATGGAATTCTAAACATTGTTTGAATTTTTTTTTCGTCAGATTTCCTGCGAATGAAACTTCCTAAAAGAAAAGGATTGGAATTGAAAATATAAACCCACGACATAAGACATGGTTTGTCTGCTCGATGCACTTCGACATGTCATAATGCTTCATCAGAACTCTTAATGTGACGAGATTGATGACGTGACGGAGCAATTCAGGTAATTGTTAGATCTAAACATATAAAATAAAACCGTGACTTACTGACTGACACACAACGCACAGCCTGAACCAGATTTGAGATTTGGAAAAAATGTCCCTTGAGTAGGCTAGAGATAAACTTACGAGGGCTGTTTGATAAGTACCCGTTTATGGAAAAAAACATTTTTTTTTGTATATATGCATTTATTTTTCTACGTAGTCACCTTTTAACTCTATACATTTGTTCCACCTATACTCAAGCTTCAATAAACCATCCAAAAAGTATGATTTTGGAAAGTCATTAAAATAGGCCTCTGTGGCGGCAATGACTCCGTCATTTGATCCAAATCGCTTACCGCCGAGCCATTTTTTTAGGTTAGGAAACAAACAGATATCGCATGGGGCCAAATCTGGAGAATACGGGGGGTGAGACAATAGTTCGTAGCGTAACTGCCGTAGCGTAATTTAGCCGTCACAACTCTGGACGAATGAGCCGGGGCGTTGTCGTGATGAAACAGTACTTTTTTCTTTTTAAATGGGGTCGTTTGTCCTTCAACACGGCGTCAAATTCATCCAATAAATTGGCATAGTACTGCCCTGTTATTGTTTTTCCCTTTTCTAAATAGTCAATATGTATAATACCCTGCGAATCCCAAAAAACGGTCGCCATGACCTTTCCAGCCGATGGGACGGTTTTTGCTTTCTTTGGAGCAGGTTCACTCGGTAAAATCCACTGCTTCGACTGCTCTTTCATTTCCGGGGTGTAGTGGTCGACCCACGTTTCGCCCACGGTCACGAAACGACGCAGAAACTCCTTCGGGTTACGTTTGAACACGGCCAAACACTGCTCCGAAGTAGTCAGTCGGTTCCGTTTTTGCTCCTCCGTGAGTAAACGCGGCACCCACCTCGCCGATACTTTCTTCATACCCAATTTTTCTTCTAATATGTGTTGTACCCTCTCGATTGAAACGTTTACAGCATCAACGATTTCTCGAAGTTTAATTCGGCGGTCGGCTAAAACGATATTTTCAATTTTCTTAACCATATCGTCTGTAGTCACCTCAACTGGCCGGCCTGGGCGATCCTCATCAAAGACGGTTGTTCTCCCCCGCTTAAACTCGTTATACGGTTGTCATAGAAGGAGCACATTCATGGTAAACCGCTTGCATTCTTACTTTTATTTCATCACATGTTTTTCCTTCCAAAAATAAGAGTCTAATTACAGACCGATACTGTTCTTTCTCCATTTTAACAATTTTAAGTTCACACCTTCACTGAATCGTTGTGAAATGAGAAAAAAAAACAAAAGAATGCCATTTTTTTTTAATTTTCCCGCCTCTGAAAAATGGCTTAAAAAGGTGGTATACTTATTTGCGGCCAGTGATATTAATATATTTAGAAAACGGGTACTTATCAAACAGCCCTCGTATAGATACTTAATATTCTTCTTTTTCAGTCTACTCGTGCCTGTCACCTGTGTTGCCTTGTACATCAAGTGTGAGGGTAAGGTAATGTCTGTAATCAAAATGATTATAGATTTGAGGCTTCGCTATCACGGAAAAAGAAGTTGTGAGTGTTGTGACAAAGTATCTTTCAGAAGCTATTAGAAATGAATAAAAACTTTGGAGATGCCTAAGACAAATGTTATTTATTTTCACTTTTGTGGGTAGTAGGACCTAGTGCGAAGTAGCAGTGCTTGCACTGTTGTGTCCCGGTGTGGAGAGTAAGATAGCCGGTGTAATTACGGGCACAAGGGAAATTCCATCTTAGCTCTCTAGGTTGGCAACGCATCTGCAAACCCATATACACACATGTCATAACTCCTCTATAATGCGTTCAAAAACCGTAGAAAATATGAAATATCTGCAAAAACCAACATAATTTACAATAAAAAAACAGTCGAAACGAAACGTCAGCTCGGTATGTTTACTTATCTATGATAAAAACAACAGTCAAATTCGTGACAGGACCTAGGGTTTTGTGAAGGAAACAAATTACAAGTTTAATACATTTATTTGAACAAAATCGGTGGGCTAAATTGACAATTAGAATAGAGAATCTCAGGGGATTGAGTTCGAAGACACTTTTGAAGATACTGGGTTCGATTACACGCTAATGTGGCCTACACTTCCCTCGGGTGTCTGGATCCTCCGGCGACGGCGAAGATAGGGCGCAGGCGTCGTAGAGCAACCAGGAGTGACCAGGGGGCTCGTGTGATGACGTGGTGTTGAGATGGTGTGAAGGGGACCGTAGCGTGCCAACGGCTAGCCTCTGAGTAGGCTGCGAGAGGTCGGCAGGGGTCCGTTAGGAACCAGTAGTGGGTGGAGAGATTTCCCACGGGTAGCGTAGTTGCCCTGTAAATAAGCTGGTGTGAGCCAAACGTCCATGGTATGCTCGCACTGCCATATTCCGCTTTCCAGTCCGACCATTCCCGAGGGAGTGGGAACCAGATTGGCAGTGCATGGCAATACGGAGGGTCATACGGATTTACAATTTAGCTAGAGTCAGAGAGTCAGCTTTTACAGGTTTCTAGTGAGAGTGGATAACAGATTTACACAAAGTGACCGTTGGAACTTTAAATTCCAACCGTTCTAGGAAGACGTTAGGTTTTAAAATAAGCGCTACGTCTATAACCGTAGAGCAGTGAAATAGGGAAAGATTAAATTATAATTAACTGTCCGGAGCGCTATTAAGGTACAGTAATGCTTCGGACAGAGTAACAGAGTGGAAACCCTATAGAATTAAATAAATTACAATAAAAGACACAAGTAGTGTAACACAATGATAAAGTACAGAAACGATCAGTATTCTTACCAAGTTCTGGGCTGGCTGGTTCCACTCAGGAGTTGTAGAGAAATGTGGGGTCTCCCAGCCGTACAAGCGGTTTTATGGTTCAGTGGGACCGGATACGGACAACCAAAAGATTTTGAATTGGGCGACGCCCATGGGCGTGTCCGTGCTTCTCTTTTTGAATACCAACGTATTGTTTCTGTGTAGTGTGTAATGTAGTTTTTTATGTGTTTTATGTTGGCTAAGTGCAAGTAGCGGTTGTTAATTAATTTATTTAAACCGATGCAATTTTAAGTCTATTTAAATTAATATTATTCGCCTTAGTGCGGAAAAGCGCCATCTAGCGGATTATGGCGGAACTTTTTAATGTCCAATAGCTTGCGTATTGTGACAAACTTGACGGACGAAGATGTTTTTATTTTTCAAAAATCAACGACGCAAAAGAAAAATCTCAAACTTTTATCAGGCACTAAGGAAGGTTATTCCTATCACCAAAAAAAAAATCAAGCAATTCTGAGATTTTCATCCATCCCCAATTTCAACCGGAAGACAAATTTCCATGTCAAAATTTGATTGGATCCTCGATGTATTCGGACTTGGCAGAATGCACCAGACCAAATATAATGCACACTGTAAGTTTCCTGAGTCAGTTCAACAACGGGCATTTTCACTAAAACGTGTACCCCCTCTTTTGATGGTGTCCCTCGAGTTTAAAAATTTGTTACTGCTTTAAATATTTACTTTTAATGATTTAAATGATGAAGACAAATAGAACATTTTTTAATTAATGATTCCGCCAATAATTGCACATCAAAAATACGCATAATGTAATTATATATATTTTTTTAAAGCTGTGATGGTAGCAGTTTTTGACATGTCCGACCATATTATTAACTTTTTCAAAGTTGCAACTTTGAAAATATTTCCTTAGAAACGTGTTGGAATTTAATGGAGTCATGATCTAGAACGGTTTGCACGTCACATAAATGAATTTTAAAAATTATGACTTATTTATTTTGTATTAAAAAATAAATTTCAATAACGCTATTCGAAACTGATACCCCCTGTCATGTCACTTTTGTGACGATCAAAACTACATCAAAAATTTTACCCACTCATATATTTTTTTTGGAAATGGCAACATTCAATATCACGTGTTCAACCGACCAGCAATTTAAACGTTCATCAGTGTGCAGACTACTAAGAGATACTCAGTGTGCGAAAGTGAGTCAGGAAGTAAGGTTGTGTCAGAGGATTGAATAACGTACACATTTTGTCAGTCATCTTTGTGATAAGTTTCTATTATAGTAGTATCTCATAATAACTTTAGTGTTAATGATATAAAATGACTTGAGAGAATTTTTTATATTAAAATTTACTAAGATACGTGACGTCAGTTCTGTGACATATCGTCCCGTCACGTATAGGCTGACCACCAAAGTCACAAAACTGACGTCATTAAGATGGTGTTACATGGGCGGGCGTAATGTACAAAAAAGTACCTACACCACTTAGCACTACCTACCGATTTTATAAAAAAATACATGAAAAAAAAGGCTCAATTTCTATGATCAGATCGTCACTTTTTAGGGTTCCGTAGTATTTATGTACTTATAGTTTTGTCATGTCCGTCTGTCTGTCTGTCTGTGGCTTAGCTCAGAGACTATTTGTACTAGAAAGCTGTAATTTTTCATAGATATACATATTATATAAGGCCGAAAAAGTATTGGGATAAAATCTTCAAAAAAAAAAACTTTTTTTTGGGGACCTGATGGTTTTTCTATTTCTCGCCTATACCATACCCCATAGTGTAGGGTATCGTTGGATAGGTCTTTTAAAAATATTGTGGGTGCTTGAAGGAAATTTTTCGATTGAGTTGTTCGCTTGCGGAACATTTAGCTTTGAAGTGCTCATTTTTGGAGTCAAGTGTCCCTCCCCATAATAAAACTATAATGATTCTGGTCTTACAATTATTCTTTCGTTTTTCTATCTAAAACATTTTTTATTTTTGTTACACTTACACTGTTATAGGTTGTTAATCGCTGTAGTGTATTAGACTGATCATTTTGTTTGATAATAAAGAGAGTTATAATGAGAGAAATGTTTTTTTTTGAATAAGTAGTTTCATGTAACCCTAGCCTAAGAATTTTGTGCTTGTCAGTTTTGTGACTGTCCCACTTGCTCAGTTGCTAATTTCGATCTCTGGATTTTTTTTCTTAGACTTGTAACCAAATTTATAAATATAAGGTGTATGTAACGAAAATATTAATTCAAACAATAACACTTCATAAAGATTTTATCACTATGATCCCATATATTAAGAAAATAAAGGGCGTCATGGTAGCACCTGTCACAAAACTGAAGTAAAAACTTCTTTTTAAGCAATATTTATTGATTACTTAAATAAATTATGCATTTTTCTGAAAATTTTGATGTTTAGCCATAACACAAATGCAAAATATTGTCAAATACTTAAATAGTTAAAGCAGTGCAAAATTATTTCAATTGTCACAAGGCTGACAAGTATTGACTACAATGTCAGTCAAATTAGTCCATAATTGAAAAACTAAGCCAATTTGTACTAAAACAAATATAATTTTAATAAATTTAGAATATACGCTTTATTCTAGAAGTTAACATTGACCAAAAAGGCATTGTTTTTTTTTAAGTCTTCATTTTCGAAGTGGGTACACGTTTTAGTGAAAATGCCCCCACAGAAGACCTTTGGACGGCAGCAAAAAGGTTTTACGTTATAAAATACAAGAAAATAAAAATAGGCTAGTGGACTCATATCACAAATAAATAATAAAAAATATATGTATTTCATATAGTATTAGGGCTAGCGAACCTAAATACGACGATTTTAAAACTTAAAATAATGTCGTGGAAATAAAATTTAAAACTGTATTTTTTAATCTGTAATTTAAAACGTCAAGAACACTCTGGCCCTAAACTATGAAGTGCAAAATTCGAACTTCGTGTCGTGCCGTCCCGCTCACGCTAATATGATTTAATACGAGAGCGAGCGGGACAATACGATACGAACTTCGATTTTCGAATTTCGTAGTCGTCCCCCTGGGCCATGATGGTGACGTCATAGAATTTGTAAACAACGGAAACAACTGACTAAACGTCATCCACATGTCAATTTCGAATGTGATTTTGTTTTATTCTCACTTTGTTTACAAACTATGTGACGTCAGAAGTCACGACACAGATAATCTATACAAAATCATGACCGGCAGCGTTTTCGTCTGTTCATGGGAAGTTCATTTTAAAATAATGTTTTAAGTCCCACAAAAATGCAATATTTTTTTTACGGTCTAATGGAACAACAATAAACAATTTTAGCCACTTTTCAAAAAAGAGTAGAATAGCCTATTATGAAATAAAATATTCTAGAAACGCAACATCTGAGAAACCCCTTCAAGGATATTCAGACACCGGTCACGGTGGCAAGGAACACGACAGAAAGTCTTGATCAGGCTAAGTTTTTTTTCTAAGGATGAGCTGTATGTTGGCAAAACAAAAAACTGTAGTCTTGTCTTCTGCGGAAGCGAAATATGTGGCTTTTTCAAAGGCTGCAAGAAAGGCAATATTTTTAAAGAGATTTATAGCTAAAATAACAGCAAATGATGAGACTTGCATGAACATCCACTAACATCATTGTATCTCATTGTATTTAACTTGTTTTTGTTAATGTATTTTCTGTACAATAAGACGTTTCCTTATTTACTCACATTGTCAGTGACAGCCAATCGGCAACATCAATTGCATAGAACCAAGTTCATCACCAACGAACTAAACACCTAAACATACATTACCACTTCATATTTTATGGTAAGCGATTGCAAATTAAGCAAATGGATACTAGTTAGAGCATAATGCCAATCCTGGTGAAAGGGTAGGCACGTGACACGGAATGTCGAGGATCCGGGTTCGTTTCCAGGGGTTGGCATTTTTCTGTTTTTTTTTCTATGTATTCATGTTTCAGTGAGTATTTTAAAAGTAAAGCTGTTATTTACGGGAAAACAGCAAGTCCGGGCAGACTGATAAGTTTCGAAAGAGTATGCCATCTTCGGTTTACGAAGTAGTCACATAGATGGCGCTAGTCACTGCAAAAGTGATAAAACGAGTTGAAATTTGAATACATGGAAGAAATTTGGTCTATACCCACCCATATGCCAATCTTGGTGTCAGGGTAGGCATGCGATACGGAATGTCGAAGATCTGGGTTCGATTCCCGGGGTTCGCATTTTTCTGGTTTTTTTCTATGTATTCTTGTTTCAGTACCTATTTTAAAAGTATGATTAATATTCACGGGAAAACCGTAAAAATAAAAAATAAATTGGGGCAAAATACAGAAGATACTCCAATTGAGATCATCATCAATGAAATATTCGCTTTAAACAGTAAAAGTTATATTCAGAAATGTTCTATTTTCCTGTTCTTAAAATATCCCACATCTTGCTAAAAATAACATAGCAGCAACCCTGAAGCAGAGACAAAATATTTTTTCAGTGGCAGTGAACACTTCAGTGAACACTTCAGTCTCCCAGTTCGCTCAGTCAGTCCCATTCATGCGCAATTTTCATCCAGCACACCCAACGCAGTGTTTGGTTTGAAGTTCGTTTAAACGTGTGAGAACACCTTTAGATAAAAATACTGATAACGAGTCTGTGGATGCAGTGCAGTGGACCAGTCTATTACACTACTCTTTGGGACCAGTGTACGTTTGACATTCTGAGTTTTTGGTGGTTCAGTGGAGTATATTTATATGTGGGAGAAATCATTGTTTGTTAGTTATTAGTAAAGCATTAAATCATGGATAATGTTTAATAAATTTGTCTAAATTGTTTTGATGCAATATACTACTTTCACCTTCATTTTTATGATGTGCCTTTGCTGTGTGTACCGTCGATAGATCTCGTAGATAGATTTGTGGTTGAGAAGATGATGATGGTTTTCATCTGCAACAGTGTTATTATTTCCGCTTAATTATACAACTAATGTATTCAAAATGACTACAAGTACAACAAAATCAGCCAATGTATCTTTGAAGCCGATTGAAGTCCCTAAAGCTCTTCAGGAAGGTGAAAAATTCATGAAGTGGGATGAGGTGAATTTTATTATACTTAATTATAAACATCAATATGTTTTGAACAAATGGTGCGAAATTTTGAAACTTCTTTATTCTAATTAGGACTCTGGTACGGGCTTGCCAGTCACTCTCAGGGTAGATGCCAGGGGGTTTTTTCTGTTTTGGACCGACCAGAACATGGAAGTGGAAATGCTGGATATTGCCACCATCAGGGATGTGAGAACTGGATTCCATGCAAAAATCCCCAAAGTAAGTGAAACATCATCTGTAGTTTTTAATCTAGAACAAAAAATACAATGAAGTAAACTTGGCCTGTAAATAATATCTTTATTTTAAAAAGCAATAGAATTGAAAAAAAAAATTTTTTGCTTGTATTAATAATGATTAATGACTTTATTTGTTTGACAGAATGTATGACAACTTATAAAAAAATTTAATGCAGGGTGCATTTATACTATTCTACATATTTTTTTTATGCTTTTTAAAGTGGCATTCAATTGTTAAAAAAAGTAGCGAATAAAATCTTCACAGCTATCTTTAATGCTATCCATATTTTAAAAGTTGCTGCTTTAAAACAAAATATAACAAATTGAAACAAAATATTTGAGAAATTACTTTTTATTTTAACTGATGACAAATGTAGTTGTTGTGGCTGTAAATATTTATCACATCAAGTGTGGTAATTGCTAGTACTTACCAATTGTATTCATTAGTTTGATAGCAAGTCTATGAAGAAATACAAACAATAGCTAATAGGTAGTACAATAAAACAATAAAATTATCATAGATCAATGAAAAAAGTACATATTTGATCAATTAAACTGTCTTTTGTACTATGCATGAATTATATTACATTACACTAGTAAGGAGTAGCAACATTCTTGCCTATTTGTATCACAGCAAACCTCTGCTGAAACATTACACCAGAATAATAAACTCAGAGGCAAATTAATTGCCCACCCTATTTTTATTATTTATTGTAAAATTATTCTTTATTAAATAACAGCTTTTACATTAATCTTGGCTTGGTGATTAATTTTGGCTCCGAGTATATTTCATAATTTTACGAAAGCATCAAAATGTAATAAATTTTTATGTATTTCCTTTTAACCCTTCATTTTATACCTACCTGAACAAAAAAGTTACTGCATTCTAGTTTCCTATTTTGACAAATAGGTAGGTATTTATGCCATACAGAGTCAAATCATACAAATATAATATAATCTAATAAAAATACAAAAAGATACCAGATTTTATTGGACAGATCCATCATCTGTAAAGCTGACATGATGATGGATCTTACGATGTCCACTGCTGGACATAGGCCTCCCCCAAGGCTCTCCACTCAGACCGGTCTTGTACTTTCTGCATCCACCACGGTCCCGCAATCTTTACTAGGTTGTCGCTCCATCTTGTTGGAGGCCTACCGACAGCTCGTCTCCCGGTCCGTGGACGCCATTCGAGAACCTTCTGACCCCATTGGCCATCAGTTCTGCGAGCAAAGTGCCCCGCCTACTGCCACTTAAGTTTCGCAATTCTTCGGGCTATGTTGGTGACTTTAGTTCTACTGCGGATATCATCATTTCTGTTCCTGTCCCTCAGAGAAACCCCAAGCATAGCCCTGTCCATCGCCCTCTGAGTGACTTTGACTTCCTTATGAGGCCCATTGTTAGTGCCCACGTCTCAGATCCGTAAGTCATCACTGGCAAAAACTTGACTTCGAACACAGCGGTGATTTGGACGAAAAGACACTGTGAAGCTTCCCAAACACTGTCTAGCCGAATCAGATTCGATGAGTGACCTCTTTCTCGTCTTGTCCATGTTCATCCTCAGGCCAACTCGGTCGGAAACTCTGCTGAGGTCAGCGAGCATAGCACTGAGGTCCACCATGGTCTCAGCCATGCCCACAATATCCTCGGCGAATCGAAGGTGAGTGATGTACTCGCCGTTTATGTTGATGCCTCGTACTTTCCAGTCCAGAACCTTAAAAGCATCCTCCAATGCAGCAGTGAACAACTTCGGAGAGATCACATCTCCTTGTCTGACTCCCCGCTGCAGAGGAATAGGCTTCGTGGTCTGGTCCTGTAGTCGGACGGACATAGTGGCGTTTTCGTACAGAGACTTCAACACTTCGATATACCGGTAGTCAACTTGGCGCCGCTGGAGAGACTGCAGCACAGCCCCGGTCTCGATTGAATTGAAGGCTTTCTCGTAGTCTACAAATGCAAGGCAAAGGGGCAGGTTATACTCTTCGGCCTTCTCTATAACCTGCCGCAACGCATGTATGTGGTTCACGATGCTATAGCCTTTTCGGAAGCCGGCTTGTTCGGAAGGCTAGAAATCGTCAAATCTGCGCGCGAGACGATTCGTGATGACCCTCGAAAACAGCTTGTAAACATGGCTCAGACGTGAGATGGGTCTATAATTCGTCAGCAAGGTACCTTTTTTGAAGAAAAGCACCACCACACTTCTGTTCCATGCTTTCGGCGTTCTTCCTTCGTGGAGGACGGAACTAATCAACGTCTGGAGGCCCCGAAGGACTGGTTTACCACCCGCCTTCAGGAGCTCGGCTATAATTCCGTCGTCACCTGGGGCTTTACCATTCTTTAGCTGTTTGAGGGCCCTACTAATCTCATACAGGCTAACGTCGGGGATATCTTCGGTATAGTGTCGGGTTAATCTAGCCCTTGGGTCTTTATCTAGATTTTCGACGGGTATTCGGATTGTCGTGTATGCTGTCCATAAAACTTCTCAACTTCCTCCAACAGCTCAGGTTTGGATGAAACGATTCTGCCGTCGTCGGTCTTTAGCTTAATCAATTGGTTTTGACCAACAGACAAATCCCTTGTGACATGAACTGATCCATCACCAGGTGTTGACACGTTTTATTGAAAGATTTTATTGAATTTGCAATTTGTATACAATTTGTATAAATGGGTTTATCCCATAACATAATGCACATAAAACCTTGAACAGCTTCTTATTCCCTAAGCATTACCAATATTAAAAAAAATTGGATTTTTTTCCTCAACATAAACTTATTTATATTTTTGGCTTTTGGCTGGGTTCCTTTAAAGTAGGTAGTCTGAAAATTATAATTTATAATTGTTTCTCAAAACTTTTTGTCATCAAGAGGCATCAATAACAAACTAACATTAAGAAAAAAAAATCAAATAAGTAAATTATTTTTTTGACAGCTTGGGATTTTTTTATGTTTTTATAAATTTTAAATGCTTTTAACATGAAACTACCGTGAGACTCAATCATAGTGAAATAAACGGATCACTCACGTATGTCAGTCGAGTATAGCTCGACTTGTTTCGGACTAATCCGTAGTCCTTCCTCTGGGAGCACACGTCATGCCGGTAATTTTAAATGCCCCTAAATCTATTGATTTTGTAATAACGCTAAATGACACATTGACTCTGAGCTCTGCAGTAAGTTCCTTCTTTTTGAGATTGTTCAACAGTTGTAAGTTACACATTAAGTTAACAGTTCTATTAGCACACAGTTGTGTTTAGATAATTACCATAAATATAACTGAAGTTTGTTTGAACGAGTGACCATAATGTAGCTGTCTGGTAGCAACACAAGAATTAAAAAGAATGAAAATACAAGTGTAGTTGTGGTAAGAACGCATAGCCCATGCATAGTCTTTACTAGCTGCAAATTGCGTCTTTTGCTTTAGCCCAAACGCTCTCATTAAATTCCTTAACTATAGGTAGGTAACTGAAACGGTACAATATCACAGGAGTAGATAACTCTCCTAAAGTACATATGTAGGTATCTCTACGTTATTTCTAAAATCGTCAGATGCGCATCCAACGCAACAATCTTATTTCCTAGAAATCTGAACAGTATCATGCGCGCGTTTTTCTAGTTTGTCCCATAATACACTTCTCTTCTAATGCATTTTAAGTTGATAGAAACGCACTGAGTGTCAGATAAATGGTGCGCGTTCTAGTCGCTCTGAATACGGCTGAGGCTACCCTTAAACGCGACAGGCAGGATCTGAGTCAAATAAACCAATGAATGGGTCTGGTGTTATCAGTTTTGTTTTTGTTGACGAGTGCGATAGCATTTCGCTCGCGGCGTGTAGAGTTTATGCTGGAGGGCATCCAATCGACGGCCTCTTTAGTTTAGCCTCAGACTTAGGCCTAACAGGAGGGACATCTTTACCATCATCGTCATCCGCTTACATCTAAGTAGGCCAAGTAGGAAGATGATCTGCCCTGTTAGGCCGTTAGGTACAGATAGATGTAATGCCGTCGCGTTTCGGTGTAGGTAACCAACTTCATTGAAGCGTGTATTCTTAGTTCTCAGCGTGTGTCCAATTACTTACTCGCTCTCTAGATAAATAAGTCTGAGGATGTACACACTGTTCATGTTGCACAGCACCAGAGGAGGGTCAAGCCAGTCCAGAGTCCAAAGCTACATCTGTCATGGCGTGGAAAGCGTTTGTGTTAAAGTGTCAAATACTATGAGAATAGTTGGTTGTCGATACGTGCCGCTAAAGGCGCTGCCGATTTGCCCATAATAATCCAGACGTTAACGCGAACGCGATTGAGACGTTTCTTGTGTCAAAAATCACACTAGAGGCTCTGAGCGACTTCGAAAGTTCCCTGTGCAGACGTGTTTCCACTGCACGCGGCTGTCACGCGAGCCCAATGTTCGCGGGTTTCCAACGCGGCGCGGGATAGAAATCTGGCTCAAGCCTTCACAACGAGAGGGAGTAATTCTCAAGTGAGATAAGTGGACATTTGAAACGTGACACACATCATTAAGTTTCATCACTGTGTGGTTTCCTCTCGACGTTTTGCTTGACTTGATAAGAAATGAAACTGATGTGAAAATTCCGAAATAATTCAGATACTAGCGTGGGTTTCAATCCCCTACTTGAAAAGGCAGTAGGTCGTTGATCAATCTATCACGACTCTGTTGCTATTATCTTTATCCCTGTACTCATTGCCACTTCAAAAGCAATAACCACTGCAATATTAGTACGTCTTAATTCCCATGATGAACCGTTCCATGATATGAAACCATTAAGTGTTCATATTGTATTGCTTATTTCACGACATGGCCGAGGCGTGGAAATTGCCGGGTGCGGTGAGGCTATAATACTTATAATTTATGTGCCCTTCCATATCTGAGGGCTTAGTAAACAGTTCGCTACTTAGCTCGATGGCGTTTTTGTGTTTATTTAGCCCATATAAAACTTTATGCCCTAATCCTGACGCTCTTACTCGAAAAACGCAGAACTGTTCAGCAAGCAAATGGGGGAAAAAATGCTCATGGGTTATTTATTTGCAGTCATTTTATTTTCTGATACTCTCACCTGTCAAAATAATATCTGAGCTTACCTATTCTTTTTAAATGGTTATAAACCAGAATATAGAATATGTTAGTCCGGAGTCTGGAATAGTGCTGCTTTATGCTTCTGAACGCGCGTGCGCTTTTAAAGGTCCTGCATCAAGACTAAAGTAGTCTCTTCATTATATATGGAATAGTGCTGCTTTATGCTTCTGAAAGCGCGTGCGCTTTTAAAGGTCCTGCATCAAGACTAAAGTAGTCTCTTCATTATATATGGAATAGTGCTGCTTTATGCTTCTGAACGCGCGTGCGCTTTTAAAGGTCCTGCATCAAGACTAAAGTAGTCTCTTCATTATATATGGAATAGTGCTGCTTTATGCTTCTGAACGCGCGTGCGCTTTTAAAGGTCCTGCATCAAGACTAAAGTAGTCTCTTCATTATATATGGAATAGTGCTGCTTTATGCTTCTGAACGCGCGTGCGCTTTTAAAGGTCCTGCATCAAGACTAAAGTAGTCTCTTCATTATATATGGAATAGTGCTGCTTTATGCTTCTGAACGCGCGTGCGCTTCTAAAGGTCCTGCATCAAGACTAAAGTAGTCTCTTCATTATATATGGAATCCATTGATAACTTACTTCATGCCTTTAAGCGGTCTTCTCTAATCTCAATTTTTCACATTAGGTTTTCAAACGCACCTAACAAACGGATCCTATTTGAACATAGCGTTGGGGTAAACCACATTACAACAACAGATGTGTAAGTCATAAATTTAAGGAAAGTTTTATTCCTAGTTCGCGTGTAAAAGCGACCCATTAGAGACCCATAAACTAGGTTGAAGATAGGGCTGACGTAACTTGTAGCCTAGTAGTCACTTGTCACTTTTATAGGAGTGGTTTCAAACAAATTTTTCACAGTAGCATAATATCGCTAGCATCTTGAGGTACCTACCTAGTTACGAGGTGTTTATAAGGCAGTCTTTAAATTTATGCCAAGTACCTACCTAATCACTATACGTACCTACCCAGGCAATCTCTACAGTCTCTACCGATTTCTGATCCGACAAGTTTTCTGAGTAAATTTTCGTAATAAATTATTATCAATTGTTATTTGAGCTGATGTGATTTTTTCGTGTCTGTGTTAGTTTTAAGTATGCTTCGCTTCGCTTAAATGTGTTTCTGTGGACATCCGTTATTCGCTTTTTGTTTAGTATCTAAGTCGTACCTAGTCCTGTTGGGGCCCCAAATAAAATACTAGCCGGAAATGTTGGTAACATATCCATGGTCTTAACAAAAGGCAAAAAAGTTTTTTTTTATACGACAAGGAAGGCAAACGAGGGCAAACGAGCAAGTACGTTCGTACTGTCGAGTGCTACCTGAATGCTACGAGGTTATAGGTACCCATGTGTAGTAAGTAATCATCCAGCTAAATATTTAAATTTTTTACTAAATATTACGTTATGATTATGAATTTAGCGTGAATTGCATTATGGCATTACATGGTCAAAACTATTTAAAACGTTAAATTTCATGACACGACGCTGGTGAAAAATATAAAAGAAAGAAAAAGATAAGAAAACAAAAAGACCCTTCTGCTTATCCTTATCCTTAAAAATATGAATCTCTATTCTGTAACTGATGTGTTTTTAGGGTTCCGTACCTCAAAAGGAAAAAACGGAACCCTTATAGGATAACTTTGTTGTCCGTCTGTCCGTCTGTCTGTCTGTCTGTCTGTCTGTCTGTCTGTCTGTCTGTCTGTCTGTCTGTCTGTCTGTCTGTCAAGACCCTTTTTCTCTGGAACGCGTAGAGGTAGCATGTTGAAATTAATATCAAATACTCAAACCTGCGGTCCCTTGAAGCCGTGAAAAAATCAACCTTCTAAGTCAACGCAATCAAAAGATACAGTCATTAGAAAATCTATTTCCATACAAATTGCCGATTTCCAAAAACCTAAAGGGTACTTCCAGATGTCCTAGAAACTTGAAATATGCTATGAAGGTAGCTTTTATAGCACAACCACTCCGAAAAGTCTCAAAATCTCAAAATTTTATGTCTGTCTGTAGATTTCACAGACCAATATAAGTTGACCCCACACTGCGTACATCTTGCTTAGGAGCAGGGCTCTGCTAACACTGGACTTCTTAAAACACTGGGGAAAAGCGTTAAAATCTTTCTACGGAACCCTCGTGCGCGAGTCCGACTCGCACTTGGCCGGTTTTTTTGTGGTAAACCCTCAACTTACCTACTTATTTATTCGACGATTCTATATAAATGTACGAGGTGTGTGGGATATCGTCCATCACCATCGATTTAATAAAGCTGCACGTACAAACAAACGCAAACATTGTCGACAGGTGATTGTTCGCAACGCTGAAAATACTCCTAAGAATGCAGACGTATTTGTTCTAGATATTGCGGTATGGTGTAGGGTCTTTGAAGAGTTTTAAGCAGTAAGAGTACAGATTTGTCTTAATATAAGTTAGTATCAGTTGGCATTGGGAATGATCTTTGTCGTGAAATCATTTGAGGATATGGCAGAATCTAATGAACTTCAAATCATATCTGATCCCATACACGACATTGCAAATATGCGAGAGCTGATGCAAATAAAAAAATATACTGAAAATTTACACTTTCAATTCTATTCATACATACCTTCTAAAGGCGTAGGTTAGACGTAAAATTATTATACGCTTCATTTATTTCCATTTGCTTCTATTCGCGTTCTCGAAGTTAACGAGGCAAATTATGTCATGGTGCTATTATTGTGCAATGCACATACAAAGAAAGTCCGGGAGAACGCTAAAATTAACGCTCGCTCGATCATTATCGATTCCTTGTTATGGATGTATGCATAGCAGTTATGTAGATATAGGTATACATATATAAACGTATGCAAGTCATTCGCGGGGCATGTGGGTTCCGCCGATGCAGGTTCAATTAAGCCACATTTCCTGCGACTTTCCCGAGGCAATCATCGAAGTGTTGCAACTTGTTGAATCTACGCCGTTATTCGACGTTTAGTGGCAAGCCAATAGAGTAGGGGTAGTCGATTGATCTGTATTCCGGAGGCGTGGTAAAGCGAGAGTCGTCGAATGGGTTCTAATTACCTCATTTGGCGGATAAGATGTCATGTCATGGTCTTTTTTTGGGATCAAGTATACGATGCTTATAATGCTAGTGTCGTTTCCTCTTACCTCTTAGGTAAAAGGGTGGGAGAAGCCGCCTGATTCGTAGAGCCATTTAAGAGACATCGTTTTTCATATCTCTTTTTCGATTAGAGCTGAAATGAAGACTAATTTGCCTACCTAGAAGTGGTTTTGATTTTAGATCTAGGGTAGGTACTGCTGCTTCGTCGTCTACAGCTTGCTCATTGGCTGGTAGTCTGAGTCCTCGTAATCCATAGATATCGAACGATGCTCCTCTTTTCAAAAAAGTGCTAATTGTTAAGGTGGGCCCGGATTAAGGTTATCGAACCATCCCACTCATCCCAGCGGGCACCCTGATCAGTCTATCTCTGTTGTTATAATTACCGCATCAAATGTACTACCTACATACCTACGTATTGTATTATGATGAAAGCGCTTCGCTATACGACTGGCAATAAATTGCCAGCTTTTATTATTTGGGACACGGGTTACGTTAAATTTATATGTTAACTTCCCCGTGATCCGCAGGTCCGTTTTTCATTTAAATTAAAACCATTTGACTGTTTTCCGAGGTTTATTTTTAGCTAACATAACAATCTGTTTTAAAAGGCTCGAAAGTAACATAATGCACGTTATAAACATGGTTTCGTTAGCCTGAGCTTTAATTAAATAACAGCGGTAACAATTAATTTTTAATAACAGCGCGATTCGCATATTAGCTTGCTGAAATATTTAATAAGTTTAGCGAGACCGCCATTAGTTAATGAATCCATGCTCAAGCGGCGTTCGCATAATGGACCGCTAAAGTTGTAAAAGCGTTTAAGTACTCGTGTCTGAATGGATAAAAATGTTAGTAGCGGAGCAAGCTAAATCGTGTCAACATGAGGTTTGAATTTAATGGATATAAACTGGTATTGTAAACCGGGTTGTTTTACAGCTTGATTATACATGTGTTTCCGCCGATCCCACGGTTGGGCCGTCGGGCCGCGCGGCGTGCCGACACGGCTCGCGGCGGCGGCCGCAGTCACCCCTCCGCAATGTCACATACTGCCAACATACTGCGATACCGCAGAGTACGTGCAACCCACTCGTAAACATAAGGGGATGCACAGACTGATCCACACAGATGCGGCGTCTCTCAATTCCAAATACCTAACCGACCTCAACACTGTTATTTAGAAATGTATCGTAGAGGCAAATGGTTAACAATCGCGGTTGTACAGGCCATTTATCTGCTCCACAGTTAGTTAAATTGCAATCTTGCTTATCTACTGTTCAAGAAATTTAGATCTGGCGTTTGCGTACCTATATTAATCAGTCTCCCTTGATGCTGTTTCCATTCGGATAAGCGCAAAGGGCTCAGTTTTGGGTAAAGCAATTAGAGTAGAGTCGAAACGGAGGTGGCTGTCAAAGCCAGGCTGCCTGGGGCGACGGGCCCTGTGCAAGTAGCTTTAGTAGTCAGTGCAACTATGGAGCCGGTGCCTAAGTGAACCAATTTACCGCTAACCTTATTACAATTATTGCATCAAACATGCTCTTCTGGCAAGCTATCTAGTAATGGACACGAATACATTCGTGTTACGATTGTTTTGTTCCACGTTTCCATGTAGGTACACAATTAAGTAGGTACTTGCCAAGTTTTTGAGTTGTTAATACCGCCAATATATCATATTATTATCAATATCTTATATATATATTATATGTTATATATATATTATATGTTATATATATATTAAATTATTATCTATACCTATAAAACAGTACCGTGACTGACTGACTGACTGACTGACTGACAGACAACGCACAGCCTGAACTACTGGACCTAGAAACTTGAAATTTGGCAAACATATACCTTGAGTATCCTAGAGGTGCACTAAGAAGGGATTTTTCGAAATTCCCACAGGATAGGGAACTAGCCCAATTTGAAATATTTTACGGGGGCAAAGCCGCGGGCATAAGCTAGTAATCATAATCAATATACATAAAACTCTTCCATTGACGACCGAATAGCCTAGTGGTTAGAGACCCTGACTATGAAGCTTGAGGTCCCGGGTTCGAATCCCAGTCGGGGCAGATGTTTGTATGATGAATACGAATATTTGCTCTCGGGTCTTGGATGTTTAATATGTATTTAAGTACCTATGTATTTATCTATATAAGTATGTTTATCCGTTGTCTAGTACCCATAGTACAGGCTTTGCCTAGTTTGGGAGTAGGTCAATTGGTGTCAATTTGTCCCATGATATTTTATTTTATTTATTACTGAGTGACTGACAGACAACGCACAGCCGAAACCCTTGGCCCTAGAAGGCTGAAAAATTTCATAGAGTTTGCCTTTATGATGTAGACAAGCACTAAGGACGGATTTGTTGAAATTTCTACGGGATAGAGAATAAACGGAATTTATTTAAGTACAGTAATGTTTATGCTAGTATAATAATATAATATATGTATGTTGACGTGAGAGTGTTATGCTTTAGAAGTTCTGTGCTCTTTAAACTTGTTTCTCATTTATTTTTACACAGTAATCGATACGGCTTTGTGCTGTAGCTATAAAAATAGCGTATTACGGTAATAGAAAAACCAATCTGACCGGAACCGTCGGTATAATATATTTCTTTAATGGGACTCAGAGTCGCTTGTAAAAACTTCTACATACGAGTATATAGGTAACATGTATTTGGGCCATTATGAAAATTTGTATGTTGTAGTTAGTATTAGTATGCTCGTATTATTATTTTACACTTTATGTAACTGTATTTTATTTTATTTATAATAATGTTTTGTTGTAGGACCAGAAGATCCGCAATATGGTGTGGTTCGGCGCCCAGAGTTCCCTGGAGGAGAAGACGGTCACCGTCTGCTACGGCGCCGACTTCGTCAACGTCACGTTTATCAACTTCTGCTGCACCAGAAAGGAGATCGCTCAGGTCGGTACTGACATGGTACATGAATATTTTAACGGCCGTTTAGCCTAGTGGGTAGCAATTACATATGGATGTCTGTGTATTTAAGTATGTATTTGCCTATATAAGTATGTTTATCCGTTGTCTAGTACCCATAGTACAGGCTCTGCCTGGTTAGGGAGTACGTCGATTGGTGTCAATTGTCCCACTTTATTTATTTATTATTTACTATTATTAAGTATGTATATCGTCGCCTAGTAGTCATAGTACAAGCTTTGCTTAGTTTGGGACTACTTAGGTTGATTTGTGTAAGATTGTCCCAAAATATTTATAAAAAAATATATTTATTATTAAAAAAATTGTAGTATGCATTATAGTGAAATAAACGGACCACTCACGTATGTCAGTCGAGTATAGCCTGACATGTTTCGGACTAATCCATAGTCCTTCCTCTGGGAGCACACGCTACGCCGGTGGCGAGACGTATTATGCATTACATTTAGTAACGTAATTTTTATGCTACTAATTGTATTGTGGTTATATCTTGAGTAAGCTCAAACTGTATTTTGCTTTTATACAGTAACTAAGTAGGTATTTATAGCCTAATAGTAAGTATTCAAAACTAATGCTCAACGACATAATTATAATTGTTTTTAAACTAACAACAGAAATGTGCGACAGACAAATTTTTTTATGTTTTAAAACTGCATTTTTTAACTAGGTCAAAAGTTTTACAATGGCTTTTAATACATTAGGTACGGCTACCATTCATGCGTGGTGACAATTTTGTAACAATTTCCCATCCGAGAATTTTGTTGAATAACATTTTTGCTACAAAATTCGCCGTTCTAAAAATAAGACGTGGAGTACAGATTATTGTTTTCTCCGAAACAGTTGTTGACACAGATGTTTCCCTAAATTTATTTGTGAATCGGGGTTTTCCCAATCAAATTTTTACACTAAGTTTCTTAACATGGTGGATATTTTTTTAAATACACACCCATGACAGCTGTCACAAATTGTCATGTCATGATTAATAGTCAGTAATATCACAAGTGGAGCGAGCATTCAACATTCTTACTATGTATTTCGCGCCACAGAGACTGTTTCGCATATAGAGGTGGGCGTCGTACACTACCTCGGTTTCTTTTGAATATAGTCCTTCGACAAAGTAGCACAGTGCTCATTATCATGTTAGAATATGTTTGTTATTTATCATCATCGGTATTTCAGGAAGTGTCTAAATAACGATAACCCTACACGTCCTGGCCGACTGGCAGGCCGACAGAACGTAGCTACTGCGCGTGACACATTTCATAGCGAATATCGGTGTAGAAATGTAATAGACAACGACGGACGCGAAGGGAATGCACTGGAAAACGTGCAGTTGATATTAAAATCCATTGGATGTTTTCATACATTCATAGCAGCCCTATTTTTCTGTGTGAAGGTCCCCTGTGTCTAGCACGCGCGGCTCGCAGCACGCGTTCTACATTCTTATGCGTAGGACTGTTTTGTCATTTGGGTCATTACGTACCACAGAGGCGAGCGGCTTACTGTAGGGGTGTGTAGCAAAACGTATGGGAGTTTGTCTTCAATTGAAGGTAGTGTGGAAGCCAGTACTTTCAATAATTACTTTGCACAGCACTCGTGCCGTGAAATGAATGGATTGTCTTCTACGCACTCGGTAGGTACCTACTAAAACTGTGATGTTAATGTTTAGTGAAGATTTATAAACATTGTATATATTATGAACTAAAAAACAATTACTTTGCTCACCCGCGACCACTAATGACAAATAGTTATATCTGTGCGGCAAATGTATGTTTCCATGCAACACCTCCACCTCCACTGCTACACGAATCAACACATGCCACACAGACCCAACTATCACCACCACCACTATACTAAACGCTGACGCGTTGAGTAGTGGAAGTGGTGGCATGTTGAGCGGTTGTTGTTGTGCTTCGTAAATGGCCTCGTGGAGAGTGCCGAAACGCGTCAGCGTTTAGTATAGTGGTGGTGGTGATAGTTGGGTCTGTGTGGCATGTGTTGATTCGTGTAGCAGTGGAGGTGGAGGTGTTGCATGGAAACATACATTTGCCGCACAGATATAACTATTTGTCATTAGTGGTCGCGGGTGAGCAAAGTAATTGTTTTTTAGTTCATAAATATGGACCTCCGCAAAGTAACGCCTGATTCAATAAATTATTGTATATATTTTCCTATGACTTATTTTATAAGTACTTACCTGCCAGAGTCTTCTATAAAATGTGATGTAAATGATACCGGTGTGCGAGGCTTCCGTGGCACTGTTTACAGCGAGAAGTCTGTCATTGTCACCCTAGAAAATGACACATCTCTACCTGACTTAATCATCACCTATTTGCGCGAGGAACGCCTTCTCGATTTGCTTTTATTTTATTGACTGTACAGGGTTTGACAGTTAAGAACGGATACTTGGCAACTCTCTCTGCGTGCTATGAAATATTATTTTAGGATAGCTCATTTTAATCATATTTTGAGTCCAATTCGTGGCATGGCTTTTTGTCTACTAAGAATTCATGAAGAAAATTGTTCCTGTACCTACTTTAAAACACAATTTTAGATTTGAATTAGAATCTTTCCACATTAAATACAATTATTTTCCTTAATCGCTATCGTAAATGAAATCATGTGAAAGGAAACTTTGCGAATTACCTTTGTTCGAGTAAATAATGGTTTTTGTTATGAATTCTGTTTTTTAAGATTTAGCGGATATAATAATATTACGGTAGGCACTGAAATTGGGACAAACTTTACATTGTAAGAGCTTAATTAATTCGTCGTTTTGTTACAGGCTACAGTAAATTTTCGTCATATTTTGAAGATAATTTGTCATACGACGAGGATTTTGTTTATAAATCCTTCGTGCGGATGCTCAGGTCTGACTCGACCTTGCTGCGTATATTATATCGTAACGCATCGGATTTGCCTTTTCATGTCTGTCACATCTCACTAAAGACATGGCCGTCTGCAATTTATCACTGACATGACACAATACTGTGACTGAGACTTCGCATTTTTCCTTAATACGTGACGCGCGCCGTCCATACAAAATATGTGGGTATTTCTTTATTCTACGCGAACATCGGTCAATACGAAAGGAAGAAAAATGATCCGGCCGTATGCGTATTTTACTCTCATTTGCGGAGATAAATGTTTTACACCGAATTTAAGTAGGTACCTAACTCATCTCACAGGCACAATTAATCGCCCACCCAATTTTTACTATTTATTGTAAAAGTATTCTTTATTTAAATAACAGTTTTTGTGACGACCGGATAGCCTAGTGGTGATAGCCTAGTGTGAAGCTTGAGGTCCCGGGTTCGATCCCCGGTCGGGGCAGATGTTTGTATGATGAATACAAATGTTTACTCTCGGGTCTTGGATGTTTAATATGTATATATGTGTATATTTATCTATACATATAAGTATGTTTATCCTTTGTCTAGTACCCATAGTATAAGCTTTGTCTAGTTTGGGACTTTTGGGAATTGTCCCATGATATTTATTATTTATTATTTTGTTTTTACATTGATCAAGGAAAAAATGGTGGGCGATTAATTTTGCCTGTGAGTAGGTAGTTATACTTATTATGATTTATGATTAACAAAAACACAACGCATTTCCATTGTGATTTTTATGACAAAATTTTCCTCTCATTGCTGTATGGTATGTTTATAATTAGTTTCATATCTGAAGTTCACAGAATTAAATAGTGATATTGAGTGTGCAAATTGATTACCACTTCAGCGTAATTCATATCGAGTGTCCGAGTATTGCACACCCACTCGCAGTGTTTTATATGTCTAAATATAATAGAAAAACTAGGCAGCAACGCACAGATCAAACAGTTTTATGTTTAACAGCACAGCAGATGCAGTGTTTTTTATGAACGAAGAATCATAATTCATACTTAAGCAATTTATTGAATCAGGCTTTACTCTGCGGAGGTCCGTATTTATGAACTAAAAACCATTACCTTCCTCACCCGCGGCCACTAGTGAAAAATAGTTATACCTGTGCGGTAAATGTATGCCCATGCAACACCTCCGCCTCCACTGCTACACGAATCAACACATACCACACAGACCAACTATCACCACCACCACTACACTAAACGCTGACACGTTTCGGCACTCTTTAAGAGGCCACTATCAAAGCACGAGAACAACCGTTCAACATGTCACCATTTGCACTACTAAATAAATAAATTAAATAAATAAAATGTGTAAATGGTGGCACTTGTGCAACGTGTGTTCAGATTTTACCTTTAAATTTATAATCCCATGAACGGCGTCTGGTAAAATATGAATGACATACTAACGTGAAAAGCTGTCTTTTTTTTTTTATACAACGAGGAAGGCAAGCGAGCAAGTGGGTCACCTGATGGTAAGTGATCACCACTGCCCATAGACACCCGTAACTCCGGAGGGTTTGGAGATGCGTTGCCAACCTAAGATGAAATGCCTCTTGTGCCCGTAATTACACCGGCTGTCTTACTCTCCACACCGGAACACAACAGTGCAAGCACTGCTGCTTAGCGGCAGGATTAACGAGTAAGATGGTGGTAGCGATCCGGACGGACCTCGCACAAGGTCCTTCCACCCGCAGTCATACAAAGTTGTTGGCGTAAATTATCTTATCGCATGAGCTCATTTCTTATTTTGTGCCGTTCTAAAGTTAGTTAGGCTTCTCTCTTGTTTAACAGCAGCAGCATATTTTCATCGTTTTACATTGAGGCTATTAGCCGACCATTCAAATTGAATAATATATGCAACAGGTTTTCATCGCGCGAACAGACGCCTGGAGCGATATAAAATATTTAAATGAGGAAGCTCGAAAAGCAAACAACGGGTTGTCGTTTAAAGTTTAAAGTTAAGCAGGATTAGAAGATACAGCTATTGTAGACACAAAGGAAAACAATTTTTTTTCACAACAATCGAATAGAAAGAAAAAATAGAATAGAAGGCACAGTCCGCTCACGAGCTCCGAGGAATTGGGCGGGGCTGGGCTTATTTTAATTTTTAACAAGCACATAAATACAATACGTTTTGTTATTAGTTAAATGAGCAAGTGAAATGATTCTATAAGGATGTTATGTGTTTGATAAAATAAATCAAACCTAGCCTCCGATTCCTCGGAGCTCGCGCGTGGACTGTATGATCCCATTTTAATCTGAATTCTTTTTTGTCTATGCCGCTGCACTACAGCACAGAATACATAATAGTTCTGCACGCACAAATTACGGGATTTCGTTTACAGGGAAATCCATCCAGGAATCCATTTATCCATTAACTATAGCTTATACCCCGCGTCTTTGCCCTCGTGAAATATTACAAAATGGTCTAGTTCCCTATCCCGTGGAAATTTCGAAGAATCCCTTCTTAGTGCACCTCTAGGATACTCTCCAAATCCCTCCGAATCCTCTAGGATGTCTGCCAAATTTCGAGTCTCTAGGTCCTGTGGTTTTTGCTGTGCGTTGTCTATCAGTCAGTCAGTCAGTCACGGTACTGTTTTATATGTATAAGAAAGAACATGATAAGTTTTCTATGAAAAAAATTGCTAGGAGCTTTTTGCCAGCTGTACTTTTTGTTGAATGTACAGTTGTATTGTCATCCAAACGTCTTATAAATTACCGGAAGACGTTGATACGAGCGGAGCTACGTATTTTAGTCAACTTAACGCTCAACGCTACATATATAAGCTATATATGTATATACTGTGCTACGTATCCGTACCAAATTTGTTGTCGATGCTATTAACATGCGGAGAGGATTTTGGCCCGACCACCAGAATTTCATTACCAGGTTATCTATTGTGTATAAGTATGCTGAATTTCAGCTCAATCGTATACCAAAAAGTGGACGAAAAATGGTTTGTCAATATTCAAGTAACATGCATACATACGAGCAGTGAAAGTTAAATAAAACCGCCTACAAAAAGCAATCAAAATAATCATCTAAAGCCATCAGTTTTATGACCTAGCACAAATTTGAAGTCGGTATACGGTCCGATCGTAATATTCTTTGACTGAAGCACCGACTTCATATTTGTGCTAGGTCATAAAACTGATGGCTGTAGAGGATTATTTTAAGGCGGTTTTAGTCTTTTGCTAAAAGTTTTTCTTATTTCACTAGTTTTTGTTTAGGTAAGTAAAGTACTTAATATTTAAAGAATTATCCTCCAATTTCTCACCGTTAAGGAGTTTTACGTTCCATCACCAGCTCATCAACATGAAATGATGACTACCAGACGCAAATACTTGAATGGCTTTAGAAAAAATATATGAAACACGTGATACGTTCCTATAAAATTTGAGTGTTGCCCTCGATTTCAATGAGATTCCATCAACAGATCCTCACTTGGTGATAATGGGACCACCTCGGGAGTGTATACTCGCATACTCGAGTACTCGCGAAGAATATTCTTTCGAACAGAAAAAGAATTTTGAAAATCGGTCCATAATAAACGGAGATTTTTTTTGAAGTCTGTTAATAAAAGCTTGTAAATATACAACGGATCCTAAAATAAGTTTATTAAAAAGCTACTTCCGATTGAAGATTTCCGTTATTTTCTTATGGATTAAATTATCGAAATATCCTTTGTACCTACGAATACGTAAATTGTAATCGATTTACAAGGAAATAGTTGTGGCACTGAACAAAAAAAAGTTCAATAAAATCGATTCGAGCGAGATTGAATACCGTCATCTGTATGTATGTTTACGTCATTGCAAAGTATTCAAATCATTGCGATCTACGAGGGCTGTTTGATAAGTACCCGTTTTCTAAATATATTAATATCACTGGCCGCAAATAAGTATACCACCTTTTTAAGCCATTTTTCAGAGACGGGAAAATTAAAAAAAAATGGCATTCTTTTGTTTTTTTCTCATTTGACAACGATTCAGTGAAGGCGTGAACTTAAAATTGTTAAAATGGAGAAATAACAGTATCGGTCTGTAATTAGATTCTTATTTTTGGAAGGAAAAACATGTGATGAAATAAAAGTAAGAATGCAAGCGGTTTACCATGAATGTGCTCCTTCTATGACAACCGTCAGATATTGGTATAACAAGTTTAAGCGGGGGAGAACAACCGTCTTTGATGAAGATCGCCCAGGCCGGCCAGTTGAGGTGACTACAGACGATATGGTTAAGAAAATTGAAAATATCGTTTTAGCCGACCGCCGAATTAAACTTCGAGAAATCGTTGATGCTGTAAACGTTTAAATCGAGAGGGTACAACACATATTAGAAGAAAAATTGGGTATGAAGAAAGTATCGGCGAGGTGGGTGCCGCGTTTACTCACGGAGGAGCAAAAACGGAACCGACTAACTACTTCGGAGCAGTGTTTGGCCGTGTTCAAACGTAACCCGAAGGAGTTTCTGCGTCGTTTCGTGACCGTGGACGAAACATGGGTCCACCACTACACCCCGGAAATGAAAGAGCAGTCGAAGCAGTGGATTTTACCGGGTGAACCTGCTCCAAAGAAAGCAAAAACCGTCCCATCGGCTGGAAAGGTCATGGCGACCGTTTTTTGGGATTCGCAGGGTATTATACATATTGACTATTTAGAAAAGGGAAAAACAGTAACAGGGCAGTACTATGCCAATTTATTGGATGAATTTGACGCCGTGTTGAAGGACAAACGACCCCATTTAAAAAAGAAAAAAGTACTGTTTCATCACGACAACGCCCCGGCTCATTCGTCCAGAGTTGTGACGGCTAAATTAGCACAGTTACGCTACGAACTATTGTCCCACCCCCCGTATTCTCCAGATTTGGCCCCATGCAATTTCTTTTTGTTTCCCAACCTAAAAAAATGGCTCGGTGGCAAGCGATTTGGATCAAATGACGAAGTCATTGCCGCCACAGAGGCCTATTTTAATGACTTTCCAAAATCATACTTTTTGGATGGTTTATTGAAGCTTGAGTATAGGTGGAACAAATGTATAGAGTTAAAAGGTGACTACGTAGAAAAATAAATGCATATATACAAAAAAAATGTTTTTTTTTTCCATAAACGGGTACTTATCAAACAGCCCTCGTAATTACACGATTAGTCATAAGCACCTAGAAGTCACAGCCACGGAGAGTTTAATAAACAAATAGAATAGTCAATGACTCAAAGCCTCTCAAGCAGAGGGTCGTGGGTACCTCTGAGTTTTTCGTATTTTATTTATATGTGAAATTACATTTGTAATTTATCACGGGCTTTTCGGTTAAGGAAAACATCGTGAGGAAATCTGTACACTCCGGCGAAGTAATTTAATGGTGTGTGTGAAGTTTCCAATCTGCACTGGGCATACTAGGCCTATAGAACTATAGCCAAAGCCCTGTCATTCTGAGTGGAGGCCTGTGCCCAGGAGTTTAACGTAAAAAAGGCAGGCGATGATGGTGATGTAAGTACCTACATGAAGGTTGTAAGGGATTTGAAACCGAATTGCTGGCAGTAAAACCTTTTACTTGTTAGAGACATTGAACAAATTGCTTGATTATCTGTTCTGGCATCGAAACAAGACTTTTGAACCGACTGCACGTATCGACATCTCGCTAGATAACAACCAACTATTTCACCCATCGGTGACGATAAGACCTCGCCAGCTCCACGTAGTGATTATTTCTCCTTGAGCTTCGCCTATCAGAGAAATGTAAAAATAACATTTCTTCCTATAAATTAACGGAAGATGTTGCCGCGAGCGGAACTACCTATTTTAGTCTACTTAACGCAATAAACGCATCGTTTTAGTAATCACAAGTCTACCTACGCCCCGTTTGAATAATTTATGTAGCATATTTATTACTTGGTGCGCTGAGGATGGCACGTGAAATGTAAGCTGGGAGCTGATGGACATTTTATAACCTCAGTTTGTTCTTCGTCACAGTTTGAGATTGAATAACTTTTGTATCGCTCCATCATTCTTAACATGCGAGTGTTGGCGTTTAATCGATATGTCACGCCAAGGCTTAAGCACCTACTTCGCGGCCGATGCCACCAATCACGCCGCCGTGTTTCATACCCGACGGTTTTAACTTAATTCATTGTTTGTTTTTCGTTAAATATCATCAATCTCTATCAGTTTTTCGGCTTTTATGCAGGAAGTATTGAAAGCTCAAAAAAAAAAAGATAATTTCTTATGGTTTTCCTAATACTTTGAGAAGAAATTATCTACGGAAAGCGGTAATCCTTTAAGGTTACGGTGCGCGCTCGCTGAAAGCAAACTTCACGGGTTGTCACGGGCGAGCGAAAACAAACGTACGTGGCAGGATAAAAGTCTACAAAGTAAACGTTGCCTCTGGCCCCGTTCTCTCGCTTCCAGGCACCAATCTTTGTTCTCTATCTTCAAATAGCCGTATTTTACATTCTCCAAAGAAAATATTTATCCACTAAGGATTGTGGCAGAGGCAGCTGGCATCATACTGACTGACACATGCAGTGAACTGAATATTATAACGTTTTATAAAACTTCATACATTTGCTCAAAATATTATTAAGTAAAAAACCTAAACTGGTTTACTGCTGGTTCACTATAAAGTTTACTTTATGCACTCGCATTTGGAGTGTTTTTTAAAGTACTTTGTTACCCTAATAGAAGATGATTGAGATACACATTACACTTCTAATTGAAGCTATAATCCGACATCATTTCAGCCCTCGTCGAGTAAATCTAGTGGAACACGGCTGCACTGACTCATAATGAGCACAGCTTCAAACCTTGTGTATATTCAGATTCACCTGCCTTCCGTTTTCCTTTAATTCGTTCGTCGTGTCACAAATATTATTCTTGGCATGAGATCAGGTGTGAGTCCGATTTTGATATACGATGATACGAGTATGATGGCTATACCTAAAATTGAAACTAAGCTTTATTATCAAAACTAGTTGTTGCCTGCGGCATCGCTTGCGTCACCCATAAGAACTTTTAGGACGCGAGCAAGCGAATATGCAGGAAACCAAGCATGCAAGGCAGCAAATATGTAAAGGTGCAAGCATGCAAAGCAAGTTGTATCTATTAATGAACTGTCCCACAGGAAGGAACTACTTGAAGAATTGTTATATTTAGCGTGTCACAGGCTATGCGCAAGCCGAATAGCACACCGACTAGTTTAGACAAAATTTCAATACGATTTCATTCAGCAGGCTCTGCGATTCGATTGTCCCACTACAAAGAACTAGGTACTTTAGGAATCGGGATAAAAGATAGCCTATGTTATCCGTCTAGCCATTCCAGAGTATAGAAGTAACAAACATACAAACTTACTCACAAACTTTCGAATTTGTAATAATAGCGTTGCCCGCGACTTTGTCTGCGTAGAATTCAATTTTCGCTATAACAATAGCTGGAGGCCGAAATATAGCTATGCAATTTTCCGGGATAAAAGATAGCCCATGTTTTCATCTAGGGTATAGGTTATCTAATTTCCAAATTTTGAACCAATCCGTCTAGCCGTTTGAGCGTGAAGAAGTAACAAAAGACATATACACACACAAACTGGACCTCATTTATAATATTAGTAGGATTGAAAACTTTATGCAGTTTGGGTATTGCAGAAAAAAAAACACTTAATTAACCTCTAAATTCAAGTCGCTACTAATAAACAAGTTTTGAAGATACTCGTAGAGGAAATTGTCTATTGTTTTTTTTATGCGGAATCTCTATATGCTATTTTATCTTTATATGATTGAATCTCATTGTAATTTAATGTTAAAAGACTGTAGTTTTGTTGACTGTATTTACATTGTTGGACTAGTTCCATTGGCATAGACACAAAGTGTTCATAAAGTCGCTTCTAATGAGCCAAAATGCTGCGGATTTACTCAATGCCACCACTACGTTCCCCTCACCAGCTCCCTGCTTCATCTTCAGACCAGCTCAGTGACATATTCACAAAATGCTCACAAAGTGTTCGCAAAGACGTTTCTGATGAGCCCAAACTCGGCGGATTTACTGGACGCCATCACTACGTTTCTCTCAATATAGCTCTCTCTCCCTGCTCCATCTTCAGATCAACTTGAAGTCATATGCACATTGCATTGTCATCAAAGCTCTATACATGTACCAAAGTCAAACCGACCACTGGAAATTGGTTAAAAGTCACTTGCATGATTTGACCCATACATACTGACACGGCCTGAAAGCGGCAAGTTAAATAAAATCTTGTAATGAACATGTTCGATGATTTCCTTATATTGCGAAAGATTGAAATAGAAGCGCCGTTTTATAAATCTTCTGTGAAGGTTTACTTGCTTCATAATAGGACTGTTTTGCCCTGTCTCTTTCTTTTCCATAAATGCTGAGTGGCGCTGCACTCCGCGCTGGCTGCACTTTAGCGCGCGCGATGTCTTTTTATATTATGAACATTTCTATACTCGTGTGTGTTGTGTTTGTAGTAAAACGGTCATTCTTTTGTTTTAAAAGTGTTCCTCAATGAATGTTTTGTTCGCAGATGTGGACGGAGGAACTTTTCGCATTGGCGTACAACTTGAATCAGCTCAACAACCCCACCATTATGTTTCTAGAGAAGCTGCACACCAAGCTCACTCTTAAAGCGGACAAATCCGGAAAATTATTTGTTAAAAAGTAAGTGCTTGTCAGATATATCCATGTACTTTTAATGTTTTGCAAGATTATTTTGACTTATTTAGTTAGGATCTCGCTTTTTAAAATTGATTTTTGTTGGATGTGTCTTCGAGTAGCTACACTCGCGGTGAAGGAATTGGGGTCGGTACGAAAAACCATAAAATTACTCTTAAAATAATAGAGCTATCTGTATGACTCGAACTCGAATGATATGTTATATACATAATTTATCTTTAAATAGTTATAAATATTCGTTTAATTGACAAACCCACCACTTAAGTGTAGTTAGAATTTAGAACATAAAACCAAGACTTAAGATTCAAAACCGACCGACAAAAGCATACCTACACATGCAGTTTTAGCTGTGATTTTCATAACTTTATTGAAATGATGAAGCAGCGCTGCGAATGCAAATAAAAACGTTAAGCCGTATTTTTATGGGTAAAGCGACATATCGGGCTCCGCCGCGCCGGCCTGTTCGATAAGGCTCTATTGAAAGCATCATGGGCATAGAAATATCGGCCAACAAACGTGAAAAGTTTTGATCGAATTTGAATACAAGTGTGCAAGTAAGACCTGCAATCCGAGCTGGATTGTTTACGGTGTACACATGGTGTACAACTTCCAAGGATATTCTCTACCTGATTAGCTCTTGTACTCCGACCTTAAGTTTCTTCAACGCATCCAATGAAACAGTGCTACAATATTTGTTTTGTTAGCTGGCTATAATTGAATGAGTTTTTTATTCAATGGTTCGTTTTTTTAAACAATGAAATCACTGACCACATTGTCTGGTGTCGTAGGTGTTCAGCCAACGCAAATCTGAATTATTAGGCAGGTGGGTAGGTACGTTCATTCAGGATGAATCCGATATAAAACTAATTATAAACATTTTTCTGGAAACTAGCATGATGTCAATTAACTACTTCCTAAATTTAAAGCGATAATCGTGTTTGCCCTAAAATTTGATGATTGCCTTGTTTGTAAAAAAAAATACTTTTACAGCAATAAGCATTTACGAGAGTGACGAGCGGTTGGCGAATCCAAATTGGGACCAGTGATGTGTTGAGAGCTTAATGTTGGTCTGCACATGAGCCAGAAATTCCTTTCATCGCGCAAATAAACCCTTTTGGTCGTAGTTGCAACCATAACCGAGTATTTTATCTAACAATATTTAAGAGAATTGTCAACAGAATCCAGTAAACTATCAAAAATTGGGTTTTGACTTGAAGTTGCAACTCATGGACAATTATTATCTTGACGTCCAACATAATTATTAAACCATTGTTGATGTAAGATGTGCGAAATAAATATATTGTAGCCGTTATTTTGTTGGGTAGTAGGTATTATGACTTTTGGGAGTAAACACTTCAAAGTGAACGGATTTCATCAGCACTACCCTGTCATCCTTATTCTTCAAACTTATGTTCAATTAACATTACTCGTCATAATCTGCTACTTTAACGTTTCTGCCCAAAGAAAGGAAGGAGGAGTGCATTGTTATGATTAAAGGCTTAAAAATTTACTCCTAGTTTAGCTACATTGTCTTACAAAGCCAAACAAAGAAGATAGATATCGGAAAACGCATAACCTATTCCCGTTCATTGCGGAGAAGGACCATAATGTAATTGTATGTTTTATATTCAGTTTGTTTGATGTACCTAACTACCGCAGACAAAAATAATTTATTAACAATCATGTTAAAATAAATTGCAATCGGTTCGTTCGCGCTGCCGCTGTGATTAATTAATTTTAATTGACTTCATTTTGCTCGTCAATAAATAATCTGAAGCCATGACAACAGCGATAAGGTTTTCCTCTTTTGATTGATCACGAAATAAGCTTTATGAAAGTTTTGACGCTGTAAGTGATTTCTGGCTTGCTCCGGCCTGCGCGCAATTTAAGCGTTAGGGTCGCTAGATGACCGGATAAGTTCGGCCATAACCTAATTTTTCGACCCTGACCGTATGCAGACGGAATTCGTCTAAAGTTTGAATATTGGCGCTTTGTGGTCGTTATCCTCATTCATGTAGACGCTAAAAACTAAACGCCCAATTTACATAGATCTGTATTGACATACCTATTCAGTCTTTACACTCAGTTGTTCATAACGGGATACCCCTTAAAAATGGCTGTTTTAATATTCTTTTTAAATTATCAAACTTTGACCGTGTTATACGATCAAATGATCATAATTCATAATGTTTCCAATGAAGTTCGTTTGTCATTTTCGTTCATTAACTTTCACAGATTTCAGTCTGTATTTTTTTTGTTTCCGTACCAAAATGATAAAAAGGAACCCTTATGGTTCGACTCAGTCTGTCTGCACTTTACAGCTGATTAACTCAGGCACTTGGCCGGTTTTTTTATCTTGGCATTTTCATAAATTATAGTGAATTTCGTTAGACTATGCGGTGATTAGTAGAGTGAAGCGTATTACGATACATACTTCCTACGTCTAATAATAAATATTAACTTAATTTTGAAAATTCGAAAGTAGCAGCAAAAAAAATTAAAGTAGACCTCTGTATTTTTTTTTGTACGAAATACGTTGTATTTCGTGGTTGATTCTCTTTCTAAACACGTTTTTTTCTTGTCTACGGAAAAGGCGGAGCTACAACATTAATTTGGTTTCTGGTTACCCATCGGTTGAAGGTTATCTGCTTTAATAGTAGGTTGTACCACGAATATTTATCTTTTAAATCAATTCCACCACAGTGTTTGTACACTTGGCGACCATGTCATAATTATGTTTGGCGATGTCACACAGTGGAATTGTTTGTTTGTTTGCATTACCCAATCATCGATTATGGAGATATGAGGATATGACATAATCTGTACCCAAAAAAAGTTTGCGGCTTCTATGTGCTTTTTATTTGACTTTTACTTTTGGGCATCAGACCAAAAGTATCAATTTATAATCACATCAAATAACATGGCTATCTCAACATCAACACAAAGTAGTTTATGGTGCATAAAAATTGTTACCTGCCTACATTTACTTCGAAAAGACGTTATTACGTTCAGTTTTACGCTAAACTGAACTCTAATGTTGGGACGGTCCGCAAAGTATCTAGTAATACGATTTGGGCGACCTGCATTTGCCAAAAGCCATCGTTTATTGCCCTGCAGTAAGTTTTAGAGAAATTGAAAATAAAGGGCTAATAATTAGATAGGAACTTTCACCGAAAACGGTTTTTGTCCAAAATATATAACTATTGTTAAATATTTTCTACGTAGGTAAACATTACTGTTCAAATTTTCAAGACGATATCATTAACAGTTCCTGCGACAACCAGGGCCGCGTTTTATAAGGCTACAAGTTACAATTTACAAGCAGAAGTCTCTTTCTAACAAAAGGTGATAGAAAGAGGCTTCCGCTTGTAAATTGTAACTTGTAGCTTTATAAAACACGGCTCAGTTGTAATGGACAGACTGACAGGCAGGCAAGCAGATCGAGTCACATCATAAGGGTTATTTTTTACCATTTTGGTTCGGAACCCTAAAGTATCTTTAGTATCTTAAGTATCTTATATTGTACTTTTGCAATTGTTTTTTGCATTTAACTTTGTTTTATGTTATGTTTACTTAATGTTGAAGTTACAGAGATATTAGTTCACATTCTTTCGAAAACTGATATATTCCGTCGTCGTAATAGTGACGTGCGGAAGCATTTTTAGACTGGATCTTGATTTTTTTATAATTATGCAATCTGTGCTTATAAACGCCATTAAACTATAACGGGACCTAAACCAGCTCGTTAAAAAATATAAGATAAATTATGATTAGGCATCTTGGAGTGTGACAATGAGTTTTTTCTTTCCATTAGTATCGTCCGCATATTTGCCCTCAACAAAGAGGACAAGAAACGCGTAGAGAAGGCTCTCAGCGAATCAGGGCTGCCAACGGGCAAGACCGATACCATCAGCCTGTCCAAATTTCAGTTTGAAGACTTCTTTGCCTTCTACAAGAGCCTCACGCAGAGAACCGACGCGCAGAAGATATTCAACAGCCTGTGAGTAATCGATTAATACAAGGTATTCAGCTTCCTTCGTCAGGTGTTTATTTAAGTGCCGTGGATCAATTGGTCAATATTTTCGTTACTGACTTAAAGGTAAAAATTAACAGCGCAGCAATTATCACAAAAATATATGACCACCTCTTTATGATTTTACAAGAGTTCCTTGAGAACAGTATATGTATTATGTATTATATTAATGTCAGAATGTGTGGAAAAGTAGATAATAACTCTCCTACATTTAATCGTACAGTCAATTTGTGGTTCTGGTGCCTAATGTACTATAAATTAATATTCTAACTAGCAGAAATTTAAAATAATTGGAGCTGCTGCGATGCTCATTGATTTATATTCTTATCATAATTCACCGTGTTACTGTTTATTAACGACCACAAATATCGTAGCACCGACGGCAAGCCACATTTGTCAGCGACGCAGCTAGTAGATTTCCTAAACGAAGTCCAAAGGGACCCTCGCCTGAACGAGATCCTTCATCCGTATGCCGATATCCAACGCGCCAAGGACCTGATTAAGGCGTATGAGCACAACAAGTACCATCAGCAGCGGTCGCAGCTTACTTTCGATGGCTTTTTGAGGTAATTTCTTGTAGCAATAACCATTAGCAAAATCCGCGTTTTATTGTGTCGCCTTTTGCATTTGGCGCCAAATTAAGGCTAGGACACAACTATTTCCAAGTCGATGGAGTAACTCCAGACCACAATTTCGTTTACAAAACAGCTACAACTGCGGATTGTTTAATTTTTTTTATAATTTGCAAGGTGTAAAAACAGTTAAATATGTATATATGTATATATATTTTGAATAACTGAAAATCGATGAACTGTAAATAAAACATAGGTTTCATAACAGTTTGGATTAATGCGTGTTTAACTCTGTCGTCCGTTGGGAATTAAAAATACGCTTTGACACTCGTTTTACAAACATCGGGACTCGTTTGAGTGTAGCGAAATATTGAATTTCAAAGGGTTCGCTTCTGCCACCGCACCGCGGGCTATCGAACGGAGCGGATGTACTAATAACAGGGCCAGTTCAAGGGTAACCTTAGACCTCGGAAATAAAGTCGCATTTAACGTCAATCGAAAAAAGCACTGTTTACTTCGCGGAGAATAATTCGAATTTTGGAGTACATTTGGTTAAACCTTTGATATCTTTGGAAGACATCGTGACTTCTGGCCGGCCTAATTGGTAGGACCGTTTCAGTCATCCATTAGTTAAAATAATAGTCACTTTAGTGTATGTGAGCGTCTTATACGAAATTTTAGATATTTTTCATTGCGTACTTATTAGGGTTTTGTATATCATAGTTTGAGTGCTTTGAGATCGAAGTAATGTAACCTATCTGTGATCTTAATTTGCTACACTCTCAATATTTGTTTATACGTATTTCGTTTTATGGGGAGGTGTTAATTTATACATTGCTTATTTTTGTATCGAGTTTTGATGACCGTATAGCCTAGTGGTTAGAGAACCTGGCTATAAAGCTTAACAAAATTAACCGTATACCATGAAGTGTGCGACTTTAAGTCACGCGGTATACAGGGTTGCAGATAATCAAGCGTCAATACTTTTAGCAAGTGAGCAAGTCTAGGTGAGCACCCATGTGAAGTATGAAAAAAACTCCCATTGCTTCTGCTGGTTGGCAATTAATCGCTGAAATATTGACGCTACGTTATCTGCAACCCGGTAGGTATAATGCATACCATCTTTCAGGTTCTTAATGTCAGAGGACAATCCTATAGTGGCGCCCAATAAGCTGGACTTAAGTGACGATATGGAGCAGCCCCTGGCGCACTACTTCATCAACAGCTCGCACAACACCTATCTCACGGGCCACCAGATCACCGGCAAGTCCAGCGTCGAGATATACCGCCAGAGCTTGCTGGCTGGCTGCAGGTAGGTGCATCAAACACCACCGAGTTTTTTGACGAACGAACATCTGTCACAGAAAATGTATCTTGTGTCAACCGCCATCATTTTTAATCTGTTTCATAACACCCTCCATGAGTTTTACGATAATATTAATCAGATAGATGACAAAATATTTTAGATAAAAGCTAGTTTATGCCATAAAGTAGTTATAGTTTGTTTTTAAATGCGTTTTTCTACCGACAACTGTACGTGTCAATCGACATGATAATCAGGAGAATTAGGCCAGGTGGCACTTTTAGTACAAAATGTTATTAACATGTGACAAAAAGCACGTTTCGAGCATTACATGTAGTCGCGTTAATGATTTCGTCATTAAAAATGATTTGAATATGAAAACTCTCCAAATTACTTAATTCATATTTAATAACGTTTGCGATGTAGGTTGTCGGCACGGTATCGCCCGACTGTCGCCTTTGATCGACCTTAATAGCTCAGGTGGACTAGGAACAGTAAATATTTATTAAATACATACTTCTTAGAAAAAACTAAACTCGACAGTCGACGTCTCAGAATTATATTACAGAAAAAGCGTATTAAAAATTTAAGACAGTCCCGTGTTAATATTTGATTAGAGTCGGGTCATGAGACGAATAAATTAACGAATAAAAAGTCTTATTCTCAAAAGGAAGATGTAAATTTTTGCAATACAAGTCGAAATAAGGTGGCACTTGTTTCGAGAGACAGCATTGTTTTCGTTGAATAGATGCGTGGAGCTGGACTTTTGGAACGGGCGCACGGAGGAGCCCGTCATAGTGCACGGGTACACGTTCGTGCCCGAGATCAGCGCCAAGGAGGTGCTGGAGGCCATCGCCGAGAGCGCCTTCAAGACCTCGGACTACCCCGTGGTACTCAGCTTCGAGAACCACTGCAACCCGCGCCAGCAGGCCAAGATCGCCAACTACTGCCGGGACATCTTCGGCGACAAGCTGCTCGACCGCCCTTTGGACTCGCACCAGCTCGAACCAGGTGAGACAATGTTTGGGCACGCGTGACGTCGGTGCGTATGTAATTTATGCGACTTCGCGGTGACAGCACTCGTTGTAGCCTCGGTTTACTTTCGTCACGCGGATTGACAGCCGCGTATTTCGCTCAACGTTTCGAATGTTTAACGCGTATAAAAGTCGAACCGCGCGTCCCACTGCCAATGAAAATAGGGATCGGAGGTGATAATTGTTTGACATGGCGTTTCTTTATGATCGGGCGGGCGGAAAGATCGATTAAAGTAATTGAAGCCCAGACACCTGATGTTTACGCTGGCCCGCGACCAGCCGCGTGCCGTGTAAACACCACCGCGGCCCGTTTATATTATCTGCCGTCCGATCTGATTACATATATGTCATCGCACGTCAAAACATTGTCTACTGAACAATGTTTTTTTTTACAAAGTAGGTGTATGCATATTTCTAACACAATTAGCACATCAAAGAAGTAATTTTTTTTTTAATTCGAATTCTCCTAAATTTATGATTGTAGTTGAACATGCCAATACTATCGGATCCAAGCGTGCAAATATTTTATAACCTTCCTATCCTATATTGGTACTTTTATGATTCGCGTTATATCTTAAAGCCAGCGTTCGTTGCTTATAGTAACGCGGGCTATAAAATATATCACACTTCAGGAGAGTCACATAATGCCGTTCGACAGTTAAACACAAATTTATCGCCCCGACTGTAGTTAGACTTGATCGATTCCTGATGCGCTCGATCGTTTCTGTCTCTATAATTTGATGGCTTCTCTCTGCGATCGCTCGCTAAATATTTATGTTCAAACTAAATTATGGATTCTGCGATTACTATTCATGTTCATGGGACGATCGTAAAATATTTAACATCCAAGTTTTTTCAATAGCCGTGGTAGTCCAGTGGTTTGACCTATGGCCTCTCAAGCAGAGGGTCGTGGTTTCAAACCCTAGGTCGCACCTCGTGAGTTTACATTTGTAATTTATCATGAGCTTTTCGGTGAAGGAAAACATCGTGAGAAAACCTGCACACTCATGCGAAGCAATTCAATGATGTGTGTGAAGTTCCCAATCCGCACTGGGCCCGCGTGGGAACTATAGCCCAAGCCCTCTCATTCTGAGAGGAGGCCTGTGCCCAGCAGTGGGACGTAAAAAAGGCTGGTGTTGATGAAGTTTTTTCAAAGGCACTTTTCCGTATCTTAAAAACACTTAAATAATGTTACGTCTTGTTTTTCGCGAGGGTCGTCTCATAATTTTCTTAATTGTTTCCTTACTTGTTTATTAAAGTTGTGTTTAAACGGAACTCTTCTACCTACAAAGTTGGTCGGGCGAAGTTGCATAGTGCTACTGAAATAGTTCATCTAGATATTTCCACCGCCACGCTGATTTGCTCGCGCTGCAGATCAATCCCGCTAATGGGTTTTATTATTTATTTGCATGCGGCTCTCAGTTTCCACTCTTTCCACTGCGGTTGCTCGTTTTATGCTTTGAGGTTTTTTAATTACTTTTTCTGCGGACGACCCGTAAATCGTGATTATGACGCGTAACGCGATATTCTTATTAACTGTTCCCTTTGGGAGACGTACTCATTGACTTTGAAATAATTACGAGTGCGGGTTTTCCGGCGAGACTTTGCAGCTATGTGGGCGCTCTCATTACACGCAGATGCAAACTGTAAACCCCGTTTTATGTTGTTCTAAATGTCATTTAAACTCTAAACTAAAACGTCTGGTCTATCTTGAATGTCGTTTCTAAATATGACTGACTCGATTCGATTTGCTCACGATTTCGCAAGCGTTCATTTTTTATTTTGTTCCATTTTTAGGGTTCCGTGCCTCAAAAGGAAAAAACGGAACCCTTATAGGATTACTTTGTTGTCCGTCGGTCCGTCTGTCTGTCTGTCTGTCAAGAACCTTTTTCTCTGGAACGCATGGACGTAGCAGGCTGAAATTATCAAATATTCAAGCCTGCAGTCCCTTAAAGCTGTGAAAAAATCAAACTTCTAATTCAACGCAATCAAAAGATACAGTCATTAAAAAGGTTGGTTCCATACAAATTGCAGTTCCCTGAAAACCTAAACGGTACCTCCAGTTGTCCTAGATACTTGAAATTTGGTATGAAGTAGACATGTGCGCCGCGCCGCCGCGCCGCCGCCGCCGACGATTTTTCCACGCCGCCGCCGCCGATGGACTTGATCGGCGTATAATCGGCGCGGCGAATATTTTATTAATTTTAAAGTAGTACCGCCACTCTTTTAGCGCTATTGGCCCTTTTCCTTTGGAGATCGGTCATGTGCCTGGTTCTGGAGTCCGCCAGCCTCAATATCATCTCATACAGAGCGTGGAGGGCCTCCACTGTTGGCTCCCTGACCGACCTCAGGTTTCCGGTACTCTCCAGAGTGGCTTTTGCTGCTTGAAGCAGTTCATTTGCCTTTTGTGGCAAGTCACTGAGCAGCCCCCCCCCCCAGCAACCACAGACGAGCAGGAGGACCTATCATCGAGGCATAGAGACCGGTCATCCCCATCTTCCTGATCCACGGGTTCACTAGCCAGTCTCGTCCTGTTTTTTATCTCAGCCGCTTGGGCTTCCCGGAGCTGGATCTTTATTCGCAAGAGCGACGATTCCGACCTGGAGACGGAGTCAGCTCGCATTCTTTTAAAAGGCAAAGGGCATCTAGATGGAGTGGATGCGGCATTCATAGATCCGGTTTCGCCTTCTCTAGTCAATTCTTCTAAGTTAAGAACCGTGGAGGGCGGCTCCTCCGTTTGCCGCACCGCAATGAGGACTTCCGACTCCTTTTTCCTCCCATCCAGCTCCTCAGTTGTGTAGGTCCACTCCCCTTCCCCTCCATCGAATCGTTCAATGCGATCCGGGTCGGGATTACCCTCCCCCCTCTCGTATAACTTCCTTCGGGAGGACCGCTTCGTCATCATCAATAGTGATGATTTCGACGGGGGGGGGGGGACGGGGGGGGGAGCAGACCGGGCCTATAGTGTCCTTGCGCCATCTGTCTCCGTCTCCATTTCCGAGCCCGCTCCCGCAGTCGAGGCCCTGCCAGGGTCACTCTCACTCCTTTAAAGCAGTGTGCTGGGTGGTTATCGAAGCACCAGCACCACTCGATCATTGGCTTTATGGTGACTGTTAATGTGCCGTGCATTTTAAAGCCTACGGGGTTAAACCATAGTGACGGCAAGAGACCTGATAGGTTGACGTTAGTTCCTTGGCAGAGAAGGCGCTGTGTCTGTGTTTGCGGTCGACGGCAACCCCCTTTGAGGTGGAGGCCAAATCCTATTTGTGTGGGAGTTGAGCTCAACCCCCGCTCCTGGTCGTACTTGGTTCAGCAGAACGCTCTTCATACAGCGTTTATTGTTAGTCTTTTTTTGTTTATTATTTTTTCTGCCATTTATTAACGGTTTCTGTATTTTATTTTATGATTTTATTGGTGTAATATAAAACTGAATTATTATTTTAGTGTTAATATCGTATAGTAGAAAAATATTTATGATTAACTAGAACACCTGAAAAAAATCGCCATGCCGATTTCACGCCGATCACGCCGCCGCCGCTGGTCAAAAAACCATCGGACGCCGCCGCCGACAATTTTGCGACTTCTTAAAACACTGGGCAAAAGCGTTAAAATCTTTATACAGAACCCTCGTGCGCGAGTCCGAATCACACTTCCGGTTTTGAATGACTATTTAAACATCTTACCCCCAAAATAGTAAAACAATATTGATTGGGTTGCTTGAAGATTATTAACACTATGCAGGTTTTAACCGTAGGTATAAAAAAAATCTTGCACAACAGAATAATTAGTGCTTGGAATAGATACATCAAACTATCTTGTGACAACATTTATGCAATTGTATCATCTTGTCTAATAGCCTTGAGGATAAATTTCGGATAACCCTGTATAATTTATAGGCTGTTACTACAATTTATATCATAAGCTGTTGATTTTGCAGGAGGAAAGCTCCCCCCTCCCTCGATGCTCCGTCACAAGATTATAATAAAGAACAAGAAGAAGCATCACCATCACCATAAGAAGGAGGACTCTGTGGCCTCTGAGGAGAGCGAGCACCGCCCGGAGCCGCCCGCGCAAGGCAACGGGGACGTGTCGCACGGAACGGTAAGCGATCGGTCCATTTCATACATAAGCAGGATTTAAGCTGTGTCAACACGGCATACTTAAGACGCTTCCCTGAGAGGATGACCTTGAACGCTTCGCGCCTTCCTCACCCCACCTCACTTCTACTAAACAACTTCGTTTTAGTAACGACATCTATTAAATATCGGTCTAACTTTATTTTACACAGTGTTATCACAAATAACGCGACTTTTCGAAAAAATTTTTTTTTCAAAATTCGCACCGATTACGTAATTTTTTTTTAAATATTCTAAATAAAGGCCTGGTGCCCAGCAGTGGGGCGTAAATAGGCCAATGATGATGATGATAGTGATGATGATGATGATTATAAAAAGGTGTTTTAATAATGTTAGACATAGAAATCCTAGCCTATTAAATTCTCTATACATTGGTGTATGTCACAAGTCAAAGTAAATTATGCTTAAGATGTAGTAACAGAATATTAATTGCAACTTGACTTACTTGTGATGCAGATATCATAAGTATTAAATAGGAAAAAAAAATGAAACATAGAAAAACATGTTAAGATGTTATAGATACTTAATGTATTTATATATTTTGTTTTTGTCGTTTAAATAATTTACAGAAAGGCTCTAAAAAGCAGCCATTTCAGCGTCTGGGCCAGGGAAGCGCCTTAAGGTGCTAATGGATTTGAGCACCGTACAATTGCTATTGCTGAGCATTTGTCACAATATCAAGCGAGATTTACTTAACTGTTTTAAAATGTGTCAAAGTTAACAATGAGCAGAGCCAAACATCGCTTCGTACATTTTCGTGATCTTTCTAGCTAACGCTCAAGTAAACTGATGCTTCAGGCGTTCGGGGAGGCGGGGAGGGACGGCGGCAGAACGATTACAAAATTGCGCGGCTCGGCAAAACGCTCGAAGCAATTTTACTTCGTTGCGCTAGGATAAGAAAGAAAGAAATAAAATTATTTGTATTAAAAATTGTATAAATTACATTAAAATCAACATTATTTTGTGCTGTTTTGATTGTAATGTATCATTCGCTAGAACGCTCAAGTCTATCAACATCTTTATGTAAAAAGTAAATAAGTAAAGTTACTTCATTACTTGTAATTTAGTCACCTGCGAGACGTGATCTCATCTTTACAATAAGTAATAGATTATTTGCTGTATTTTCCATCATACTGTATTAAGCGTCCATTAATTCATTTTACTAGAAAAGCTAAATTGATGTTAATGATTCTGATATTGCGGTTGTTTGATGTAGAATGTTGTCTATACGTACAAACGTTTACTGTAACGTTATTTGATACTGATTTACTGTAATGAGTCTTATTTAAAGTTCAATTTAACCCACTTAAGATACTCTAAACTAACTATAATGTATGCTCCCGCCAATTTCTCTTTTGTGGCTCAGTGCGTCCTTTTCTTAGTGATAGAAACAGTGAAGGACGCAGTGAGCCGACAAGCGACAAAATGAAGCCCGTGCTAGCCCCCATGATCTTGAGTGGTTTTCTACTTCAGCTTTGATAAGCTCAATCCCACAGGTAGTGAATAAGAGCTTATTTGATGATTGAAAAATCAGTCCCAAGAGCATTTGGGTCAATCAATTTTTTATTGCTACTCGTTGCCATGGAGATGTCCCCTGAGCAACTCGGCTAAAGTAAAATTTTTTAAGGCACCACTCCACTGAAAGTCAGGATTTGCATGCTTAAGAGATAGAGCACGAAGGAATTGGCATATACCAGTCGAAACTCCTAACGTTTGATGTAGTGGTGTAGTGGGACATCCCCACGGCGACGAGTGGCAATATGAAGTCGATTGACCCATTGTCGGCACAGCTGCTGCGGCAAGGGTCGAGGGAGTCCTCGGGGTCGGAGTCGGACTCGGAGTCGTCGTCGGGCGAGGAGGCGGGCGGCGCGGAGGGCGGCGGCGAGGAGCCGCGCGAGACGCACGCCGGCGCCGAGATCTCCGCGCTCGTCAACTACGTGCAGCCCGTGCACTTCAGCTCCTTCGAGAGCGCCGAGAGTGAGTGCTGACCACAAATACCTCCAAGGTTGATGGAATCGCTCGAGCCATCGAACTACAGCTGACGTGTTATATATTATCTATCTATACCTATAAAGCAGTACCGTGACTGACTGACTGACAGACAGCGCCCAGCCTAAACCACTGGACCTAGAGACTTGAAATTTGGCAAACATATACCATGAGGTGCATAGAGGTGCAAGAAAGGATTTTTCGAAATTCCCACTTTGCCATTTAAAAATATTTCACGGGGGCAAGGAGGATGGAGGAGGAGGAAGGAAGGGGAAGGAGATGGCGCCAAGGTCGTAGCCAGCGTGTCAAATAATAACAAAACAGCGGTTCTAATGTGTCACTGAAGCAAGGTAGATGGCACTGAATGTAAATAAGAACGATTCAAAGTATGGGCTTTGTCAATCCGTTTACTATCCATGATCCTTGCACGGGGGCAAAGCCGCGGGGCATAAGCTAGTAAGTTATATAACTAACGGGGATGACGTGTGTTCGCCCTTCTTGCTATAGTCGCGACACGATCTTTAATATTTTTGTGACCACTCACAAAATTCTCGTCTTGTTTGCAGAAAAGAGCCGCTTTTATGAGATGTCGTCTTTTGATGAGAAGCAAGCGACCACGTTGCTGAAAGAGAGGCCCATCGAGTTCGTCAACTACAACAAGCATCAGCTGTCACGTGTGTACCCGGCCGGCACTCGCTTTGACTCTTCCAACTTTATGCCACAGGTATGAGCTTTTTCTCAGATATTACCTAACCCTTCATTTGGCAGTGTACACCACAATGGACATAGACAGTACATAGCACAAACGTCACAAATATTTTTTTCTGCCCTTCAAAATTATGTCATAATCCAAAGTCACTTAATGTCAAACATCAATAGCAATAAAAGTTTACTTAAAACATTTTTGTTTTGAACCATCATCAATATCTATAGCAGTCTTTTTGTATTTTTATTTTACTACACATTTTTAGTAGGTATAAAATCAGAAGAGACTAGAATTCAGGTTTTCACTTTTCAGTTCTACCAAATTAAGGGTTTAAACTTGTCATTGTTAACTACAATATTAGAAGGTGAAGGGCATTGTTTACGGCCAACCTAAAATAAAAAACACTACAAGAGCGCTAAGCTTGACAGAAATAATTGATTGAATTAGGCCTTACTTTGCGGAAGTCCATATTCATGAACTAAAAACTCCTCCGTGCGCTCAGTATTTTTATAAAAGGATACGAAGTTTTCACTTCACGTTTAAATATGTAGATAAAGAAAGCGTCTATCGCATCGGGCTCCCATTCATAAATTACTTCAGACATTTATGGCTAACCGTGTATATAGTTGCGTAGCGACGTGGAGAGTTGTTGTACTATAGTGATGTGCGCAGGTGTTCTGGAACGCGGGCTGCCAGCTGGTGGCGCTGAACTACCAGACTCTGGACCTGGCGATGCAGCTGAATCTCGGCACCTTCGAGTACAACCGCCGCTGCGGGTACCTGCTCAAGCCTGAGTTCATGCGCCGGAAGGTAAGAAATTATTAAGATACATATTTTATGAATACTTACCTTTTTTTGGCATGCCCAATTTCTGTTTACTCATACATAAAAAAACGGGCTTATACATTTTCGCTGGCTCGCTTGTAGACGATGTTACAGGTGATAGTGTGGTTGCAGTAGGGAGGAGGGTGAAAATTTAGCATTTCGAATCCGTGGCAGGAGCTATGCGGTGTTGGGTTTTTCTCGCGCGTTGAAACAGCCCAATGTGAAAGCGCTCACTATACTGACTGCGCATTTAAGAGAGACGATCGTAGCGGCTGCTTCCAACACTATTCCTCCCTTGCTTCCAGGATCGGCGTCTAGACCCGTTCGCGGAGAGCACAGTGGACGGCATCATCGCCGGCTCGCTGTCCGTCACGGTGCTGTCCGGCCAGCTGCTCACCGACAAGCGCTGCGGCACCTACGTCGAGGTGGACATGTTCGGCCTGCCCGCCGACACTGTGCGCAAGAAGTTCCGCACCAGAGTGGCGCCCAATAATGGAATCAACCCTGTGTATGGGGAGGAGCCATTTGTTTTCAAGAAGGTAAGTACGCTGACGGTGTGCGTAGAATCCAAGCTCAGCCGGCGCTGGCATTGCATTGCAGTGGGATAAGTTTGTTTGGGGTGAAATGAGATGAGAATGAATGGTTTTTTGCATGCCTAAGGTGAGTGATCCTACCGGCTGCGCCAGATAAAAGTGGTTTAAAAGTGGGGAGGTTGTGCTGGTTGCCACTGTAACACACCACTGGAAAAGGACTACGATGTCGCTGATTGTGAGCTAACCGCTTTGCTAATTCTGTGTAAAATGGCCTTGATCGGAACATGCGTTTCTTGCAGGTGGTGTTGCCCGAGCTGGCGATGATACGGATCGCGGCTCACGAGGAGAGCGGCAGGCTGCTAGGGCACCGCGTGCTGCCGGTGGTGGGGCTGTGTCCCGGCTACCGGCACGTCAACCTGCGCACCGAGCTCGGCCTGCCGCTGCCCGCCAGCCTGTTCCTGCTGGTCGTGGTCAAGGTGAGGCGTCACGCCGGGGCACGGCACGTCAACAGAGAGCAGCGAGACACGGAGTAGGCGATAAAAGTTGATCATGACTTGGTTTAAAGATTTTTGATTTGACTATATAATCTTTTTAACGCCTGCACTTACCATTTCTACCCTGTGGTATCGACAGTTTTTATGCATTGCTGACAGCTGTTGAAAGAAAACATTTTTATTGACAGGACTACGTCCCGGACCGGCTGTCGGAGCTGGCGGAGGCGCTCGCCAACCCGATCAAGTACCAGAGCGAGCTGGACAAGCGCGAGCACCAGCTGGCCGTGCTCACGGACGACACCGACGAGCCGCGCCGCCCCAGCGCGCAGCCGCCCGTGAGTGCTTGCACCGCACGGGGGCCGAGGTTACAAATCGTACCTGCTAAAATACCACTAAAAAAATAAGAAAACGAAAACTAAAATTACAAATTATTTAAAAACAAAAACCCGACTGCAAAAACAACTTATACCCTATATCACTCCAACAACTGATTGGATTGTGAGACTAATCTAATGACACATCATATGTTGAAATCCGTCAAACGGTTTAGGCCGCAGACCATGCCAAGGAATTAGACATGCATACACACATACGATGGAATAACTTTTCGGCAGTCGGGTAGAAATAGTTGAGTTTGAAATACACGTAGAGAATAATAACCTATGGTTTTAGCGAATATTCTTAACTTATTTTCACAGGTGTGATTCGTAACATCGACTCCCAGACCACGTTTACGCACTGACGCTCTCGCGAACTTACAGACACAAAGAAACGCGACTAGTATTCATGCGTACTGACAGTGCTCCATATACGAACGTATATGTACATTCTTAGATACGTTCGTGCACAGATACAACTGTCATAGACAGTAGTGTTCGGCTTCCGTACCGCGCTGGTGCTGTGATTTTTGGTTACAGTAATGTGCAAATGTTAGTTACAGTGTTAGTTGTGTCTGAGTATACGCAAAAAAAGTGATGGATTAAATTAATTTGCTCCTCCGCGAAATAGTGCAGTATAGTGCAAAATAGCATCGACTACGCTGAGTATTTATTTTCATGCAACTAATTTTCTTGCCCTCCCTTCGCAAATTGAAAATAAAATAATCAACGCAAACGCTACTAAGCTCACAACTAAAACTACCACCACTCCGGGGCATCCTCAGCGGACGTCCTCGATGTTGACACCCCGACCGTATGCAGGCGTTCTATTCGAAATTTAAAATTTTTATCGATGTCTTAAATAGCTTGGCAGTATTAAAAAGAAAAACATACTTTTTTAACTAAAAAAAAAAATGGCGGGAATGAAATCATACGTAAGCAAGTAACAATAACACACAAAGTCTTGATTTATTTAAAGTTATTATGCAAATTATATTAATTTAATAGTTTTTAGTGACAAAATCATGATCATTTGTTGTATAGAAGTCCACCATGATGAAAATCAGAGGATAACTATTAACTAAAGCAAACTGCTTAGTACCGCTTAAATTTCAATGGAAATATTTAGTCGTTGTGAAACTATTATAAAACAGGGCAGCATAAACTGGCTGCTTTCCATTGTTATGTACATAGACTACTAACTGTACCTCTTTCGAAAGAGCATTATGATTCTGAGTACTATATATCAGATAGCAACAACAAATGGTTATAGTACAGCAATGGTTAATAGTCTGGTTCAAAAGAAGCAGGGACGGATAGTGAATAGCATGCTTTACTCTGCGTTGCCATCTCAGCCTACTAACAAATTTAGATCTAGTATTACTTATGTTGGCCGGTTGTCTGACAAGATTTATAATATTTTAAAATCAAATAACATCAATGTTGCCTTTAAGACTACTAATTCTTTACGTTCTAGACTTTGTAATAACAAAGAAAAGGTGGATAAAGGGAACAGGTCGGGCGTATATAAACTCACTTGTGGCGACTGTAGTCAAGTATACATTGGACAAACCGGTCGAAGCTTTGATACTAGATTTAAAGAGCATGTCTCGTCATATAGGCATGATCATCCAGAGAAATCAAACTTTGCCAAGCATTTATTAGAAACGAATCATTCGTTGTTAGACTCAGATACGTACGAAATTTTACATTATTGTGATAAGGGTTTGCGGCTATCGGTTTTAGAACAATTGGAAATAATTAGGTACAACAACATGGGGTCTATTATTAATGAACAAGTTAATTTGGTTTCTTCGCCTTTGTTACGACTTGGTTCTAATTTTAATAATGTGTCATAGTAATAATGAGAACATGACTTCTCTTTTTACCGTACTCGGTTAAAAATAACGGGGTACCTGGCGTAAATTAAAAATAAAAAGGGTAGTTTGGAATTCATTTCTTAAAAAAGGGTAGTTTAGAACTTACATAAAAGGGTAGTTTGGAATTTATAAAATATTAGTGGGTACGTTGGTTTTGTCATTAACTAAGTTGAGTACATGGTTTACATATGTCAGTAGTGGAAGTGGTGGCATGTTGAGCGGTTGTTGTTGTGCTTCGTAAATGGCCTCGTGGAGAGTGCCGAAACGCGTCAGCGTTTAGTATAGTGGTGGTGGTGATAGTTGGGTCTGTGTGGCATGTGTTGATTCGTGTAGCAGTGGAGGCGGAGGTGTTGCATGGAAACATACATTTGTCGCACAGATATAACTATTTGTCATTAGTGGTCGCGGGTGAGCAAAGTAATTGTTTTTTTAGTTCATAAATATGGACCTCCGCAAAGTAACGCCTGATTCAATAAATTAATCCTTATTTCCTCTTAATGTTTGAGAAAAAATCTATATCTGCCACGGCTGGAATAGCAATTGCTGGACTCGTACTTATTAAAAACACTCACCTGCGGTTCATGTTTTTAAACTAAGTTCTCGCTCCAGCAATTGCTCACTTCCCACGCCTGGGCATTAATCTACTATTTCAATTTGCGGAGGGAGGACGGGAAAATGCACTATTTCGGGGAGGAGCAAATTAATTTAATCTATTACTTGTAACATGGACCTCCGCAAAGTTACGCCTGAATCAATACAATATTTATACGCAAAATTTTAATTTTATGTAATCACAATATGAACCATTGCTCGCGAATTTCACCAAAATTCGCCATGTTTCACGTCACATTATACAGATCGAATCGGTGAAATAGTAGGACCGTTGGCGCAAGAATCTTCTTAAAGCACAGCTTTGTTTCAAGGACTGAATTATTCATCTATTTCTAAGGTAAAGCAAGAAACAGTAGACGGCAGTCCGAACAAACCGCCGCCTGCCGCGGTGGTTGAGACTAAAAAGCTGATTGAAAGCGAGTCTATGAGTGGGCCGCCGCTGCCTACAGACGCCACGGAACCACAGGGTATGTGTCACTTAAATTCATAAAATTTATTAAACCACTATTTTCTTGTTGATTTACTGCCATTAATGAATACAAATGGAAAATCGACAACTAGATACTTTACCACAAATTACCATTTTAAATAAATCAACGAGGAAAATTGTTCAACCTGAATAATGCCGTAAATGGAATCGTGCAATGTCCAGTGGTAAAATTTAAATTTACAAATTTAATACAGACCGAAAAAACAAACAAGTCCTTCATTGGGCATTTTTTTTAATCAGCTCTAAAATTAATTTTGGACTATATTCACTTTAAGCAGAATTATATCTTGACAATAATCTATTTGCACCTAATTTATAAGGAACAAAATTCAATTTTTAACCACAATTACATTTTGTCTAAATTTACTTTGAATTTTTGATCGAACTTGAATATAAAGATATGGAAGCATAACGGCTATGAGCCTATAACACGCACAACTACGACGCGCATATCATAATATATCATCTATATTTTTCCAGAGGCGGATGCCAAATCGAACGGGGGTGGGGATGACGTAGTATCAGAAACGTTGGAAACTTTGCTCTCGTCCAAAATGGTGAAGGAAAAACGGACGGAACTCGCACGTAAACTAGACGCACTCCGGCGCAAGTACGACAAAGAGAAGCGCCCTCTATCGGCGTACGTCAGCACTAAGCTCGTAAAGAAATTGTCTTCTATGAACATGTGAGTGCTCATGTTGCTTAATCTTGTGTTAAAGATTGTTTGTTGTGATTTTTTTTGTTGTAGCTTAATGTGAGGTACGGTTCTTCTTTTGTTTTATTACATTATGTTCGCTGCTTCTATACAGGGTGTTACATTGAATGTAGTACAAATTAAGTAATTCCGGCTCAGTTAACGACAGAGAACAAAATGCTCGAATTGAGTTATTAAAATACGTCGTAATTAACTTTTGCTTATTTGCTAACAGAATAAAGAAATTAAAATCTCCTAGTGTGGTCACCCATCATGACGTCACGTTTACTTGACGTATCTATTCCTCAAGCTTTGTTATCAGGTATCAGTGTGTCAAAACATCAAAACAAATGATAAGGAGCTACAAGTGATATCTGTTTAAAATTGTTTTTTATTAGAAAGTAAAATTAACTGTTAAGTTCAAACGTACTCCAGCAAGTGTTCGAAATGTCCACCTCCTTCCTAAACACAGCTCTGCACGTCATCGAAGATTTCTTTGCACTCTCCCGAGTACGAACTCGTTGGTTTTTACTACCTCGAACGCCTGGATTATTTTTTTGGCGGAGCTCCAGAACAGTATCAGACTCTCGTTTGTATACCAGTCTTTTGAGCTCACCCCACAAAAAATAATCCAGTGGAGTTAGATCCGGGCTACGAGGCAGCCATTCCACTGGACCACTGCGTCCTATCCAACGTCCAGGGAACTCTTGGTCCAGGTAACCCCGAACCCGCAGGTAAAAATGTGCTGGAGCTCCGTCTTGTTGATAGTGCATGTTTTGCAAATTTTGTTCGGGAATTTGTTGCAACAGCATTGGCAACTCGTTTCTTAAAAAGGCTTCGTACTTAATTCCATTTAAATTACCTTCAGTGAAATAAGGTCCTATGACATAATTATTGAGAATACCCGCCCAAACATTAACTGAGAAGCGTTTTTGAAACGAGTCTCGCCGTGTCACATGAGGATTGACATCACTCCACCAGTGCTTGTTGTGTATGTTAAACAGTCCTACTCTGGTGAAGGTAGCTTCACCTGACCATAAAATGTTAAGGTGTTGGTTTTGTAATAGCCAACGACAAAACCGTACTCTCCTGATGGGATAATCTGCTAAGACAATATCTTGCACCCGTTGAAAGTGAAACGGGTGTAATCCTTCAGCATTCAAAAGTCTCCAAATAAAAATGTGGGTTGTACCAAATCGTGCCGCGGCTTCTCTGGTGCTGGCTTCTGGGTGGCGGATAAAATACCTAAGTACTCGTGTTCTAAAAACCCCTGAGTACCTTGGACGTCGGCCTCTACCTTGGGCATGAGCTGGGACCGTAAACTGTCCATAGTCTCTCAAATTCTGTACACTTGTGTTGATCAACGAGTGGGGATTGGACTCTCCGGGTATCGCTCGTGAAATAGTTCTTGTGCCCTCATCGTACTCTGCGATGTGAAATAAAGTTCTACCATCACTGATCGCTGAATATTAGTAAACGGATAAGCAAGAGGCATGACTTCTGTTTAAAATTAAACTGCGACAATAAAGAATTAAAACGAAATGCTGGTTTGCTATGACAGATAACTTCAGTAATGTGTCAGAATGAATTTTACACATAAATTATCAACCTAGGTAAGCAAAAAGGTTGTTCACTACAAAACTAGATTCAAACTTTTTTCTTTTAACTCTCTAATTAGGGTAACCACGATGAGACCAAAAAAATAGGAAAAAATAAACAGCAATATTAATTAATTAAGATGACTTTAACAACACGAGACCTAGTAGAGGCGTTTAGCATCAGGGAGACGAAATTAAAAAACAAGAGTTGTATTACGTTCAATTTAACGCCCTGTAGAGCGTTTATACGAAAGTTACCATCTGCCTACTTGCATCGACCTGGGTTAGACACCAATAGTAATGTCAGACGATACAAATGAGTCAAGTTAACCCCGGTTTTGAGTCTAATCCAGGTTAGTGTAAGTCCGTGTAAGAGGATTAACTAACTCATTAGAGTTGCCAGACGTCCCGTATTTCCCGGGACGTCCCGTATTTCAGTCATCATTTTAAATGTCCCGCCGGGACAGACTCTATCCTGTATTTTAACCTTATCCGCGTCGCGCATGACGCCGACGGCTAGCTGCGCTGCGCGCGCGCGAGAGCATGAGCTGTGGTTGTACGAACAGTGTCCGTCCGTCCGTCCGAATGCCTTCGATGTCGAACATCTTCTTTAAAATATAATTACTTATTAACTAGCAATAAACACAACGTAAAATACATGATTTTCATTTGTCCCGGGGAATATTTTTAAATCCCGTATTTTTTTGCCAAAATGAGTATTTGTCCCTTACAGGATCAAAAAAATCTGGCAACCCTATAACTCATACACATATTTAGCATATGAGTGGGGTAGTGCATTGTCCCACCCACAGTCACGGCAAGTGTGAACATAGAGTTGGAGTCGGTTCTGTACTGTTTTTTTAGCAAATGCCTTTGTAAGTAAGCAAGTAAACTAAACACTTTATTGTTCAGGAAATAAACAAAAGCACTTAAGTTATAAACAAAGACATACAGGTACAAAGGCAGACTTATCCCTGTAACACGTGGCAAACGCTCGAACATTGTGGGTTTCGCGGCGGCCACGATATTGCCCAGACAGATATCTACTACTTTTTGTAAATTAACCATAGTCGTTTCCGTGTTAGCGTGGGCGAGGCGAGCTCGAGCGACGAGGGCGCGGGCGCGGGGGCGGGGGCGGGGGCGGGCGCGAGCGCGAGCGCGGGCGGCGCCGAGGCGGCCGCGGCCGAGCGCGAGCTGCGCCTGCGCTACCACCACGCCATCTACGCCGCGCTCGACAAGCACGTGCTGCTCGACCAGCAGCGCCAGATGCGCGCCCTCACCGTCAGTAAAACGCTACACCAATTACGCTAACCTTTAACCACGTAATCCAATATTTATAAGAGATATGAACCTTTCGACAGTGTAACGAAGTAACAATTTTGTAGACTTTTTTTTTAAACAATGGATAGGTAAGCATTTAACGTTATTTTCGTAACGGTTAGAATGACAGTAAATATCAATAAATTGCTCCCATTTCTCTTACAGGATTTGTTAGAAGCTGAGAAGAAAGAAATTTTGAACCGGCTCGCCACTGCCCGCAAGGAGGACGTGAAGATGCTCGCTAAGAAAAGCAACCGAGACAAGGACGAAATCTTGCGGAGAAAGCGAGAAATTCACTCACAGGTGAATTTAAATCTGCACGTTTTATGTGTTACCAGTCAGAGCTGTTGCATGTTTTGCCACCGGTCGGTGGCAGGCACACTTAAATTGTAGGTACAAGTTTGTATGCAACAACACAAATTTTAGTCGACGATAGCCATATTGGCGTCAGCGTTTGCGTTTGGTTGCGTACTAGTTATAAGTTGCAAGAGTGATCAGCGCTCGCTAGTGGTGGCAGCGAGTACACGAGGGCTGTTTGTTGCAGTCGGTGGAGCGCGGCGTGGCGGAGTGCTCGCGGCTCGAGCAGGCCTACGCGGCGCGGCGCGAGCAGCTGGCGCGCACGCACGAGCTGCTGCGCAACTCGCTGCAGCGCCACCGCGCGCAGGTAACACTCGCACAGCAGCGAAGCTTTGTAGGCTGTCATTTATGAAGACTCAAGCTGACGAAATGTCAAGATATCAGATAATAATTAATAATGATTGCCTCGCATCGAGCGATCAAACTGTCTGAGCCCTAGCTGAGCGCGTTGTTTGTCGGTTTGTTATCCGGAACGGCCATATTTAAGCACCACGTTTAAGTTGTAAGCATTCAGCAGAGCCATAACCCTTGTGTACCGGTGTGCAGGAGCTGACGGAGCTGGAGCGGCTGTGCGGGCCGCCGGAGGGCTAGGGCCGCCCGCGCCGCCCCGTGCCCCGCCCCCTTCGCCCGGCGGCTCCCAGCCGGCCCTGGTGAGCCTCCGCGTCATTCGAGTGTTAATTTTTTTTAGGAATCTGTGATATTATCGCCTAAGGAGAAAAACGTAGGAGTGAAACGCGTCTCCGGTCACGCCTGAGCGACGGCAGTATTGTTTCGATTTCGTAATCTCATAGTTTTAGTCGCGTATTATTTTTAGAGGCTCGTCCGCCGTACCCTCAGTGGGCGCGAGTGTGAGGGTGTACGCCACTGTAACGCGGCCGTGTCTGCGCTTCAGTCACGGCTGGCGAATCGTCGATGACGTGGTAGGTCGGTCAGCTGATTGTTACATTGATTTCACTTTGTTTCGTGCTTAGAAATGAATGTGTCGTGATATATCCTAAGAAGTCTTCTTGTGTGAGAAATGTTTCGAAACGAAAGGTTATTCTATTATTGCATTTATGTGATAATGCGTAGTGTAGGTTTGGTCGACTAACACTTCGATGGGATCGGTTAACTAGTCAGCGTCGGATAGCAGCTGGGTGTCGAGTCGACATGAGAGTGCGGCATGGAAAATGCGACCGTATTATTTGATTCTTTAAGTTCCATGTTCGCCTCTCTTGGTATGCGTAATGTGTAATATCTATACATATCTGAAGCACAAGATATTTAAAATATTTTCTCTATCTTTTTGGTAATTATAAGGGTTCTATGATGGTTCTTCCTTTGATTATTACGAGTACATATTTGTAGTTTGTAGTTTAATTCCAAAAGTATAGTTAATTATGAAAATTATTCTTATGACGGTTATTCCAATGTTTTCTGGTTAGTGAATACGTTTACAGCAGTAAGTTATAATTGTTTCTTATTGCAGAAGCTTTCGAAATTAATCAGTTTAGTGAAGACATTATTAATTAGCAAATATCGTACGGTCTTTTAACATGAATACAGTATGAACCGCATTTGTTGCATCTTACGTACAAAGTGTCATATTATTTTGCAAAAATATTATTTACGTCAAAATGGTCGCGTAAATATAGATAGTATTAAGCAAAACGAGTGTGGATTAATACTGTAGTGATAGGAACGTTATATATATTTTGTGGCTTGGTAACAGTAACCGTACTAACAGCTCAGTCAGTACTGTAGGTTGTAGATTAACATTCCATTTTTGCTTAGAAATTAATACGACAGTCAACATTTTGAAATTGTAAAACATTTACACGGTGTCACTTCCACTAATACTTTGTTTACAACTCTTTTATAATATATTTCCCCTTCCGTAATAGATTCTATTGAAAGTATTCATAAACGTAGTACTCGATAGCGCAAAATTATTTTACTTAGCCTTCTTTAATACAGATAAGTGGTTTATGTAGAGTTTAAAAGACATGAGATCCCAAATATACTTCCCAATAACGTAACTTTTACCCAAATGATAATGTTCGATTAGCAATAATTTTAAGTACAGTCATTAATGTTAAGATCGGTAGTGGCCTTCCCTTGGCGGTTGAGGGGCTCGGGTATTCGGTAATAATAAATGAAGCCTTGCGAAATATTTACAACCTGTCTTTGGTTTGATAAAATAAATGTAAGTAGACGTGGAATATCCTTCTAGTAGAAGTAGATCAACACAAGCGTATAGGGTCAGAGGCAGTGGAACGCTCAAAATAGCGCCACGCATATTGAACTGCCTTTGATTTTGTATGCCTTGAGTGTATTTCTCTTTTCCTTTCCCTGGGTGATTCGAGACGCTTCGTACCACAGTGTGGTACCCTTAAATTATCAGTTGAAAAAATAGCTTCTTTTAAAATATTTTCACATAAAACATCTTCATAGTGAAAAACGTCTTCTTAGGGAAATTTAATACATGAGTATTTACTAGGGACTTCTAATATTAAAAGTCGTAACTAATCGATGGCAATAAAAAAACTTTGTTTTGTCTCTTCGAGTGTGGTCATTATCACTCATTAGAATAATTGTTTAAAGATGCGGTTTAGGAAGAAAATATACAGAAATATGAAAATATATGGAGGCTACCGAGGTTCAATCACCAGAGGGCTTATTGTTTAACGCACTTGGCTTCACTTCGGCATTCGCCATTTCTTTCACGCACGATCTCGTTCCATTTATCAGAAAAAGATGGTGAATGCCAATGTGAAGCCGAGCGCGTTAGACAACAAGCCCACAGATCTATGCCATGTCACAGCACTGCCATTGATTTCACTTTGATTTATTCTAAGATGTGTATATATTTTACATATTTGTTGCGTTGGACTTCGGTGCTTTTACTAAAATTAGTCACAATGTACTTAACTCAGGTTAATACAGAATCGCTTTACCATTATATTATGTAATACGTAATTGTATTCAGCAGGAGTCTTTGTCACAATTGTAAAAATCAGTATTTATAAATATCTATAAGTATCTATAAATATTTGTAATTATTCGAATATTTTTGTGGAGCTTGGAGAAATTGACGTCTCTTATACGTCACAAAATAGCAACAGTTTTCACGAGCTATAGAGCTGTGTTGTTTTGTTCTCTATATATATTACCCGTGAGTGGTTACATCTAAAAGTATCACTATCCTTATTGTCATACAGATATTTTATTAAACAAAATATAAATATTTATGGGACACTAAATCTTTTTAGAGCCATGGAATTTAGTCATACTAAACTTGACAGCTCATAAGGATATTAAAGTAAGTAGATATAGGAGGATTTATTTCATTTCGACATATTTCCTTTAAGCCAAGTAACTATAATAATTTCATACCTGTGTTCCAGCAATAAGGTATTTATTACTAAAAGAAATACAAACGTATCCGTCTCTACTTAACTTAAACGAATTGCAATAATATATGTTCACGTTTTGATAGAGATTAAGGGACGGTGCGTTCATATCGCATAGAGGGGTTGTACGCTACAATATTGTAATGAGATATCTGAAGAACGTCAACTATATTCTTCTGTACCTTGAAAGTGCCTCCTATTTCGTTATTTTTGGCTTAGGGCGTACAACTTTATGCAATATGCGCCCACTGAGTAACGATAAAGTGCAATATTAACTTATGATTAAAACTCGTCGATCGCTTACTATCTGATTTATGCGTTCTCCGTACCATATCTAGGGTATCAATATAGCTGCCAAATATACATAAATAAACGTAGGATTTTTTCTCGTTTACTGCTTTTATCATCTAGCTCATACGACATTCATACCTACATAAATATTCTGCTTCTACAGTAATACAGTAAAGTAGTAGTTACAGCAAACTTTTAGATGAATTAAAATTTACACCATTGTGTAAATATACTGTCCAGCATTGTGCAGGTTGTTAGTTGAAGTAGTATTGTAAACAGTTGTAAACACAATGTAGGTTACATCTCTAGATGCATTATATTTTACATTTATTAATGCCATGCCACATTCGTGATTCATGCTCGCTCGAAAAAAAGAGATGCAGAACACATTTTGATTTTAAACGAATACGATATTAAAGGTGAAATATTACAGCACAAGAAAAAAGGTAACCATGTAAATTTGGTTTTTGTCATTGAAGAAATGAGATCATTTAACAAAGTTAAGTTCGCGTCAATCATTCTGTGACAGCGGTTTATACCTACTCTCGAGAATAATGAACCAACTGCCTTTACCTTACTGTGATGACATCTTAATATATGTGGGTATTAGGGATGCTCGATATATGATTCTTTGTATCGATAAATCGCATCGCAATGTATCCAAAAAAATAGTATTGATGCACGTTAGAAATATCGCATTGGATTTTTATGAAACTCATTATTATCTCGAATATAAGTTTGTTTTCAGTTAGTGCAAAGTGATAAAATTAAAGTAAATCAAACTAAAATATAGGTGACGTTAAGTTAGTTAAAAAATGGTTAGCGGTTACTAGAGTAGTTAATATTAATTTGGCCAACTGTTGTAGGTGTATTCTATTCCGATTTTCTGTAAACGTATTATCGGCGTAATATTATAAACGTTTTGACGGTACTGATGTCGGACGGAACTACTGATAAACATTTATCGTTGTACGTTACGTTATTTTGATCCGATATGCCGGCGAAGCGATATGATAGCCAAATATCGCATTGACGTGTATCAATACAAAATATCGTGATATCACATTCCGTTGTATCGATACATTAAAATATCGTTATATATCGGGCATCGCTACTATGCAAGTCTGCATTTCTAAATTTGTGCCATTGAATATTTTTCATTGTAAGAAAGGAAATTGCTAGGTATAGTTTGTTTAGCAAATTGTGGTATCATTATATTTTTAAATATTTACTCATTGAAACCATATGACATTGAAAAAGCGAAATTTGGTCGTAAATAATAAAATTGACAACTATTTTTAGAACATGAAATCACAAAAGGAAACAGGGAAACTCTACTTCTTGATAGTGTTATGTGCTATTTATACTTGAAATTGTTGTTATCATAAGTAGTTTATACTTGTGTTAGATTCTATCAATGTTAGGTGATAAAATAAACAAGGTTTGGGTCTATTCCAATTCTTTGAGTCAGGCCGGGTCACCGCTAGGATGAAAATGATGACAATCGAAAATGCAACACTTGCCTTTGGATTAATAAGATTTTTCTCCCAAGTTTTATCGTATTGGTCGTATACTCGTATATTTAGACTGTAGATAGTCATAAAAATCTTATAATACGCAGTCCATGCTAGACGAACAGAAAGTCCATCATGAGTCTCATAGACAACTTAACTTAGTGAGCTCAATTTTATTATTCAACCTACCTTTACGTGAATACCCTTTAAAAGTAAAGAAAAGCTAAAAACGTAATTGTAATCGTAGAAGAAAAATCAACTCGCCTTGTGAACGTTTAACGATTTTAGATATTACAAACAATATAGAGTGAATTTTCTTAAACACATCAGTCCGGAATAATGTGTTTTATTTAATTCGCGGTCTTGGGTAAGTAACATACGTTTTATTGGGGATTTCAAATAAAATTCTAAAGTACCGTCAGACTTAATACCAAAATGAGGCCTAAGCGACTCTGTGTTGACGTAGCAGAGACGTTTATCAGTTACTGATGATAACATGATAACGCATTTTAAGACAGTTCACGAACTTGTAACCGATGGGATAAAATAACTGTTATCTTGATACTGTGAAAATTCTCTCTGTCACGAATTAATAATGATGAATATATTTCACAGCTTGTTTTGTCACGTATGTTTCTTCAAACTGCGTTAATTTTCAAATGAGTGTTTCGTGCAGACTAATTATTATTTTATTAGACACCAACACCAACACTGTTTCTTTGTTAGTTGCTTGTTGGAATATCACTGGAGGAGTCGTAGTAGTCAGACCCCTTAAGTATTATTAAAGACTCGCGGAATTCGCGGAGTGACAAGAAACATCCTAAAGCTTGTAATTGTATCCCTAAGGCCGACTTGCACCGACATGGTTTGGCACTGACCCGGGTTTAGCGTAACACCAGGCAATACAAACACGTCAAGTTAACTCCGGGGTAGTGTCTAACCCAGGTCGGTGAAAGTCGGCCTTAGGGATACAATTACAAGCTTTAGGATGTTTCTTGTCACTCCGCGAATTCCGCGATGTTCGTGAAACAAAATAAAACGATAATGTACGAGGGGCGGCTGAAAAGTAATCTACCTAACAATGAAACAAAAGACTGTCGTGGCAATTTTTTTTTTTTTTCTATATAGTCCCCTGCTAGTAAAATGCACTTATTAAATTTTTCAAATATTGAATTTAAACCATAAAAAAAAAAAACTTTCGGTTTGTCGTCAAAAAAGTCAGTAACCGCAGCCTTCATTTCGTCATCGGTCATAAACCTTCGTCCCCTGAGGTATTCCTTAAGAAGTCTAAACAGAAAATAGTCACAGGGGGCCAAATCTGGACTATAAAGGGGGTGGTCAATGGTTTCGAAGCCATTGTCTTTAATTGCTAGCTTCGTTGTGCGGGCGGTATGCACTGGTGCGTTATCGTGCAAAATCAGAATTCCTTTGCTTAGTTTACCTCGCCGTTTTTCTTTTATTGTCTCTCTTAGTTGATATAGTAAGTTTGAGTAATAATCAGCATTCATTGTAGTTTTCTTCGGTAAATAATCTATGAGCAAAATCCCTTCTGTGTCCCGAAAGATTGTAGCCATAAGTTTACCTGCCGATGGACAGACCTTGAATTTCCGAGGCGGCTATTCATCCTTAAATTTCCACTATAACGACTCTTGCTTACTTTCCGGGTCCCATTGTCGAATCCAAGTCTTATCACGTGTTACAATTCTAGAAATTATTTCTTCCTCTTTCCCTCGACTCATGTCCACAAAACTCTTCGCAACATTTGACACGCCTCTCCATGTCAAATGCAGTCAACATTCTGGGGATCCAACGTGCACTAACCTTGGACATGTTCAATTGCTCATGAAATATTTCATTGACTCGCTCTTTACTGACGCCCACATCTCTAGCTATCTCCCACTGCTTCACTCGTCGGTCCTCTAATATAATTTTTTTCACCCTGGCTAAATTTTCATCGGTGATGGCCGAAACTGGTATTCCGCTACGAGGATCATCTTCCAGGCTCTCACGACCTAACTTAAACTGCTTTGACCAAAACTTTATAACAAATTCGGAAGAACACGAACTGCCAAACAGACGTAACATACGCTGTCTGATCTCCGAAGGCGTATTCCCTTCTTAGTCAAAAACTTAATAACCGCACGCTGCTCGATTTTATCCATTTTCACTTTTTCTACCGACATGTTTGAAACAATTGTAGGAGACAAATAAACGTTATGCAATAAACAAATAAATGTAATACATTTTGAAAATAGAATAACAAACGAATATAAATCCATACCAGCCAGCATTATTTTTGTATATGTTTCTGACCAAGGAGATTACTTATCAGCCGCCCCTCGTACCTGTTCTTCATCTCAGTTGCTGCGGTCTCGCTCTGTTAAACATTCGCAGTGTTTAGAAATTGTAAGATAGCTAAGGTAACTGGTGTAATTTTGCCAATTAAAGTTTAAGAGTTAGCTTGTTGTAACAATCCGACTGCAGCTTCGATCACGTCACGTACGTACGGTGTGGAGGTCTGGGGAAATCTTCAGGAGTGTTAGATTACATAGTGACGTACATGTGGTTAGCGATCATATTAATTTATCTTTCTATGTCCAGTGTTAATGCTGAAAAAATACTAGCTTCTAAATAATAGATTAGATGGATTTTTCTTGCTGATATAGTTACTGACATGTAGGATTCTAATGCGGTTCACGTTATTTTATACCCGTATGTTTTGCAAAATAATAATAATACGTTTCTTTTAGTCGCCGTGATATCTACAACGGAACTTCTAACTGATTGTAAAAGTATACGTATATCTTGTATCTGTTTTTGAATACTATACTAAACATATGTCGAGATATATTTTTAAATTGTTCTTTACATAACATCAACTCTTTTGAGTCTTCCTACTTTTGACGCTTTTTAATCCAAGAGATGCTGATATTGATTGATATACTTACAATAAAACACTCCACTTTTTTATTCACTTTATCAAAGATGGACTGAATGTAAGGAAGATAATATTAATAATACTTTCTTACTGTCAGCAGCAGGTACATTGACAGAGAACTCAAAACGATCTACATGAACTTCTACACTCTTGACAACAGATGTGTGTAAACCTTTTTGGGCTGTTGCTGTACCTGTGGCTTAATGTATGTCTTTTGCTATCATAAGTATTGTTTGAACTGTTCATATACATACTATTTTTGGCAAAGTTTCTTTGTGATCTTGCTTCCATTGATATTTTGAATGCTATAGTTATGTATCGTATGAGTTGCGCTGCGCATTTAAGAATATATTTTATCCGTTATATAAAGGTAAAATGTTAATATACACTAGTATCTAAGAACTCTTACCCCGCTTGATGTGTTATTGGAATTATTTTTTCCATATGTTTTTAAACCTACATACATTGTGTAGTCAAATGTTCATGATAATACATTCCAACCACTTGCAGCATAGTAACTTTACTTCAGTTTAATGAAATATTTCTAATGACATAACCGAGCGGGGTGATCAAGTGATCAGCACATTTCTTATGAACTAACATTAAGCGTCGCGCGCGACGGGTTGTGAATAGTGCGAGTACGAGCTAGTTTATATTCGGAGCTGCAGTGGGGTATCTTAGGGCCCTTTAGTCGTCTCCCATCTCCCCTCTGTAAGTTAGAGCCGTCTGGAGACTTACCGCCACACCGCACCGTAGATAGGTATTGTTCCAAAACAATAATAGTCTCTAGTTAGCTCACGTAGTGGGTTTTACACAACTGATTTTCAAAAGGGTGTTGTACTTTATTGAAATCTCGCGAGTTAAAGTGACCCAATAATATTATAGTAAGATGATTTGGCTTTAGATGGTGGATCCACTTCTGAGGTCTTACTTGCTGATTCAGATTCAGTTTTCGGTATCGACATATTTCTCGTGAATTAATCTAGCAAGATCCAAGCAAGATTAAATCCATTCTCGCCGTATAAACGTGTCGTCGTGATCAACTACTAGCATGAATTGTGTTGTAGTGGTTTGCAGTTTTGTGCCACAGTTATTATATGTATAGTAATGCGTTACAAATGTAGCTCGGTGTTAATTGTATTTTTTTATCGATTTATACGGCACATTGTCGTGTTTACCGATTACGGTTTTTTCAATGGGAATCTCTACTTCTTCGATAGAATTATTGAATTATTGCCGATTTTTATTAGATACCTAAGTTTATGATTTATGTAATTTTGAAGGTGTGTTTTGTATTAAAAAAAAATCTGTCAATATTTTTTAGTAAAAAGTTTTTACATAATAATAGCGGGATAATGACCGGGATTACCTTACTAAACTTAGGTACTTACTTGTCTAAATATTGAGAACTTATCAAAATTTATTTCCCGTGATTAATATGTCTAATGTAATTAGCCGCGAATCATTTAAAACTGTTAAAAACGTTTTGAATATATTTTGTCTGAGCATTATTATTGTTATTTAAGTTACAATGATTTGTATGTATTTATTCGTGGGCATTTTTGATTGGGGTAAGTAAAGTCATTTTATTTTGGTTGATTGAAATGTAATAGGTATAATTATTTTTATTTGTTAAGAGTTTGATGCATCTACGCGTTGTTATTAGTTTGTTGATGTAAATTTTAGTTTTAAGTTGCACTCTTTGAATCTGAGCAAAGATCTGTTGATTAAAATATATTTATATGTAAATGATGTTGTGCCAGCCGGGAAAATTTAATTTGCCTATTATCTTGTTTGCCATTTCTGAGAGAAGTGTTTGATTAGTTGTTCTTGTTGTTTCCATTGGGAAATACAAACAGTGATTGTTACCAGAGGAAAAGTACGTACTAATTTTGAAACGTCTTTTCTAGTCTATTTTTTTAAACTATAAAGTTCTAATGCTGAATACGACACTACGATGCGCTCTTTGGTACATTGAAAATAAGTACGTTAAGGCGGTTTTCACAGCGTAGAAAATATTACACAAATAAAATTGCAGGCCTCTTTCTTATTATGAATATTCTTAGGTTTTGATTTTTTTTTGTGATAGTATAAATTCCTAATGTGTACTTTGATATGCAAATAAGTAAAAACTAGTAACGTGTTCTTAGGTTTTCGTGACGTGTTGTAATACATGAATGAAACGACTTAATATAGATTATAAATTGATTTTTAGGGTTCCGTACATCAAAAGGAAAAAACGGAATCCTTATAGGATCATTTTGTTGTCCGTCTGTCTGTCTGTCTGTCAAGACCCTTTTTCTCTGGAACGCGTGGAGGTAGCATGCTGAAATTAATATTAAGTACTCAAGCCTACGGTCCCTTGAAGCTGGGAAAAAATCAACCTTCTAAGTCAACGCAATCAAGAGATACAGTCATTAAAAAGCCTATTTCCATACAAATTGCCGAAATTCAAAAACCTAAAGGGTACTTCCAGATGCCCTAGAAACTTGAAATTTGGTATCAAGGTAGCTCTTATAGCACAACCACTCTGAAGTCTCAAAATCTTAAAAATTAATGTCTGTCTGTAGACCAGTATAAGTTGACCCCACACTGCGTACATTTTGCTTAGGAGCAGGGCTCTGCTAACACTGGACTTCTTAAAACACTGGGGAAAACCGTTAAAACCGCGAGTCCGACTAGCACTTGGCCGGTTTTTTTTATACAAAACCCGACATGGTAAAACCTTTTTATTGTCTGTGGTTAATACGTATACGTCAAAATCAGTACAATCTTGACGTTACGTGAACGCCGTTTTGTAACCAATGAGACGGAAGATCGTCGTCCTAGTACTTTTAGTTAAAAATTAAACAGACTATAGCTCTCACTTTAAGGTTTAGTTTATCAATTCCAGTTAATTATTTTTGGTGTAAATAATTTAACAGAACTATGTTCTAATGAGTAACAATCACCGATTTGAGTCCACCTAAATTGTTTGTAACAATGTTGCCCTCATGTATACCGTATATTCGTGGATTAACGCAAATCCTGCAACGAACTCATTGGTAAACATAAGTGCAATATGTCAATATTACTTCAAGTGGTTAAAAGTGAAATAACATTTTTGTAAAGTATTCATTTTACTTTCTCAATATAGGTACTATACCTAATCGGTTCTGTAAAAACAAAATAAGACTTTGTTCCCTTATAAAATGTAGCATACTAAATATTTAAACTTTTCAAATACTCGAGCTATGAAACTGTCAAAACTTGTCGACTGGACGTACAGAAGTGAAGTTTATATTTTGTAGTTATGTTCAAACAAGTACTTATTTGTGGAAGTGTTTATCTTGTTGAATGTAAAGTTCTGGGCGGCTTACACTCTAAATAGTTCTAGTCATTTTTAATTCCTCCGTGTTGTATCTATACATAACAAGTATGCCTGTATATGGGTAGACAATATAATATTAATCAATATAAATGTTAAACAATATATATAGGTGAAACTTATATCTATTAAATTTGATGTCTGTTCTATGCCGTTGTTTTATTTCTCATCTGAAAAATGTTGATCAAGGCCGTTTGCCGACTGTACCTTTGGTTCATAGGCGAATGAAAAACTTACGGTACAAATATAATGTTTAGATGTGTTTTTCATATTTTCGAGATTTGTAAGTATAATAGGTAACTTGCAGTGTCAAAAACACAGCAGTAGTTTATGCAACTGCTACATAATGAGGGTCCTTAAAACACGAGTGTGTTTTATGAAACGAGGCGAAGCTGAGTTACGTACTGCTTCCGGCGGCTGGCGGCGGCTGATGGCGAGCAGTCGACGACATGCTGAAATGCTGGTCATTTTCTACGTTTTCTGAACGCGTTATAGAGGACTTATGATATGTGTCTATGGTAAGAATGCAACGTCCATAGAGAAAACAAGTTTTACGTTGGTTTTACGTTTTTACGTCGTTTTCATGAGATTTTCATTTTGGTTTTCATCTGTCTACGGTTTTCATCATCAAAGAACTAGTCAAAGTGACATCAAGTCAGTCAAAATCAAAATCTCAACATGTGTCGATAGTAAGTTTAAAATACAAAAAAAATCGAAATTAAATGTAACAAAATTTTCATTATTACAGTATACATAAATATCTATCTATAACTAGTCTAACAACAAAGGAAGCTAAATTAAAAGTATACTTAAATCTCGTGAAATGTCTGTAATGTGCCGTCAAGCCCGACGCTTGCTGCCTGCGGCGTCGTCGCTCGTGTTACGGAGAGCTGGCTTCCAAAACTGGGTGTCTTCCAACGCGCTGGCTCAGCTGGAGAGCGAGTGCGAAAGATGCTGCTTCGTGCCGCGATTCCCGGAACGCAAGGTTTGTTGCAGTTGCAGCACAGCGCGCGAAGTCCGTTGCGTACGCAGTCACAATTTAAGGCACTACCTTTGGCGGCGGACTTCATTCACACAAGCGGGACAACGCTATCCAGTAACGCGTGTCAATAGAAAGAGTAGAGAAGAGAGTCAAAATGCGCTCTAGATTGGCTCTAAATGCATGGTGTAAGCGTGCAAGCGCCATAGCGCTTAAAATTGCTCTGGGTATGAAACAGCCTACTGATTTGATTTAACTTACCAAAAATAAGAAAAACAATCCTGATCGTTCATTCTGCCGCTAAGCAGCAGTGTTTGCACTGTTGTGTTCCGGTGTGGAGACTAAGACAGCCAAGGAAATCACAGCCACAAGAGGCATTTCATCTTAGCCCTCTAGGTTGGCAACGCATCTGCAATCCCCCGGGGTAGTGGGTGTCTGTGGGTAGTGGTGATCACTTATCATCAGGTGACCTACTTGCTCGTTTACCTTCCTTATTGTATAAAAAAAACAATATTTAATTACTTTTCTTTTCCTTTAATTGCAGTTGCAAAAAAAACTAGTACTTATTCGTTTTCATTCCTCTTCAGAAACGATAAAAGTGATAAGGCAGGTCTAACTAAAAAAAATTCCATCGAGGTTTTTGTTTACAATCATGTTTTCATCTTTGGGGTACTTCATACATAGGTATATAGTCTTTCATTATGAGTTGAAATTTAAATCCTCTATTTCAAATATTGAACGAGATATTTACTCTAACACTAAGTACTTAGTATTTTTAAAACTTGTATTTTGGCGCTCATCGCACGTTTTACTAGTGCCCTTTCCAAAACTCTGACTTACCTACTCCAAATCAAGATTTTCGATGACTTTTACCATATGGAAATGGAAGTGTACCTGGGTACGGCACTTATCTATATTTAACTACTACTACATAGGTGACGATAATCGGAGCAGGCAGCGAGGTGGGGCAGATCACAGCGCTGTTCCTTAAGCAGCAGTGCCTCGTGAAGACGCTAGCATTATACGACGAGATTCCAGAACGGTACGTGCTGGGAGTGGCCAACGATCTCGCTCACATCGACACCAGCACTGAGGTGGAAGCTTACCAGGGCCGTGCGTTCTTGAAACCTTCCTTAAATGTAAGGTTTGGAATCACATACGTATGTACACTCACGGACTTAAATTGTTGAGCCATCATACAACCCTGCCATAGTGAAGTAACGCCATGTCAACAAATAAATTTTAATAATATTTTGACATTGACAATATGCGACAAGGTCCTATCGTGGCTCAACAATTAAAGTCCGCGAGTGTACAATTGTACATCAAATACATCGGAGCTACCTATGCCTGTTATGGTGTTTACATCTTTTTGAGCACCTATTAGGTCGCCACGATACCTATGTGTAGCTGCTAGCTACATTATAAATTAATTAAACACGAAGATTGACATCTGCTAAGAAACAACGAAAGTATTAACGTTTCGCCGCGCGCGCGGGCACTCGTCGCTCTGAGAAGTGCGTGCGGTGTTTGCGCATTGACGTCTGCGGGCGAAATATAAACTACTTGGCGCTGCGCGTATTTATATTGGAGCCACACCGACAGCACACTACGAAATGCGCGTAATGAGTGCAGCTCCAAAATCACGCCATGATCACGCCACCTTTTGTGGGCGTATTTTCGATAGCGGGATATCCCACTAGTTGAGCATAGTTGAGTTTTGTATATGTAGAACCCTTTTGTAAATAAAGGCATGCCAATTCGATCGCAAAAAATATTTCACTCCGCACCTTCTACGACGTTCCCCAAAGTGGTGACCCCGAGAACAACATGAGTGATTCAGAGTCAAGCGACCCCGCATCTCGCGAACCCAAACCGCCACCAGCACCTGAAGTTCAAGCTCCCGCCCATGAAGTCTCCGGCATCGCCCTTTCGCTGCGTTTACCACAGTTCTGGCGCGACCACCCACGGCTATGGTTCGTCAGCTTCGAATCCGCAACCGCCGAACTCAAGAAAAGCCAGAACCAGCTCGCGCAGATGGTTATCGCACAATTGGATAAGCAGGATATCAAGCAGCTCACAGACCTTCTCTACAACCCGCCAGCCCAGAACTACTACAACCACCTCAAGGAGCGCCTAATCAAATTGTACGAAGAATCTGACAGCAAGCAAGTGAAGAAACTGCTCGCCGAGCAAGAACTCGGCGACGAAAAACCTAGCCAGCTGCTACGTCGAATGCGTGATCTCGCAAGAAACAAATTCCCCGTAGACACGATGCGGATTATATGGATGAACGCCCTTCCACCATATATCAGGTCAGTTCTCATCGTCAGCGAGACTTTCGCCCACCAAGCATCACTCGACGAGATCGCCCAACTTGCAGACAAAATGATCGAAGAATCGCAACAAATTGCCGCCTTTTCAACGCCTACGTCGATTGTGCCGCAACAAGTCACACAGATTGCGCAAATTTCACGTCAGGCGCCACCCGCTCAACCGCAGTATGTCGACACGCAGTTTCTCATCAATGAAATCCGAAGATTATCGCTCGAGGTCGCGGAACTCCGTGCTAGTGCCAGGCCACATCAAAACGAACGCTACAGCCGTTCATTCAATCGCCACCGCAATCAATCTCAATCCCGCAACGCCTCCCGAAGCCGCACCCGCCAAAATTCACCGGCGCCGTACTGTTACTTTCACCGCCGTTTTGGACTCGACGCGAGAAACTGCAGCCCACCGTGTAGTTTCAAGCCCATCCCACCACCATCGGAAAACTAAAAATAACGCTGGCTGAAGCGGGAACCGGCGTTACAGATCAGTCACACCGCTTATTTGTCACGGACAGAAAGTCGAAGCTATCCTTCCTTGTAGACACGGGTGCAAATATTTCCGTGCTACCTAAGAAGAAGGGCGCAGTAGCTCATCCACTACCATTCGAGTTATACGCAGCCAACAACACAGTTATACCCACCTACGGAGAGAAAACGCTCGAGTTGGACCTCAACCTACGCCGCCCCTACAAGTGGAAGTTTATCATCGCCGCTGTATCGAAACCAATCCTTGGAGCAGACTTTCTGAATCATCATCACCTGATAGTCGATGTGAAGAACCGAAAACTGATCGACGGCAAAACACAGCTCGTAACTAACGCCCAACTCAGTACTGCAAACATACCCACAGTTCGCAGTATAGATATCGAACAAACTTACCATAGAATACTCGCAGATTTTCCCGGTACGACAAGAATCACCTCGATGAAGCTCAGCCCCAAACATGCCGTCGAACATTTTATTGAAACCACTGGCCAGCCAATCCACTGCCGCGCTCGTCCAATTGCCCCGCACCGCTACGAACAAGTAAAGTCAGAATTCGAAAATATGGTTCAGCAAGGCCTCTGCAGACCCAGCAAAAGCCCGTGGGCATCACCCCTTCATATCGTGCCCAAAAAGAGTGGAGACCTACGTGTGTGTGGTGATTACCGACGGTTAAATAATATCACCAAGCCCGACCGGTACCCCATACCACGCATAAAAGATTTTACCTACCAACTCGCCGGTAAAACCGTATTCTCCACACTCGACTTAAATCGTGCATACCAACAGCTGCCCGTCGCCGAGCAAGACATAGAAAAAACGGCCATCATAACACCATTCGGCCTGTTTGAATTCCCTCGAATGTGCCCAGGACTGAAAAACGCAGGCCAAACCTTCCAAAGATTCATTCACGAGGTACTAAGAGGACTTAATTTCGTTTTTCCGTTCGTCGATGACCTTCTGCTTGCCTCCACCAACGAAGAAGAGCACAGAAGTCACTTGCGCACCGTGCTAGAACGACTCGATGAATATGGAATCACGATTAACCCATCAAAGTGCGTATTCGGCCAAGCGAAGGTCAAGTTCCTCGGCTACGAAGTCACGAGCGAAGGTATTCAGCCCCCACAAGAAAAGGTGGACGTAATTGTTAACTATCCGAGACCACAAACTATCGAAGAATTACGTCGTTTCCTCGGAATGATTAATTTTTACCGCGAAAACATAAAGGACGCCGCCAGTACACAAGCGCCGCTAAATAACTTCCTCCACAACACGAAAAAACGAGACAAAACTCAGATCGAGTGGACCAACGAAGCGACGAAAGCATTCGAAGCCTGTAAAACCAGCATCAAAAACGCAGTTTTACTCGCACACCCGATACATCACGCTGCAACTGCAATTTTCTGCGACGCGAGTGAAAAGTCATCTGGAAGCGTATTACAACAATACGTGAATAAATCATGGCAGCCCCTCGGTTTTTTTTCGAAGAAATTCACTGAAGCACAAAAGAAATATTGTACCTACGACCGCGAACTTCTAGCGATGTACCTATCTGTTAAACACTTCAGAAAATTATTCGAGGGAAAACAGCTGATCATATATACCGACCACAAGCCATTAACGTTCGCTTTCACTAAATCATCAAGCGACAGCGAATCGCCACGTCGAACCCGACAATTACTCTACATAAGCGAATTCACAACAGACATTCGCTACGTCCGTGGGGATGAAAATGCTGCAGCAGACGCGCTATCACGAATCGAAACGATCAGCTGTCCAACTCCTATCAACTTCAAAGAGCTAGCCGCCGCGCAAGAAAGAGACATCACTATACAACAGCTCCTTCAGCAAAACAACCTAAAATTGCAACACGTAACTCTGCCTGGAACCAACACCAAACTACTGTGTGAAACTTCTACCGCCGACATACGATTGTACCTACCAAAGGAATTTCGGCGAACCGCATTCGATCACACACACAACGTGAGTCATCCTGGAATACGAACAACGCGAAAAATGATGTCACGCAAGTACTTCTGGCCTTCAATCAACAGCGACGTAGGAAGTTGGGCAAAATCATGTATTCCGTGCCAGCGTGCGAAGATACAGAGACATACTACAAGTCCCGTATCGTCGTTTCAACCTACTGGCCGCTTCGAACACATACATATAGATATCGTCGGCCCGCTGCCTACCGCACCCGAAGGACACCGCTACCTCGTAACTTTAATCGACCGCGCAACGCGATGGCCCGAAGCTTATCCGGTGCATGAAATCACAGCAGAAGAAGTCGCCAAGGTCGTCTATCAAGGCTGGATCGCGCGATTCGGATGTCCATCGACCGTAACAACCGACCAAGGACGCCAGTTCGAGAGCCAAGTTTTCGCGCACTTATCGCGATTACTCGGTATCGAGAAAACACGCACATCCCCGTACCACCCGCAGTCCAATGGAGCCCTGGAGCGCTGGCACCGGCAGTTGAAATCAGCACTGAAAGCCAGACTCATAACAACCACGAGCTGGATTAACGAGTTACCTACGGCGCTACTAGGCGTGCGAGCAGCGATGCGCAGCGATACCGGCGTAAGCGCCGCGCAACTCACCTATGGCTGTAACATCAAGCTGCCCGGCGATTTTCTGTCAGCTGAAACAAACAATGACGTCACAATGGACAGTACCTTCGTCGAAAACCTGCGAGAAACCATCAAACAACTGAAACCAGTACCTATACAATCGCACAACAGTAACCGAGCAATATTCGTACATCGCGATCTAGGTACTTGCGAATACGTGTTCGTGCGCGTAGACGCAGTACGAAAACCACTGCAAGCACCATACGAAGGGCCCTACCGCATCCTGAAACGCACTGAAAAAGTATTCACCGTCCAGCTACCAGACAGAAACGTAAACATTTCCATCGACCGACTGAAACCCGCTTACACCATCATTGAGAATCAAGATTACGAAAACGCACCGAACCAATCACAGAAAACAGAAACAAGTATCACAACACTAGCACAACCACCGCCGCCACTGCAAATCCAACAATCCTCAAGCACGAAAACAGCTGATCCTCCGCAAGTAACCCGTCACGGCCGAGTAGTTCGCCTACCAGTACGCTTCGCTCGAGGGGGAGCACTGTAGCTGCTAGCTACATTATAAATTAATTAAACACGAAGATTGACATCTGCTAAGAAACAACGAAAGTATTAACGTTTCGCCGCGCGCGCGGGCACTCGTCGCTCTGAGAAGTGCGTGCGGTGTTTGCGCATTGACGTCTGCGGGCGAAATATAAACTACTTGGCGCTGCGCGTATTTATATTGGAGCCACACCGACAGCACACTACGAAATGCGCGTAATGAGTGCAGCTCCAAAATCACGCCATGATCACGCCACCTTTTGTGGGCGTATTTTCGATAGCGGGATATCCCACTAGTTGAGCATAGTTAAGTTTTGTATATGTAGAACCCTTTTGTAAATAAAGGCATGCCAATTCGATCGCAAAAAATATTTCACTCCGCACCTTCTACGACGTTCCCCAAATATGTATATCTTTCTGACCAGCTATATTTTCCTGGGCCTAAATCCACCTTCATCGGTAGACCATCGGTAGCCATGGCTCGGCCTCAACGAAATCTTACATCGAGCAAGTACCTACCTATAGGTAAAGGGAGTTCTCGAGGGATAAAAGTGCATGAGCCAAGTGCTACAGATTCGAGTGTCGAACGATTTGCCAAAACACTACCCACTGCTGCTGCTGTCCTAAGTGTGTTATCCACCTAAGTACTATCGAACAAATTGATTCCTGACCCACAATAGAAGGTCTCACAGTAAACGTCATAACCATTTTCCTTAACAAACAATGCGATGTCACTATGACGTTTACTGTGAATAGGTTCCACAGTGGGTCAGGAATCAATTTGTTCGATATCAAAGAGAATTAATCACTACGTTTTGTACATATCAGAACGATTTGCCCGCGTTTTCTCGATTGTTGTGCGTCGCCCTTCTATCGTAATACTTGTGGAAGACGTACACTTACGCATTGAGCGACAAGAGAGAACGATATGCCTGGCTTACAGTAAAGCTTACAGAATGGTTGTAGTCTTGCAGTTGGAACTAAGTATTAAGTACTTAACTATTGCTTTTTTTCTTATAAAGCGTCTATCTGTTTAGAATACAGATGTAGTGTTGATCTGTGGCGGCTGCTACATCATGCCGCCTTGCTGCAACCAGTCAGATAGAGAACTGTTCTTCAAAAACATGACCCAAGTACGGACCGCCACGCTTGCCATCGCGCAGTTCGCCCCCCACGCCGTCGTCGCCGTACAGACGCCGCCCGTCGACTGCAACTTCGCTTTGTGCATGCATGTTAGTACCTATTTTATATTTATTATATAACTTCATTGTATGGCAGTGTTGGTAGTGTTGTGGTAGTGTTATGTTGCCATAATTTATCTACACACATATCATAAGTCCTCTATAATGCGTTCAGAAACCGTAGAAAATGACCAGCATTGCAGCACGACGACGACTTCGCCGCCAGCGCCCCCCAACCACCACCGCCCCCCAACCACCTCCCCAGCAGTAAAGTAATAGTCATTACGACATCGAATACGACATCGATTCGATGTCGTAATGACTTTTCGATATCGAATTCGATGTTTCAAATTTGAAAACCAACGTAATTTACAATCATAGTGAAATAAAACGGATCACTCACGTATATAAGTCATGTTCGGCCCGACATGTATAAATAATAATGTGATATTTTTTTTATGATAAAAAAAAAACAGTTTACGAAACGTCAGCTCGGTATGTTTGTCTATGATAAAAAAAACAGTCAAATTCGTGACAGATATGGGTATGATATGCTTTCGGCTTCTGAACTCAACTTAGAGTACTTATAATATGTGTGTAGATAAAGTAATGTATGCAACTCCACATAATTAGGCCTTAAAACACTCAGCTTCGCCTCGTTTCATAAAAACACACTCGTGTTTTAAGGACCCTCATTATGTAGCAGTTGCATAATAGTAGATTAATGCCCAGGCGTGGGAAGTGAGCAATTGCTGGAGCGAGAACTTAGTTTAAAAACATGAACTGTAGGTGAGTGTTTTTAATAAGTACGAGTCCAGCAATTGCTATTCCAGCCGTGGCAGATATAGATTTTTTCTCAAACATTAAGAGGAAATAAGGATTTTTTAATTATTAATTAACTCTCATAATACAGCAAGCCAAAACTGCCATTGCTGTTACTGTAATTGTGGCAGTGTCTTAAATATTATTTATTGCAAAATATTACAATATCTGAGTCATTATTAACATATTTTATTTAATTAAATACTTAATAACTAACTAAATTCATTAATTTCCTTACCCATGTTTTATAATAGTTTCACAACGACTAAATATTTCCATTGAAAAAGCGGTACTAAGCAGTTTGCTTTAGTTAATAGTTATCCTCTGATTTTCATCGTGGTGGACTTCTATACAACAAATGATCACGATTTTGTCACTAAAAACTATTAAATTAATATAACTTGCATAACTTTAAATAAATCAAGACTTTGTGTGTTATTGTTACTTGCTTACGTATGATTTCATTCCCGCCATTTTTTATTTTAGTTAAAAAAGAATATTTTTCTTTTTAATACTGCCATCGATAAAAATGTTAAATTTCGAATAGAACGCCTGCATACAGCCACCGGTTTGGCTGAATGAGACATGTCACTGGATGTTTCCATGGTCTATTTTACTTTTTAAAAAGTTAAAAACAAATGAAAAACAGTCCAGCAATCCGATTTATGGACCGGTAATCGCGCCTGCAATGTAATGCGGCCGTCAACAAGGCACTTCGTGTTCTGTTACTTCGAGTAAAATGACAACATTTCCGACAATGTTTGAGAAAACTACTATAGTAGCCGCATCGTTTTGAGAATTAAGAGCGACGACGACGTAGGTACATACAGGGATGTTCGCCAAGTTTGGAACAGGGTCATCAGCCTCGATCATAATCTCTTGCGTAATCTGCATAAGTACCTACTTAAGTAATATGCTTGCTCGACTGCACAGATAGTACCTACTGTGTTTGATATTACAATAATACTTTGCTCGAATCCGGTTTATTATAAATATATTATACCTGTTTATTCACCCGTAAGTATACCCTATTGGTTTCTGTTAGCGAGATTGGCTACAGTGGAGAGCGGCGTGGCGGTTATGCGGGCGACAAAGATAAAACTAGGTTTTCACCGAAATATACAGGGAGCTTTATTCAATAAGCACTCGGCACATTACTTCGTCAACAGTTACATGATTCGCACACGGATTTAGATAATAAAACACAGTTTATTAGGAGGACGACACAGAACACGGACTTACACGTAGCAGGGCAAAAACCAGAGAGCAGGAAGATATGTCAAACTTATTATATAGCAACATTTGATGCAAAGCATAGACAACACGAATTGTTTATTCTAACAGTTTCTTCTTTTAAATTTTCGCCATTCTCAGTATAGTATATAACTTTCGGGACTTAGTAACGACATAGTTTTTTTTAAATTACTTCGACGTTAACTCACACTGTTAAATAACGACGTCCGCCGATTCAGACTACTCGTGACATGACCACGGCGGCAGTGGTGCAGTTGAAAAGTTTTGATCCTTCTAGGTAATTTTAAAAACATTTCATGTCATTAACTTCCCAATTATTATTACCTATATCCGTAAATAGGTATAGTCCTAAAATTTTCTCATTGTTAAGCTTCGCATCCACCAAAGCTGTATGAGGTATCTAGCTAACAATAAGCGGTGGGCGAGGGATACTTACGATAGGATCACTTAAATTTTCAAGCCTTCAGAGCAACTGCAGCTAGCCTGTTGTTGGATTTTATTCCTCACGCACCGCTTAGCTACCACGCACAGCTCCTATTGGATATCTATAAACAAAAATATACATTCCCTGTACATACGAATATCTCGCAGACGCTTAAGATGGCGCGCGTGTACGACAAGCGTCGATTGCTGGGAGTAAACGCCGTGAACTCGATGCGCGCGAACCAGCTGTACTGTTCCATGACCAACCGCGACCCCGCGCAGAGCACCGTGGCCGTTGTGGGCGGCACGAGCCGGTGCACGCGCGTGCCCGTCTTCTCTCAAGCGCCGGACTCCGTATGCGTGCCTGATGTATGTATTTGCAGTTTATGGTTCAAGGTGGACCCTCGAAGTAAGCGTCAAGACCGCGACAGTTATGTTGTGACAGAGCGGCCGATCACTGGCAGGCACCGACGCAGCGTGTCTGACGATTGCTTCGATTACCGTTTTACACATTTACATGCTAACTAAGTACATTTTATTGATCTGTCGCCCTGTCTAACCAAGTAACGGTAATGTTTCAGTCGCAAAAGGAGTGCATGACTCGCCTGGTCCGGGAAGCCGATGACATCATCTGCAGAGTGAAGAGCAACACTGAGCAGGGCCATCTGTCCATTGGTTTCTCAACGGCCAGATTTGTTATGAACCTTATGATAGGTTTTGTCCGAATTTACATTTTAACACATTAATAATTAACGCTTTGTAGCTTAGTAGGTACACTAGCAATACCTACTATTATTCTACCAATGTCATAAGAAATTAGTAGATGATATATAGCATTACGTGGCATTACCTACTAAGATGGAAGGGTCTACATCAACTCTATTGGTAGACTGTTGAGCGAGCGGTCTAGTCTAGTCCACCGCTCCCTACCGCTTTGCGCGTGCGATGTCATAAAATACCCTGTTGTGCAACTGTTCAACTATTCAAACACCACCACAAATCGGGGTATTTATTTCCTCACAAAATTACACCCGTGACATCAAAATACCTACGCAGAATGTTACACGCTCGTTTCCCATACAAATCGATAAACTCTTTCCTTCTTTCCCTGTAGGTATACCTCTAGTTCTGTGTCCTGAACTGTAATGAATGATGTGAACGGTAATGGTACCTACGCACTTCGCTAAAAGCGAGACACGGATGTGATAGCTCATGCAGATGAGGCGTGTTAGTTAACTGAGAAGTACTGTTGAAGTTCAATCACAATAATTTCATTAAACGTTTTCCTAGGTCTGTTCGTGAAACCCATAATACTCGACAGCGCGCTAGTAGAACAGAGCAACCCCGAGGCGTGCCAAGGCTTGCAAATATGCGCCTCGCCCGTGAAGTTCGGCAAATCAGGCATCATAGAATGCAACATGCCAGCGCTCAACGAGATGGAAACGCAACTGCTACAGGACGCGAAGTTAGTTTTGGAGGCTTATTTTTACACGCACCCTTTTCTTCGAGACAAACGGTATTAAGTAAGTGATGAATATAAGAAAAAAAGTTGGCGAATGCGATTGTAACAATTTTAAATGATTCGCGGTTAATTGCATTAGACATAATGAAAACGGGATATTGACAAACCTATAAAGGTAATCGCGGTCAATATCCCGTTTTCATTATGTCTAACGCTTAAACAGTGTTACTGCGCAAGTGAGCTTTGTATATACTTTGTATATGTATAAATGTGCCTTGTGTAGATTTGTGTAATGTACTTTAAATTTTATACAGAAGAGTGTGGCACAACTCTCGTAAATTACCCAGATGGTGTTAAACGTAATCATAGCACTAAAAATGACAACTTTCATCAGGTGCGACTTAGAAGACATGTTGAACTTGGGCCGCTGCTACGCGGTCGGGGACGAGTACTACTTGCACCCGTGCCGAATCTGCCCCTGCCCCGAGTGGCCGCCCTGCTCCGCCTGCAAAGTCTGCAAAGCGGATAACTAATAAGTATATTACATGCATACTTACATGAACCGTAAAAACAATACACTATTTTTCTTTCGGCAGTCGTGTAAAAAATCACATCTCAAAATTTGATTACCATACAGAATAGACACTATGCGGTATGCGCCCCCCAAAGGTATTCGCTTCCACCGCACGCTCCGCGAACGATAATGCCACATGCACCCAATGGCGAGTGCACAAGGCGTCATCGTTTTGATATACATACGTACTTCGGTACCGTTACTAGGTAATAAAATTAGTGCCCATAATAATAATTATTTCGTAATAACATAACAAAAAAAAACAAATGCTTCAAATAATTGCTAACGTCCTAAATTTCCGAGGCTAGTGAGCATAATTGGATCAATTGAAATACATGCGTTATCTAATTTTGTTTAGGCACTGTGGGGCGTAGCCCAGGAAGTGGGCACTGGAGAAAGTACGGTCGCGTCCTAACAGTAAAATTAAATACTGCCTTTTAAAAACTGATGCGATTAAATAAAAGATGGAATTCTTAGTCAGGACTGGTTCTATATTCAAGTAGCGGGGGCTTAAGGCTAATACAAATTCTGAAATGCCACGATCTTAATCCGAGGTCCCAGCCCGACTGATCTTCTTTCTGGGAATCAAGTGTTCCTTTATTTTTGATAAAATTCTAAGTTTAAAATGTATAGATCAGTCTAGCTTGCCAGGACCGCACCATGCACTTGCTCCATGGAGGCTAGCACCCTACAGTACACATAGGTGCATAATCTACAATCCGTATCCGTTATTATTATCTATGTTTAGCTTCATCAAGGCCATATAGAACAGATTAGGCATAGTATATGAAATGAAATGAAATGTGTTGGGGTTGCGGGTGTGCATGGGATTGTTAAAGTCTCAAAAGTTGTTAGAAAGTTTATTGTTCAAAGGGTCACTACAATAGACTATGTTAACTAAATACTATATGTTAGCAAATGATTTGCAATAAATGTTAAATGTTAAGTGAATGCCCGGTCGCGACGGAGTCGAAAAGTGCACTACTTTATAAAACTACTGCGCCGCCAAATTAGCAGCGCAGCGGCTCGCGTCTGACGTCACAATGTTTGGTGCAGTTGTACTGCACCGAACATCTTGCCGGGCACAAAGATGAAATGGTTGAACTACTAAGCGATGATACAAGGTGATAATAATTTTGCATATTTATCTATCTTAGTGTCTTTTACGGTTCGATTAACACATGTCACATAATTGAGTCATCTCTGAAAGCAAGCTTTTTCAACACTGGGGTTGTGCTTTTCTCAACTGTTTGTTTCACACACTCGTCAAATTGTATTCGCGCACTAGCACTACTTGCTTCACTAAACTGACGAGGCTGGCGCGCCGCAGGTTGCGGGGCCGCCGACGTCGCTGCCGCTGTCTCCAGAACTGCTGCTCCTTGCTTCCGGGATCGCCCTCGCCGACACATCCCGATTAGCAGCAGAATTATTACTACACCCCATATGCTGTATATCGAGGTGTAATGGTGGATGTCATGACCAGAGACTTCTTCAGATAAGGGTTGTTCCTGTGTCATAATCTTAATTTTATGTTCAATTTCTCTCATTAATTGTTTGTTATCATCATTTGTCTGAGTCTCGTTTGAGAACTTGTTAATTGTTATGTTTATGACTCTATTGATTGGTGCTATTTCCGGAATTCCATATTCTGGTGTTAAATGAATCGTACTCTCTTGTTTTTTATGAGTATAAATTGTCATATTATCTATTTTTATCACGCAACCTTCCGGTATGTTTACAATGTTTGCTTTAGTCATCGGATGCGCCGTAACTTGATCCTTGCATATCGTTCGTAGTTGGCATAGGTCGCAACAAAAATGGAAGTATTGGTTTACCTTTGATAAATTTATCCACTTGTTCTGACATTCGGTGATACTTGTTTTACATTGACTAATTTGCGTTGCGTCTTTAACGCAAAGGTCGTGGTCAGCTTTTAAGTTGTATATAGGGGTTTTTAGTTCACATAGTAATGTTAACAAATCTCGTGGCACACAATGTTCTATCTCGGTAGGGGTTACAGTTAGGTATGTTTCTTTTCTCAAGTTTATCGCAACGTGATTCTTAATAGGTTTCACACTAATCATATTTCTTCCTTGTTGATGTGGGACTACTAGAATGTTATAAAGCTCATAGTTCTCTCTACTGATTAACGGGATTTTTATCTCAAAAAGAGTATACTGTTGCGTCACCACGCCCTTAGTTTTCAACAGGTGATAGATGCTCTGCATGTTTGTTTGGATGTTGTCAACTGGAAGGGCGAGTTCTTTATCCAGTTGGCTGGAAATTATACTCAGTTGTCTTTGGAGTTGGTTTGGGCTTATTAGAGTGGTGCTGATTTTGCCGTTGTAAATGTTTGTGATAGTGTCTAAGAGGGTATCTTGGAGGCTTCTTAACTGAGTAAGTATGTTGTTTGCGGCCATAGCGGTTAGTGTAAATTCAGCTATAAATTCAATCTCATTTATCTGTCTTGCTAGTTTATAGTTATTTGCTTCTAACTGCATTAAATGTTGGTTAATAATCTTGTGTTGTTTCTGCATCGTTTCTTCCGTTCTTTTTAGTAAATTATACTCCGCTTCTACGATAGACGTTTGGTTCTTCCACAGGCGCTCTAAGTGTTTTTCATTTGCTCTAACTAGTGAAATGTCTTTCTCGTATTGTTCTGCAAAGCGGTCGTCTAGCACTCCGAATAGGCTACTTGCGATGTTTCCGATGCCATTAATAAGTCCCCTTTTCCTTCGAGCACGTGCGGTTTCATGTTCATTCAGTAACGCTAGGTTGTTATGATCAAGTTCATTGTAGGCATGACGTAACTGTAACATGATCACTTCGCAGTGACTCAACTCTTTAATTGATTTACATATGATATCTAACTGTTGATGACATTTCTTATAGGCCGCAATGCCTTCCCAATAGGGGTTCATATCGTAGTATGTTATTATCTTCCATTCATCTCTCACGATTTGTATGTTAGAAATTTTGTCAAAATAGAATGCTTGATCTTTTGGTATGGGTGTTGCTTGCAAACTGCTTCCCGGTGAAATTATGCTCGCGAAGTAAATGACCATCATTGCCAGTGTTACAAAATTAGAGCGTCGGTTACTCTGTGTCTCCAATTTCTTCCTTTCTTGTTTGTCATAGATTGTTTGTTTTTCTTCTTTTTGCAATGGCAAAATAGATAATTTTATTACTGGTCGTTTAACAATACCATTTTTTGTTTTCAGGGTCACCACTCGAACGTAGCCGTCTTTGCCTGGATGGGTTTCAATAACTCTTCCTAGGGCCCATTTCCCAGGCGGCAGGTTGTCTTCATGGATGACCACTAACTCTCCCATCTCTATGTTTTGTTGTCCTTGTTGCCATTTTCTTCGCGCAGTCAGTTGGCTTAAATACTCTGTTCTCCATCGCTTCCATATTTCTTGAAATAGGTTTTGATTCAAATGCCATCGTGTGCGAGCGTCTTCATGTGTTTCAATGATGGTAAGTCCAGCTCTTCCTGTTAGAAAATGTGCGGGTGTTAAAAAGTCTAGGTTTTCGACATCGTCATTTAAGGCACACAATGGACGTGAATTTAGGCAAGCTTCAATTTGTGCTAACAGCGTGGCGTATTCCTCAAACGTCAGCTTCTGCTCTCCTACGACTCGTGTTAGGTGATGTTTTAGACTACGTACGCTTCTTTCCCATAAACCTCCAGCACTTGGCCATGCTGGTGCATTGAAATGCCACTCAATGTTCATTCCTGTTATTTCCGTCAAAAAGTTTTCGTCAAAAATCTGTTGAATTTCTTGTTGCATACTCCTATTGGCTCCGACGAAGTTGGTCCCATTATCACTGTAGATATGACAAGGCGCTCCTCTTCTGGCTGCCATTCTCTTGAGTGCCGCTAAGAAGGCTGCACTTGTCAATTCCGTTACCAACTCAAGATGTACGGCCTTGGTCACCATACACACGAAGACCGCTACATACCCTTTGTATGTTCTTGCTCCTCTTCCTTTGTTCGCTTTGATGTTAATAAACCCCGTGTAATCTACTCCTGAATGTTCGAACGGCTTTGCAGGGTTGCATCTCGCCGATGGCAAATCGCCCATTAGCTGGGATTGTTTATTTCTTTCTTGTTTGCGGCACGTCACGCATTTTCTAAGTTCTTTCTTCACAGTGTTATATCCTCCAGGAATCCAGTATTCCTGTCTCAATGTTCCCAAAGTCAACGTTGGACCACCATGAAATGTTAACTTATGTGCTTGTTCGATAAGCAGAGTGGCTAACCGAGAATTCTTCGGTATAATTTTTGGGTGTTTCATCTCTTCGTTCATTGCTGCTTTATTAAGACGACCGCGTACTCGTAGAATGTTTCGAGAGTCAATGAATGGATTTAATTCTTTTATGTTACTTTTCGGATGCACGCAGTTGTACTTGCGTAAGTGTTCTAGATCCGACTCAAGTTCACTCTGTTGCACGTTTTTAATTATTGTTAACTTTGCTTTTCGCAGCTCGTGTAACGTGAGATAGCTCGGCCGTTGTTGTTTACGATGCGGGGTCATTGTTCGTAGTATCCATGCGACGATTCGTGTCACTTTAATAATGGAACTGTGTTTTTGCAGTAATTCTCCTACAATACTATCATTTTTGTTGCTTTGTTGTACCACGGTTGACTGACCTAATTTCTTATCTTGTTCCGTTTCGTATTCTTGATGTTGAAGCTTTTCAGGTGTAAAGTTTGGTAGCCAGGTCGGCCCTTTGGTCCATAAGGCTTGTTTTTCTATCAATTGGGTCGCATAGATGCCTCTACTCGCCGCGTCGGCAGGGTTCTCGCTTGTTTTCACATAACTCCATTGTTCCTTTGGCATGCTTTGCGTAATTTGCCTCACTCTGTTCGAGACGAAGGGTTTCCAGCGTCCTGGGTCACCCTGTAGCCACCCTAAGACCACTTTTGAGTCAGTCCAGCCATACGTTTCAATTTCATGTTCATACAGTGCTTGTTTAATTTTGTCTATGAGTTTCGAGAGTAAGTAAGCTCCACTTAACTCCAACCTTGGTAATGTTAGTGTCTTTTTAAGAGGGACTAGTTTTGTTTTGGCAGCGACCAAAACAATGTGCTGTTCATTTTTAATACGAGCGTATACAACTGCCGCGTAGGCTACTGTCGATGCGTCACAGAACCCATGCAACTCGATGACGTCATGTTCTTGGCTATTTATCCATCGTGGAATTTCATAGTCATTGATTTTGTTAAAATCTGTTTGCAGCTTTATCCACTCTTTTTTGATTTCATCTGGGACCTCTTCATCCCATTGAACTTTTGCTCTCCATAACTTTTGAAACAATAGTTTGAGTTTAGTAACGAGTGGCGCTAGCCACCCTAGGGGGTCAAAGATCTTCGATATTTCTGATAACAGGATTCGTTTTGTTACCTTTATTTGATCGCTCGTTTCGACTTTAAACGTAAACTTATCTTCTGATGGTTTCCAGCATAATCCTAATGTTTTTGAAATGTCTTCGGTTTTGAAGTTAAAAAGAACGTTATTGTTATTGCGATCATCAGTTATATTTTCTAATAGCTCTGGATGGTTTGATGACCACTTTCTTAAATTGAACCCTCCCTTTTGCAGTAGTAGTTTTAAATCGTCAATTGTTTTCTTACCTTGCCGTAGTGTATACGCTCCGTGGAGCAAGTCATCCATATAGAATGATGTTTCTAGTATTTTTGCAGCTTCGGGAAAATTGTTACGCTCATCCGCTGCTAATCTTTTCAAAGTCATCATCGCCAAGAAAGGAGCGGCCTTTGTTCCATAAGTTACGGTCATTAATTGAAATGACTGTAATGGTTGTTCTGGTGATTCTCTCCAGACTATAGTTTGTAGTGCTGCGTCATCTTTATGTATTGCTATCTGCCTGTACATCTTCTCAATATCTGCTGTGTAAACATATGGGTATTGACGCCACTTTAGAAGCAGTGATTGAAGGTCTTGTTGCAAGTTTGGGCCTTTAACCATGAGATCATTGAGAGACCACCCTGTCGATGTTTTACTTGATGCATTAAAAACTACTCTATATTGTGTAGTTATGGATTCAGGTCGCTCAATTCCATGATAAGGTACATAATTTTCAATTCTATTTCTGTCAGTGTTTACTGGTTGCATATGTTGTAAATCTGAGTACTCCTTCATAAATAATTTAAAGGCCTCTGCTAGCTTCTGTTGTCTTTCCATTTTTCGTTCTAGACTCCGAAATTGGGCAACAGCCTTTTGTTTTGAGCTTCCAAGTTTTTTCTCAAAGCCCTGTTTCATAGGAAGTCGCACCTCGTATCTCCCTTCTTCACTTCGTGTGGTTGTGTCTTGGAACCATTTGACGCAGTCCCTTTCTTCCGAGGACAAGTCTCCTTCTTCATTTATATCCTCCACCTTCCAAAATTGTTGAATGTCTTCAATGTTGTTGATAATTACGTTGCAAAAAAATGTTTCAGCGCTTCCACACAGCATCCAGCCTAACTGCGTCTGTTGAGCCAATGGCTGAGATGCGTTCTCACCTTTCAAAATTCCGTTCATAATAATGTTAGTATAGATTTCAGCTCCTAACAATAAATCTACCGGGCGACTGATGTAGAACTCAGGATCTGCTAAGGTAATGTTTTGTATGTTTGACCATGACGGTTTCGGGAATGTTTTGTTTGGTAGATTTTTTATTAGATTGTTCATAATAATTACTTCTGTTGTGAAAGTGTAGTCGTTATGTCTCGACGCGCATTGAATGTTGATTTTCCCTTTGCAGTTGTTTTCTTGTTGACCGACTCCAAATATTACGCCTTTACATTTCTCTCGCTTGAGTTTCAGGACTTGAGCAGCATTTTCAGATATTAAAGAGATTTGTGAGCCTTGGTCAATCAAAGCTCTCATAATGTGATAGGTTCCGTCATCCCCCATTACTTTTAACTGGGCTGTTGCTAATAAAATCTCCGAATACTTTTTGTCTTGTGATCGCGAAACATGCGTTGTGCTAGCTACACGTTCTCGGGGTGTCGATGTCATTCCTCGGCCTGACCTAGATTTTTCTATCGCCTCGTGTAAAATAGTATTATGTGCAGCTTGACAATTGCGACATTTCTTTGTTGAATTGCATTCTTTTCCGTTATGTGAGAATAGGCAGTTTACGCAAAGTTTCAATCTATTTACTGTATTTAATTTAGCTTCATTCTGCATTTGTAAAAAGAACTTGCAATTGTAAATTCCGTGATCATATTTACACAATGGGCATTTGAAACCCGAGACGTGGAATGATTTCGCAACTGATGTGTTTCCGTTCTCGTTTCTATGGTTGTTAAAATTGTTGAAAGATTTTCGTGTGTTGGATGAATGTTGAATGTTCGGCTTCTGAGGAGCATCTTGCTTGCGTCGAGAGGATGTTTCTAGGGTAGTAAACTTGCTTTCCAAGAAATCTAAAAGCTCTTGCAGGACGGGCATTTCTTTTGAGTTCTTTAGTGATTCTAGATAGTCCGTGTATGTTTCAGAATCCAGCTTCTGACACAAAATGTGCACCAAAATAGGATCCCATGTTGTTGTATCTACTCCTAGGTTTTTTATAGCGTTGAGAGTTTCAATAGAAACATCGTGGATCCTCTTAATTTGAGTCATGGAGTTCGGATGTATGTTGGCTAGTCCGAATAAAATGTTCATATGAGATGTAAATATAAGCTTCTTGTTGTTATAGCGATGGTTAAGTATTTCCCAACTTGTTAAATAATTTTCTGAGGAAATGGATAAATGTTGAATTAATCTTTCGGCTTCTCCTTTAATCTTCGCCTTTAAAAACTGCATCCTCTGAGCATTCGAGAGAGTTGGGTTGTTGTGAATAGCCTCGGTAAATAAGTCTTTGAACGAAACCCATTGATTATAGTTACCGCTAAACACTGGAATCTCCAGTGTGGGAGTCACCTTCTCCCGGTGCGATACGGACCACATCTTTTTGTTTATGTTTTTCTTCAAATTGTTGAATTGATTCTCATATTTAGTAAAACTTGCTTCATATGCCAAGTTTTTTCCGTTTAGCTCACTATCGATCTCTAAATGCAGAGTGTCGATCATGGACCACCGATTTCCCAATGTTCTGAGCGCGTCTTCATACTCCCATTTGTCCGAGAGGGCTTCAATGTCGATGTTCGCGACAGTTCTCTCAAAGGCTCGGAAGTTGGCTTCTTGTTTTCGCAGTGATTCATCAATCCTACTAAATACCCCCTGACTTCGGCGACGATCTTCCTCATCCTCCTGTTGTGACCACCTCTGACCACCCACTGATCCTTGCTGAGATGTGCCTGGCTGTCGTTTGTCGCTCTCTTGATCTTCAACCTTCTGTTCACTTCTTGACTCCTGGCTTGTCAGATTTGCCTTTAACTGTTGGTACCCATCGTTGATTAACTGTTTTAGGTTAACGTAAACCTCTTTTGTCTGGTCATAGCACCTGTTCGTGAAATAGGGATCTGCTTGACTTACTTCCATACACATGCGATCATGATTAAACTGGAATTCGTTCCATAACTCCTCCAACTTATTCCACTGCCGTTTAAAATACTCTTCATTAGCTTTCCTGTCAGCTCCATCCTTTTTGAAATTACTCAAACTCTTCTTAATTTCTTCTGCTAAAGGATACTGATTCTCCACATTCACCATAATGTTAGATTAAGTTATAAAAAGGACAGATCTTACTTGAATGATCTCCAACGTCGCCTCTGTTGACTTAGCTTTCTGTTGATGTTTCGCTGATGTTCCAACACCGCAATCCAATATCCACTGCACACCTTGCACTTCGCCAATGTTCTACCAGTTCATAACACTTCACCCGCTAACCGATAACCGATATAACGCGCGAAGTCCTGTGTTCGAAGGACCAATGTTGGGGTTGCGGGTGTGCATGGGATTGTTAAAGTCTCAAAAGTTGTTAGAAAGTTTATTGTTCAAAGGGTCACTACAATAGACTATGTTAACTAAATACTATATGTTAGCAAATGATTTGCAATAAATGTTCAATGTTAAGTGAATGCCCGGTCGCGACGGAGTCGAAAAGTGCACTACTTTATAAAACTACTGCGCCGCCAAATTAGCAGCGCAGCGGCTCGCGTCTGACGTCACAATGTTTGGTGCAGTTGTACTGCACCGAACAAAATGAAATGAAATGTTTATTTATTCACAATGAACATATGGTTACATAAGGTCTTAGTATACATATTATTGCTTCCCATGACATGTTCAGCCAAGTTAGGCATGTGAAAATCTGAGGTTAGTGATTTAGTCACTCGGTCTATATTAATAACATTGTCTTTGAGGAATACAACCCATTTATTTATACGTAATTATAATTATAATTATAGATACGTAATGCAATGGTTATAATTATAATTTGGTTAATATCACATAATTCTCTCCAAGCACGTTTACTGACAGTCATCCAAGGTAATAACACACCTAACTACTTAACTATCTGAAAAATTAGTTAATTTTCGTATTAAAAAAAATGAAGATTGATACAGCATATTAATCTCTGTGTGTACTAGACATAAGACATAATAAAAACGGGATATTGGTCGCGATTACGTTATAGGTTATCGCATCAACTGCATCGAAATATCGGGAGCTCATCAAACTCGCGGTCAATATCCCGTTTTCATTATGTCTAATGCAATTAACCGCGAATCATTTAAAATCTGTGTGTGCTGTACAAGAATGTAATAAAATGTCAATATCAAATAGTAGAGGTCGAGTGCCGAGAAATAAAATAACCGCGAATATAAGAGAGATGATATATTCAAGCAGGTCAATCGTACACTGAATAAAATATAGCCTATGCTTAAAATTACACAAAACTAATAGTGGTTTTTCTACTCCTATATTATAATCTGTCAATTAAATGGTAATAAAGTATACAATAATAACTAATGTTATAAATCTGTTCTATGATCTATGGTCAAAACTCTGTAACATAATAACCCATACTATAGTATTTTATGCAACTGTAACATAACCAAGGTCATTATACATGAGTGTGTATGTTCACAATAAATCACACGAGTGTATAATGACCAGTTATGTACCGTTGCATACATTACTTTTTCTACGACTTCATTATAAGATGAGAAGTATTTGTAAAGAAATAGTTAAAACATTTCTTCATTTTCAAATTTAAAGTTATACTGTCGATAAAGCAGACTACCTTACCCGGATGGTACAGCAGAGTGATCAGTATAGCGGAATAGTTTTAGAGGTTATAAAAAAGATGATGATAATGGCGATGACTAAACCTTATTTACTTAATTTAATTTGTTTACATTATTGCAAAAAGATCTATATAAGAATTGACAATGTGAGTAAAAAAGTTTCTTTGTTTACTTACCACGTACATCAGGTAAGTTTTCTTTAAGTTCAGTGTAAAGTTTTCTCCTTGAATATAACTCATTCAAATAAAACTTTACAGAGCCACACATCGTTTAATTCATTGACAATGAGAAAAATAACGATAAATAATGAAAAAAATTAAGAAAGAACACCACGTGTGTTGATCGCCGATGACGTGTCCCTATTACTTCCCTGTACAGATAGCTTAGAATGCAACGAACGCCTAACAGACTTATTTAAAATCATAAAAAATTGGTTAGAAGACCATAACCTAGAAATTAACTTGAACAAAACAAAAATAATACAATTCAAACCTGCACAAAAGAAATCATTACAAATAACATTAAATATTAATAACAACATAATCGAAGAAGTGAACGAATTTAAATTATTAGGTATAAATATAGACTCATGCATTAATTGGAAATCACACATACAGAATGTTAAATTAAAGTTATCAAAATTTATCTATGCACTGAGTGTCCTTAAAGTCAATACGAACATAGAAACAGCATTGTCAGCATACTACGCGTATGCGCATGCTTGGTTGCAATACGGCGTTCTTCTCTGGGGAGCGAGCACCGACTGCCACCAACTTTTCGTAATGCAAAAAAAGTGTATCCGCATTCTGACAAACACCCAGATACCAAACAGCTGTCGTCCACATTTTGCCAAACTGAAAATTCTAACACAACCGTCAATGTATATAATGGAAGCGGCACTGTTTGTTAGGAAACATGCTGATCTGTTTACGTTCAGGAAAGAATTAAGGTCACAAAGGCAAAATAAAAACCAATTACTACTACCTAAATCAAACCTTGTTATGTTTAAAAATGGCCCATATCACCGATGCATACGCATAGCTAACAAAATACCGGAAAACCTCAGACATGAAAATAACGACAGGATATTCAAAATGACACTGAAAAAAATGCTCATCGAAAAATGTTATTACAAGATCGACGATTATCTGAATGAAACACCATGAATACCGTGATACTAACATTATTTACCCACTAATTTATTTTTAATTTATTTTTTATTTAACGGACATAATATAATATACTTGCATGACATTCTTATCAACATTTTTTTAATTTAATCCTAGATTTCGCGAAGTAACATGGATAATTGTATCATTTGAATTATTTTATTTTATTGACCTTATTTAATAACTATGCATAATCCGTATAATTATTGAATGTGTACAATACCTATTAGCATTAACATAGACATAAGCATTCTTGACATTTTATACCCTAACAGGGTGTCATGTACCTACCGCCTGTTGATCTAACACCATATATGTAATGAACATGATTAAATGAATAAATGAATAAGTACTTTATTAACACTTTTTTCAATTCACCATTTCACGAAGTTGTTTATCTGTGTTTGTTATAAAGTTTTTGGATTTTTCCCGCAGCACATTTTCCGTCACTGTTTGCGCCATTATTTAAATTTTTTCGGTAGTACACAGTACCTATCTCATTTTCATCGCTCATTTAGAATTTCTTTTACTAAACCGAAACCAATCCGATAACCCGATAACTAATTAAGTGCAATTTTTGCATCAAAGAGAATATAGTCACTACGTTTTGCATTAACAGTAAAACTCGCCAGCTGACTCTTTTTTTAATTTGCATCCGTACCACAGACCATAGCAGAGCTAGGATATTGGCGTGTTCGCAGCTACGGAATTTTGCTTAAAAAATACTCCTTAATTATGATTGGCTTACAGCTGCTTTTACTAATGTTTAAGCAACCAATCACGAGGCACATGCATGTTTAAAAAAACTCGATATCAGAACCGAACTTAGTATTCTTTTTTCAAATGCTATTATTTTACTCAATAAGTGTAACTTAATGAAATTTGTATGGGTTATTCTTATTATGTTACAGTTTTTTTTATCATTTAATGACAGATTATAATATAGGAGTAGAAAAACTACTATTGCTGCAGTGTTTTTGACACTGCAAATTACCTATTATACTTACAAATCTCGAAAATATGAAAAACACATCTAAGTTATTATGTTACTGAATGTTGACCACAGACCATAGAACTTGAAACAGATTTATAACATTAGTTATTATTGTATACTTTTTTACCATTTAATTGACAGATTATAACATAGGAGTAGAAAAACTGATTTACGTGCAAGGTGAATGATATCAAATGATGCTAGCGTAAGGTACGCGTGTATGGTTGCATACAATAATGTACATAATATTTGTACATGTACAAATGGTAAATTGGTGATGGTGTTGCGAGTTTAGCACATCTGTACAGAGGTCTTAGAATATAGAATTCGTCCTTTACTTATAAGTCTATTGGTTAGACAGACATAATATGATTTATTGAATCAGGTGTTACTTTGTGGAGGTCCATATTTATGAACTTTGCTCACCCGCGACCACGCGCACGCGGGCGCGGTTGTAGTTGCGGGTGAGCAAAGTAATTGTTTTAGTTAATAGATATATGTATTATAGGTACGCGAGAAAAGCTAGCGTGCGGGCCCCCTTAGTAACTATATGTACCTAATACTCGTAGTTATTATGCTCGGGACTTGTGCACCACTACTTTTCACATATCGCTTCAGGTTGTTTAGTTATTCTTTACCACATTCTTCTGTCTCACCAGTATTATAAGGTAAAATCGGCCAATAATATCTTGCGTAGGCGTTTGCTGCAGAGTTATATCCACCTTATTGTTTTCGAAGGGCCACACATTGGGAAAGTTATCCATGGCTACCGTCATATTCACCAAACGAACGTAACCCTGGAATCAAATTATGAGTAAAATTATTACTAAACGGGGGCTATTAAAATATGTTATGATTGTGAGGCTTCAAAAGTAATTTTGTCTCAACATTTTACTACCCTCATCATAGATTAGATTAAAATCCTTTAATTCATTTTGAAAATGTCATAATATTTGACAAAGCTATGTCAAAACAATAAATTCATAAAAGAATCGTCATCAATAAAAAGAAATAAAAAAACATTAAAATTCAAATTGGGACAATAAAACACCTCTCCCAGTATTACAATACAATACTTAGTCATTATGAAATATAATAAATAAATAAAAGAAATATCAATCAAAAATATTAAACTGTAATAGGTACCTATATTTACAAATTTCCAAAAAAATCTAAGTATATAGGTAATGAAGGCTATCGCTAGTCAAAAATCCGCTAGCATCGCGTGAGGTCTATCAGTCTTCTTCTTCTTCTTCTTCTTCTTCTTCAGCCATTCTCAACCTGCAAGGTGTAGGCTTCGTTCAGTTTATGCCATTTTCCCGGTTCCGAGCAGTTTCCAACCACTTTGTTCCCGAAAGTCACTTGATATCGTCATACCAACGCATCTGTGGTCTTCCTCTTGGGCATTGGGCACCACGAGCCCTGCTTGCGGGCGACGTGGCCAGCCCACTCCCACTTCAATTTCGCAACCCGTACGGTAACATCACTCACTTTACTTTGCTCTCGGACCCATTCATTTCTTTTACAGTCTCTCAGCGTAATTTCTTCCAGTTTTCTTTCGATTGCTCTTTGGGCTACCTGAAGTTTGTGGAGGAAAAACTCATGTCTCCGTCCCATGTATGTATGCACCGGCAAAATACACTGGTCGTGAAATGCGAGCTTTTTGTTCGGCGTTGATTCTCATTTTGAACGTGAATTCGAGTCTGGAGTAAGCGGCCCAAGCCAGTCTTCTGCGCCCGTCGATTTCGTTCGCCTGATTGTCCTTACCCATCACGACCTCTTGACCGAGATACACATACTTGTCCACTCTTTCGATAACAGTGCCATCTACGCAGATATTTTCAGTACTATTTAGGGTGTTGGTCATGACCTTGCTTTCGTCGAGGTTCATTTCTAAACCGCACTGTTCAGATACTTGGTTCAGTTCCTGTATCATAGCTTTTCCACAAATCATATTTAGGCCAGTAGCTTGTCTTTCATTGGTGGAGAATGACAGATAGACCTCACTCAACACTAGCGATCCTAACGCATTTTTGACTCGCGGTAGCCCTCATTATCGAACCTGATCTCAAAGTTTTACTAGAATTGGCTCATTTTATATAGACCTACTTTTTGTATTTTTGTATGGTGGAAGTTCTGGGTTCGAATCCCGGTTCGAGAATATATTTTTCTGGTCTTTCTGTATATTTACGTTTCAGTTTGAAATTTGAGAAATCATTTTATGTACTTAGTTATCGAATCTGCTCACAAAATTTCATAAGAATCGGTTGAAAAACGATCCTGTAGAGGAGAACAGCCGGACAGACAGCGGACTACGAAAGCATTTTTGTTCAAGCTGAAACTGAGACGCTTCGCTCGCTCGGTCATTAAAGTGACAAATCAAAACAAAATATTATATTATAGACTTTATTTACAACCGCATACGAGCTGTCGTTGCAAGTGTGACAGGGATCATGTTCTCAGTTCTATTAATTATACTAGCGTAGCTCTACATTGTATAAGTATAAATGGGACTGAGAATTGGTTGAATCGTAGGTTTTAGGCTTGTACTGCGCTTAAATCCCGCCAGTATGGACATAGTATAATCACTGGTGCGGTAGGAACTTGGGCGGAACATTTCAGAAATTAACAAGAAATTAAAAAAGTTAGAAAACCAAGTTATTTTGTGCATTAAATACACATTATTTTGTATGGAAGATCGTAAAATTTCCTATTTATCGGATAATAAATGCAGTGGGGCAGCATGGTTACAAGCAGAAAAATAGGAGTGACTTTAGAATTTTTATTTCTCTCCTTTCCTTTTGTTAAAATGGATTTCGAGGAAAACTAAATTATTTATGATGTCTAGCAGATTACGATATAATTTTTCTACTGATGTGCCGTCGGAAACTTTCCAAAGTTGCGAAATTTTCCACATGGGAAAGCTCCTGAAATTTCTCACATTTTTGTATGGGGTTTGAAACTTTCCGAAATTGAAAATGGAAATCTCTTATAATCTCTATGAAATTTTCAAGAACTTTCCGAGAACTTGCATATCTGTATTTTTTTCTAATAGAATTTTTTTAAGTACCTACTGTTATGATAACATGGTAACAAAACTAATCATTTCAAGCTGATGATAGAGCAAATTAGTATTGCGCACACGCACCTTTGGCAAGGGGCAGGTAATTCCTGTTCGAGCTACAGTTTTCCCAACGATTGGATCTTTGTTTATCATTTCGCACAACTTGAAGTGCATTTCGATGAAGCTTCGCTTGTACTCATTATGTAGGAACTGGTAGAAAATTAAATGCGCCTGGAAATAAAGTGTATTTTATCACAAATACTTAACCAACTTAAAATAAAAAACAGAAAATCCGACTGCAATTCCGACAAATAATATGGCCTATTGCAATCCCACAACTGAGAGAAATCTATAATAAGGACACCTTTCATACGTTGATATCTCTCGAACGGTATAGGTTAGGTTAGCGTGCCAAAGAATTAGATATACATACATACGCTCGAAAAATATAACCCTCCTCCAGCTGTCGGTAAAAAAATATTGGCATATTTTACAAGCTTTTATTTAACTTGCCGTGTTAGTATACTGTATATGTTATGTATTGTTTGTGTGGGTCAAATCTTGTAAGTTAAATTTGACCCACTTCCAGTGATCGCACTGACTTGAAATTTTGTACGGATTATGTAAGTTGGATGACAATACAAGTACAGTCAGCAAATAGAGCAGTCTGCAAAAAAACTTGAATTAAGAATGAAATTTTGAACAGAAAACTTTTTTTTTTAAATATTCGCGTGGAAGCAATTTCAACATTTTGTTCCCGTCCCCACATTCAAAACATTCTACTTGTCTGCGTTTATTATCAAAGCAAAAATTAACACGCTAGGGACTTACGGTTACGTTATTTCCAAAAGCGTAATTGATGTTTCCAACAATACTGAAGTAGTAGGCGCCCTTTCTGCTGTATCTTTTCACGTAAATGTCGTAGTTGTCTATGTATTTAGGATTTCGGTATGTCACGGCGGCTCGCACTGGTATTACTGATGTAACGAGAATAGTCTACAAATAAAATGTTTCAATCATCAATTTATGACTGACGCACGTTTGTGCTTATTTGTACCTATTTAGGTTGCCCCTTGGTATTACAAAATAATTAAAAGTACTTAAAAAAAAATCTGGTGTTATAATTATAAATGGCTGTATTTCAACAAGCTCGAAATTTAGTAGTAGGATAGGTTTCCTAAGCCATTACGAAAAAGCCCTGGCAGAGATACCTAATTTAAACGTATTTTCATCACACTTATTAGAAACCAGTGTCAGCAGAGCCCTAATCCTAAGCAAACTGTACGCAGTGTGGGGTCAATTTATATCGGTTACTGATATAGACAAACATAATTAATTATTTCTCACAAACCTGTATAGCCTGCTTATCTCTGATAGTTTTCCTTTTAAATTCACTATAATATGCACTACTGCTCTGATTTTTTTTCACATTTCCAAATACAACAGTTTTGGGGGGGGGGGGGGGGACGACGACGACGACGACGACGACAATCGTGTCCAACAAAAATGAGCACTTCGAAGCTAAATATTTCTCAAACGAATAACTCTATAGTAAAATGATGTTCCAAAACCCCCAATATTTTTGAAAGAGCTATCCAACGATATCCCACGCCATGGGGTGGGCGAGAAATAAAAAAATCATCCCCACTTTACATGTAGGGGAGACACCCTAAAAAAAATATTTTTCAAGATTTTATCCCAGCACTTTTTCGGCCTAATTAATATGTATATTTGAAAAGAAAACTGTTAACACGCCTTACATACAGTTCACACAATATCAAATATTGCTAAGTCATTAGTCATTAGTTACATATACCACCAAAATTGCATTAAAAAGTATTTTAACACACCAAAATTAGATACTTACGTACCCAGCGGACAGATCCAGCAAGACATAGTATGTGTGTCATCGCTCAGGTTAGGAGCGGAACTAAACGAACAGGTCAACACATGTTTTTTGGTTTTATTGGGTTTCGTTTGACCATAAAAACATTTTCAATATTTGCCACCAAAATTGACAATTTTACTCGGACAACTTTTAGTGCCTAGTTTTGAGTATCAATTCATGTGCTAATCTTTATTTATATATTCTTATAATGATACCTGAACTAATCTATCTTCTTCTATACATATAATAAATCTGTAGCAGGTCGGTGTCTGTACATTGAAAATATTTGAGTGGAACTGCTACTAGGGCTATTTATTAACGCAATAGAACCCAAAAACAACGGTTTTTAGAATTATTTTCTGTTTGTCTGTTTCTCTGTGCGTTTGTTCACGCTAATCTCAGAAACGGCTTAACCTAGAAGGATGCGGTTGTATTGTCCTTTCCTTGGATTAACATTTAGTGTTTATTTCATTGAAATCGGTTAATAAATAAAAAAGTTACGTCAATTTAAATAATTTTATCGGGACAGTTTTGGAAGAATTTTTGTTGATTTCGCGAAAACTTGGGTTAACTATTATAGTTTTGATTAATTATGGTCTCTCAGATGATTATTTAAAACTTATCCTAACTAATTCTAACTAATATTATATTATAAATGCAAAAGTAACTCTGTCTCTTTGTTACCTCTTCACGCAAAAACCGCTATTCCGATCATGGTGAAATTTGCCAAGAAGATAGCTTTAACACCGAGGAATAATATAGGCTACTTTTAATCCTGGAAAACTGCAAAATTCCCACGGGATAACGATAATTAGAGAAAATGGAATCGCGTACCCCCTAGGAACCTTTTCACAACAAAATTCATAATGATTTCTTCGGCAGATGTATAGTATGTCAGTATGACATCTGCAGTGATACGGTTCCACAGTCATACTATCAACATACGATTCGGTTCGTGCACTTCTGTGGAACCTTTTCTCAATACATTTCATATTGATTTCTTTGTCGGATGTATTGTTTGTCATTTTGTAGTGAAACGGTTCTACAGCGAAAATGATCCAGTGTTTTCCACTGAAACACTTTTAAACGGATTTATAGCTATTTTTAATGACTGTGAAGAAATAATAATAATAAGACCTTCACGACAACACATATATACCCCTACAAAAATCGGTAGTTATTGACACATGCTCAATAGTACGCCGCTTCCTAAACCCAACTTTATTACCCGTTTACAGCAACCAAGACGACGGTCACACAAACACAAAACAAACCTCATAAACAAATAAAAAACAAATAAAATAAAGAATTTTGATGTGCCTAGATTTAAGAACCTTTTGACATAAATTCTAGTAAATAAATGTTATTATAATATTAAGGATTATTTTAATAATGCTGACATAAGTTTATAATATCTCGATTTTTATTTTATTTTTTTGTAATGTCTAGCTGTATTATTTCAATTTAATTTGTATATTTTGACTGTCCAATTTTAATTAACCACATTGTCTTCGTACGCCAACTGGCAAATCATAGCTGTATCATTTTAAATATAATGTCATCTTGTACCTTATACCTACCTGTGATAACGAAATAAATGTAATTGTAATTATTGTAATTGTAAACATAAAAACACAAAAACTTCAACATACATTCCAACACACAAATAGTAACATGATACTTGGTGTAAGCCCGTATCATGAACTAAAATAAACCGACTTCGGGTCGAGAACAAAACTCTTTGAGTACAAATAATAATAATGTTCAGGCTCGAGCAAGAGCCTTCCAAGACTACGACGAATTCCCTAAAATATGTAACATTGCTCTTAAAGTTTAATAATTTCGTGGTAAAACTAAAATTTTCCCACTGTAATAAAGTTAGGTAGGTATAAACTTTGTAATCAAGTAAGTTTATAATAGTTAAAAACAACGAAAATCACTATAAAATCGCTTTTGTTCGAGAAATTTGTTAACTAATTTCGATATCGGGTAGAAATTTACCATGTACCGTTAAGTACTTACTTAGCTACTTAGTACGCGTTATTACGTTATTAGTTATAATGTTTTACGCAAATTAATATAGAATCGAGATTATTGTGTTTGTCAAGTGGAGATTCTAATTCTTTGGAACATAAAAGGGATAAATTCTGATGACTTTAGGAAAGACAAAGGGAAGTAGGGCACTTAACTTTCGTAGGACCCGTCGCGCGGTGCGAGGTTTAGCTCCTGCACTACCCGAGCTGGTGACACGATCCCGTAGCGTGCTGCTGCTGCTTCTCCTTGGCTTCGGTTGATCTTCGAACTCGTTAACTCTTGTAGTTCAAGCTTACTGCATGGAGTTGATGCCGAATTCCGATCCGTATTTTGTATAGGTACTATTTAGTTTTTCCCTTCATGGGCCACCAATTTATGTCTTCGCGGACATAAAGGAGCTTCAGTGAAACCCAAAGATACTTTAAAGTACTATTTAATTACATAAAAAAACTATAATTTACAGAGTATGTGCTTATCGTGCGAAGGTTATCGAAGGTGTCCTTTAAAAGTCACGGTTGACGTAAAGCTCTCGGCGTAAATAAACGCCTATTAAACTTTAAGAGCAATGTTACATATTTTAGGGAATTCGTCGTAGTCTTGGAAGGCTCTTGCTCGAGCCTGAACAAATAATAATTCGTTTATTGCATGAAAAACGGGTACAGTAGGGTGGAAGGTTAAAAACAACGATTAACACAGAACATGACCGTAATCTACCATGATCATGGTGTACAATATTGGAGAATAGTAAGTTATTATAATTAACATTAAATTTTGGCTTGATCAATACTTAATTACAATGTCAAGAATAACAACAAATTTTAAATAATAGCAAGATGTCACATATGTATACATATTAGTTTTACATTAAAGTCAATAGTAAAAACACATTTTAATTACTTAGTAACTAATTGGCATAAAATATAATATGAACTAAGTAGCATTAGATACGATCAAAATATTCACCAATCGTGTAAAAACAGTTATTAAGGAGCCATTTATTCAGCGTAGATCTAAATTGGGTGTCCTGTAGTACTTAAAGAAAGAGTAAAACAGCGTAATATTATATTATGACATTTATTCATTTAAAATTCACTGTTATACAAATAAAAAACATTAGTTCTTCTTCCAAAACACAATAAAAGCTTTGATGCCACGATTTTGTCGTGACTTAATGGTGTTGTACGGAATCGTGTCGCCGAAATTGTAAATCCGATCCGGTGTGCAATTACCGGCATCACACAAGCCATTCAAAATCACAGTAGTCGTCAAGGTCCTTAAAGAAATAACTACAGAGAGAAAAATAAAATACAATCATTCCAATAACAACAAACGTGATAAGAAGCAAACGTTGGCAAACGCTTCTGCCACTTTGACATTTCTTTTAACCATAGATTTAAAGTTTTTACCTTACTCCAAAACAGTGTATAATTATGTGTAAACTCTTTGGTGTTTGCTAATAATACCCCACTATCGTTATGTGTGTGGTAGGAACAAAAATAGCGGCGGATATTACATATTACAGAAAAAAGTGCCTTTATTCAGGTAAAGGATCATTACAACAAACTGAATACATTTTATTTTCGTTACTGTTTATTCCTGTATTGCCGGGACCCCCTTTCAGGCAGCCCCCCGCAACAAGAAGTGCACAAAGGTATTGCTTCCAGAATGTTCATACACTAGAAAAAGAACATAATAATACACTACTCTTTTCTCCAAGCCATTGATAAGTAGCGAACCACTACGCCACCGAAAGCAAAGAGGGGGGCCTCTGGGGGCGCAGCCCCCCGCTATAAAAAGAACACAAACACTACTCATTCTTCCCAGCCATTGATAAGTAGCGAACCACTACACCACCGGAAGAAAAGAGGGGGGGCTCGGGGGGCGCAGCCCCCCGCCATAAAAGTATACATACGCTACTCTTTCCTCCAACCCATTGCCCATTGATAAGTAGCGAAGAAAATAGGGGGGGGGGGGGGGGGGCACGGGGGGCCAGCCCCCCGCCATAAAAAGCACACACACGCTACTCTTTTTTCCAAACCATTGATAAGTAGCGAACCATTACGCTGCCGGAAGAAAAGAAGGGAGGCCCGGGGGGCGCCGCCCTCCGCCATAAAAAGTACACATACACTACTCTTTCCTCTAACCCATTGAAAAGTAGCGAACCACTACGCAGCCGGAAGAAAAGAAGGGAGGCCCGGGGGGCGCCGCCCTCCGCCATAAAAAGTACACATACACTACTCTTTCCTCTAACCCATTGAAAAGTAGCGAACCACTACGCAGCCGGATGAAAATAGGGGGGGGGGGGGGCAGCCCGCCGCCATAAAAAGTGTACATACACTACTCTTTTCTCCAAGCCACTGATAAGTAGCGAACCACTATGCCGCCGGAAGAAACGAGGGGGGGACTCGGGGGGCGCACCCTCCCGCCATAAAATTACACAAACACTACTCTCTTCTCCAAGCCATTGATAAGTAGCGAATCATTACGCCACCGGAAGAAAGGAGGGGGGCTCGGGGGGCGCAGCCCCTAGCCACAAAAAGCACACACACACTACTCTTTTCTCCAAGCCACTGATAAGTAGCGAACCACTACGCTGCCGAAAGAAAAGAGGGGGGCTCGGGGGGCGCAGCCCCCGCCATAAAAAGTACACACACACTACTCTTTTCTCCAAGCCACTGATAAGTAGCGAACCACTACGCTGCCGAAAGAAAAGAGGGGGGCTCGGGGGGCGCAGCCCCCGCCATAAAAAGTACACACACGCTACTCTTTCCACCAAGCCACTGATAAGTAGCGAACTACTACGCAGCCGGAAGAAAATGGGGGGAGCTCGGGGGGGGGGGGCACCCCTGCAACAAAAAGTATTTACAAATATACAACGCTTCCTCCAAGGCATGACATTGATAAGTACCAAACCAAAGTGAGAGGGCAGAGCGAAACTTTGGGTTTGTAAACCCCCCCCCCCCCCTCCCCCCCCACCGTAACGACAAGCGTACAAATACTTCTTTCCAAAACATTTCCTTCTGGATATTGGAAATGAAATGAAATTATTTTATTTATTTACTCTAGAATAAATTATATACGACCCTACGATAAGTAAGTAAGAAAAAGTAAATCATTACGCTGCAGTAAGCAGATTTATCAGTGGGCGTAACGCCCCTTCAGTGAAAAGAATACAAAAATAATCTTTAGGCTCCTAGGCCGTCATTCCTGACAATAGCTTCCCAAATTAAAAATGCCTAAACGCATGGGATAATGGACAGTTAATTGTTATACAGAACTTAATGTATCCGCTGTATGGCAATAAATGAATTCTACGCGGACGCAGTCGCGGGCAACAGCTAGTGAAGAATAAAATTAAATGCAATTTTAGTTAAATAAATAGATGCTACAGTTTTATCGTAGATATGTATCAAGAAAAACGGAAACTGGACACCACACCAAAATTAGAATTCCGTCGAAAAAATGTTTTTTTAATAAACCTTGATTACTTTTATAACAGTTTGTGATTTGGCTTAAGATAGGAATTTGTGTATTCTATTCAGAAAAAAATTAAAACTTCTAAAAAAATTAGTCCACACTATGATTATCAGCTCTGCCGCAATAATTTTCTCGCTGAGATAATCACCCAAATCTTGGTAAACAATTGGAAATAGTTTTCAAGCATAAAAATAACAATTCTATTGTAACTACTAAAGGGTCCCACGGTTGGGCAAAGGCCTCTCCTTCTTCACGCCACTCGCCCCTGCCGGGACAAGCTCCAAAGCAATGTCTATTTTATTTAAATCTAATTTGTCCCAATGAGTGCCGAACTTAGGCCCTTATATCAAGATAGCGAAATGTTATCCCACTTTTACGAGCAAAGCTTATTATTAGCTTAAACCTCCCTCTCCCTCTATTAGGACCTCCTCCTCCTTTTTTTGAAGTCGGTTAATTAACTAGCGTAGCTTAATAATTCGTCTCTACGCGTTGGTGAACATTTTTTTTTAATGATACCTTTAATGATACTACAAAATAAAAGTAAAAAAAAACGCAAATTAGAGCTTCGCAACCCCTTAGTATAACTCTTAGTATAATTACTAACTTTCACAATTCTTTAATGGCATTTTTAAAAATATACCCTCTAATTAACCTGCCAAGAGGCGTCCGAACTAAATTACAGTCAAGAGACGTACCGCAACATCACCGACGTAGAGCGCCAGCATGAGCACGACAACGCGCTGCACCAGCCCCATGGTTAATGTAGGAAATTTAAAATTCTTTCCGTATATTCTCTCTTTTGTAATATCAAAGCAATTTATTCTATTTACTAAGTTGTTATTAAAATTTCAATAAAATTCCTGATAATTCATTTTTAAATAAACATACATACCATAATTTTAGATTTTAGAATAGATATTATTTTAAATTATGCCTACGTATTACTACCTGTTACCCGTGACTTTGTCTGCGCATAATTCATTTATTGCTATCCCTCGGAAACTAAGGATATCTTGTAACAAATGATACCCGAACCATCAAAATCGGTTGACCCGTTGGCGAGTTTCAGTGGAATAACGAAACTCACATAATTGCATACTTACATAGACACTTATTTTTTATTTATTTATTTATTTACCATAAATTGTATGTAGTACTCATGTACTACAAAGGCCCTCATGGGTCTTAGTTCGACATGCAATCAGTGAAATGTCTCAATACAATTTTACCCATTGGGTGTAGCGATTTTATACAAAAAAAAAATCTATCAATATTATCTAGTTAGGTGCATCATTATATTACATCATTACGAGGGCTGCCTTTTAAGTTCCGTCGTTTGCAAACTTCCCGTGATTATAAAAAAAAAAAAACTAGTATCATCATAAAATATTTAAAATATATAGTAGTAATATAAAAGAACCGTTTCAGTACAGCGGCGGTTCAAAGTTGACAAGTCAGTTGTGAAAATGGAAATTTCGAAAGAAAATTTACGCGCGATAATTTTTTACAACTTCAAAAGGGGTTTAACGCATCTTCCGTGCTTTGAAGAGCTGACTACGGTTCTTAATAATAAAGCACCATGCATCCGGACTGTGGAACGCTGGTATTTAGAATTTCTACGTGGTTGCTCTAGTCTTAGTGATAAGCCCCATGAAGGCTGACCAAAAACAGCCGTGACCCAGGAGAACATTGATGCTGTACGGCAACTGATCGTCGAAGATCGCCATGCGACATACCGTGAGATAAAAGCTTCATTAAGCATTTCAGGGACCAGTGTTCAAAATATTTTGCATGATCACTTAGGCGTAAAAAAATTGATCTCGCGCTGGATACCACATTTACTTAGTGAAGACCAAAAAATGGCTCGCGTTAGATGGTGTCGCAAAACTCTGCGGCAATTCAACCGAGGAGACTCTAAACACGGTTATGACATTATCAGTGGTGACGAATCTTGGATAAATGCCTACGATCCAGATTCTAAACAGCAGTCGACTGTTTGGGTGTTCCAAGATGAGCCAAAACCGACCAAAGTAATACGCTCACGGAGCACTTCGAAAAAAATGGTCGCCACGTTTGTAGCGAAAATTGGCCACGTTGCCACCATTGTGCTCGAAGACCGTAAAACAGTTAATGCTGACTGGTATACCACTGTTTGTTTACCTGAAGTTATCGGCGAGTTCCGAAAAAATAACCCGAGACGTCGTATAGTACTGCACCACGATAATGCGAGCTCGCACACCGCCCGGCAAACAGTTGCGTTTTTAAAAGAGCAAAACGTCGAAAATCTGGAACACCCGCCGTACAGCCCAGACTTGAGCCCTAGTGATTTCTTCACTTTTCCAAAAATATAAGCAACGACTTCGTGGTCAAAGGTACCGGACGCCTGAAGAAGCGGCTGAGGCATACAAAACGGCCATTTTGGAGACCCCGACTTCGGACTGGATTAAATGTTTTGAAAACTGGTTCGATCGAATGAAAAAGTGTATTACATATCACGGTGATTACTTTGAAAAACAATAAATACCTTTTGACTCTTAAATTGTCTTTAGTTTTTCCAAACGAAAAAATTTAAAAGGCAGCCCTCGTATATTCATTTTATATTTTGTTAAACATAATGGTAATTGCATAATAATTTATTCATGGAATTTACAATTGAGTTAATAAAGTATCACAATAGAATTCATTTAGATTATAATGACACATTGCTATTAAATAGCTCTTCAAGGAAACCAATTATTTTTTGTCTGTCATCGCTTTCATTTCGAAAGGCAGCGCATTATAGACCTTAGTCGCTACGTATCTGGAGCACCTTCTAAACACTTACATGAACCCTGAAAACATTACACTCTTTTTCTTTGGGCAGTCGTGTAATAATATTATGTCCATTTCCCCATACGATGTGGTCGTCTCGTCAAAGTATGGGTCTTCTACTGAATTAGCTACAATCTTATTTGCCGTCCACACACGCACAATTAGACTGCTATTTTTTTCTGCTGAACGGTTTTGCGTCTTGTGGCAAAATGCCTCCTTTCTTTGATCAAGAAACAAAAAATAGAGCTTGTTTCGGCGCTGACGCAGATGAAGAAAAAAGGACAAAAAAAATTGGGCGTAAAAGTGGTTGCTTATCAAAAAGCGGTCCGAACAGATTCTTCGTGCTCCTAACAAACAACTAAATAACACAATAAAATAACTAAAATACTTGCTCTTGTATGGAGACCATACCATGGTTCCAATCGTACGGTCCCGGACAACCGATGACCTCGAATTTCATATTTCCGTCCAGGCTATAAGTACAATTCAAATGCCAATTTAGAGTATTATCACACTAGCGATTTGCGAGCGAGTGGTTCATACTAATATCGTTGGGGGCAACACGTTACGTAATCGCCTCAATACAAACCTAGCTAGCAAATCGCCAGTGCGATAACGCTGTTAGTCAAACTGGGCATAAAATTTTGTCGTGTTTAAGCCGTCTAAAGGGTACTTCCAGTTATCCTAGAAACTTGAATTTGGTATGAAGGTAGCTCTTATACTTAGCACAACCAATCAGATAATTTTGAAAATCTTAAATTTTTGGTATTATACCTAATACCAGGTACGACTTGGAGGATATGCTGACTGTCGGGTGAGGCCTCGCTTTCGGTGACGAGTACTATGCACCTCTGCAGACGCTACCCCTACAGATGGCCACACCGCCGACGATACACTGTCGGCCAGATGGTATTTACAAACAAGCAAACAATTAAGCCAAAGCATTATGGAATATAATTTATTTAACACCATTTATTGCGTTTCACTATTTGGTACAAAACCCGCCAGCCAACTATGCCAAAAACGATATTTACTAATACGTATGTCTATGCAGCACGTAACTAGGGATTTTTACGTAAATGACGTGATAAATATATGTATAGTAGTTCATGCAACCGTTACATAATGACGGTCCTTAAATCACGAGTGTTTTTATGATATGATATGATATGATATGAGTATCATGATAGGATCACACGAGTGTTTTAAAGCCTAATTATGTCGACTTGCATGCATTACTTTATTTACACACATACATTAATAAGATTTATAAGTAAGTACATTTCAGAAATAAACTCTTTTGAAATTGATAACTCTTTATTCAGAAATTAAACTTAACAACTAAAAGTAATGTTACAGTGTGGTGTTTATGTTCAGGTATAATCAATTATCATACGTGAATTTTTTCTGCATTAGTATTTTTTTTGTTTGTTGAAGTGGACAAGAGAAGTTTTTTTGCCAAAAAATAGTTTCATAATGTGTGCTGAGCCAAACAGTATTTTATTGTGTGTATGAATAATGTATCAATTGTGACAAAAGTTGATCACTTTTCCAAGTGTTCAATTATTCAAAGTCCTCAGAAAGGTGAAATAGCTGAACGTTGTTTTTAAAATCTGAAAAGAAGTTACTTACTAATTAACAAAATCTTTTTTTTAGTTTTTGTTTTTTTTTTAGATTAGCTCAGTTTATCCGTTTCCATCGGCGTGAAGCTTACCGTGACCATGGTCTGCACGTTGATCGGCGTCACCCCAAGGGCTTTCACCAGTATGGGGCTCTGGAGACGATGCAGCAGCAAGGAGACTGAGCGCTTGTTACTCAGGTCCAAGCTCTCCCAAGCCTGGCCATACAGTGCGTCCACCAGCATCTCGCTCTTTACAAACGGGACCATAATTAGAATCTACACGTTCAAAACACGTAGTACCTACTCGCTCCGACAAAGGCTATATAGAGCTAAACAAGACATTATGTCTAATTTGAGATGATGATGATGACTAACAGCCTTTCCCAATATTAAATCTAGGCAAGTACCTATCTCTTGTGATCTACACTTCAATTTTGCCGTCCCAATAAACTTACTGTCGATAGGAAATCGAACCTCTGTCTGCAATCTGACGACGGGAGAGTGGTGAGCATGAGGTGAGCCATCAAGATCATTATAATAATAATTCATTTATTTCGAGTAGCATGTGACTCATAGCAAATATACGTATATACAGGGTGTTTGGTGTAACGATGTAGGAACTTTAGGAGGTGATACAGGGGACTATTAGGAATAGTTTGAAGCCCATATGCCTTAGTCCAATATGTGATAGTTTTTTTTTTAAATCGAGTTTTTCTGATTTTTTTACTTGGTACCAAAAGTTGACATAAAAAAATATTTTTTAACAAACTGTGCAAACAATCAAATTTATTTTTTTACAATTATTAAAAACTACTTAGGATATTGATGTTTTAACCATCACCATCCTAAGTAGTTTTTATTACACACACACACACACACACATCATTCTTCATTTTGTTAGACACAATGAGTGTTTTCTGTCTGTTACAGCCAATTAAATTTAAATAGTAACTAGTAGTTTAAATAGTAACTAACGATTAAAATAAAGTGCGTGCAATAGTGTATTTATTTGCTTTTTTATTTAGAGAACATAAATTGTAAAAAATAAAAAAATTGATCTAAGAATAAACTTGCATACGGCGGTTGCTTGCTACTTCTTACGGGAGCTTTTTTGTTCCGTCGTGGCGTTCAACATGTTGACCAGTGATATTTTTTTTATTTGTTGCAATTATGTTGTAATTTTTATTTTCAATTACAGTAAACATATCAAGCATGTTTTTAAACTAATTGAAAGATTAATATCTTGGGAAGTTTTTTTTTTCACAGCCCGATAAAGTTTATTTTTTTGGCGGAAACCACTCATGGTGACCTACAAAATCGATAATAAAAAAAACGTGTAGCCAGTGGGGGGCTGGTTTTTTGTGATTGGTCAATCAATTAATTGCGGTGTTAATTGTAAAAAAATAAATTTGATTGTTTGCACACTTTGTTAAAAAAATATTTTTTTATGTCAGCTTTTGGTACCAAGTAAAAAAATCAGAAAAACTCGACTTAAAAAAAAACTATCACATATTGGACTAAGGCATATGGGCTTCAAACTATTCCTAATAGTCCCCTGTATCACCTCCTAAAGTTCCTACATCGTTATACCAAACAACCTGTATATTTAAGTGTATACCTATTTATAGCAAATTGTCAAATTTTATGTTTATTAAATTCGTTAGTACATCAAAACAAGATCCCTTTAAGGGATTAGTTCGCCTTTTTACATTTGCTTTTGTTCTGTTATCTGTTATTTTATGTTTTATGTGCAATAAAGAGATGTAAGTACATACATACAGGAAGTAAATTGAATATTGGGAACGGCTGTAAGTTGTTTAAATTATATAAATAATTTATCATTTTAATTTTATTCCGTTGTTATTTCGCGGAAAGTAACTACGACCTCCACAATCTAGAGGTAAGTTAATATTTATAAAGTTCTTTCGTATGTCGCTTTGTGGTTTAATAAATTATTTATGTAACTAACATAGTTATTAAGTTTATCGTTACTAACGATCTATAGTTATAAGTTTAGTTATATGGAATTTGAATATTTAGATAATATAAATGAACATACATTAAACGAGCAATGAGCAAGTAGGTATTAGGTGACAAGATGGTGGTACTTTTAATGTATGCTTTCAGTTAGGAGTAAGTACGATCGAATAAATAACTATTATTTATAGCTATTACATACCCTAGTGTTTACTGTTTCAAACACTATTGACAATATCACGAGTTGTCCAAAAACACCTACGGCTATGGGTCCATATCGTGTCAAAGACGCTGCATCCTGTAATAGAACTCGAAATTATTAACGAAAATCAAATAGAAACGAAGCATGGGTCAGACTGGGGAATCCTGTGCATAGACAAATCAAAGGACCACGTTTTTGATTTAAGAAATATGAATTTTAAAAATTTCTGCATCCTCTACGAGTTGAAACCGACTTGCGGCCCGTACAACCAAGACCTCTTGCATAAAAAATCCGGCCAAGTGCGAGTCGGACTCGCGCACGAGGGTTCCGTAGAAAGATTTTAACGCTTTTCCCAGTGTTTTAAGTTGTCCAGTATTAGCAAAGCGCTGTTCCTATATTTTGCTTAGGATTTTACTGCCATCTAGTGGCGAGTAGACGAACAAGCGTCAATGATCTTGAGCCCGCGCGTTATCCACAAAGTTCTCCTATTCGACGCTAGATGTCGTTAGCAGTGGTAAACAGTGTATATTGGTATGTGATATACACAGGCAGACAGTGCGCGAGTCCGACCCGCATTTGGCCCTTTTTTTTAATTTATTAACTTTATGTGAAAAAACTCATTACGACTATTTAAAAAAAACATTAAAAAAATATCACACGAAATGAAAATGAAATATTTAACATTCAAAATAGATAAACCTACAGTTTGACACAAAAAACTACGGAAATCAAGTAAAAAAAAAAAACCGGCCAAGTAAGAGTCGGACTCGCGCACGAGGGTTTCGTAGAAAGATTTTAACGCTTTTCCCCCAGTGTTTTAAGAAGCCCAGTGTAAGCAGAGCCCTGCTCCTAAGCAAAACGTACGCAGTGTGGGGTCGACTTATATTGGTTCTCGAAATCTACAGACAGACATAAAAATTTTAGATTTTGAGACTTTTTGTGGTGGTTGTGGTTGGGTTGCTGGCGGCGGATGGATGCGAGGGGCCGAAGACAGAGTGTTGTGGCGCGCCATGGAAGAGGCCTATGTCCAGCAGTGGACTGCTGTGGGCTGATGATGATGATGGATGTGCTATAAGAGCTACCTTCATACCAAATAACAAGTTTTTAGGACAACTGGAAGTACCCTTTAGGTTTTCGGATTTCGTCAATTTGTATGGAAATAGCCTTTTTGATGACTGTATCTTTGGATTGCGTTGACTTAGAAGGTTGATTTTTTCACAGCTTCAAGGGACCGCAGGCTTGAGTATTTGATATTAATTTCAGTATGCTACCTCCACGCGTTCCAGAGAAAAAGGGTCTTGACAGACAGACAGACGGACAACAAAGTGATCCTATAAGGGTTCCGTTTTTTCCTTTTGAGGTACGGAACCCTAAAAAAGAATGGGATTTGATTTATTGCGATGTGGTGATTGATTGATGATTATTTAGTGATGTAAGGAACAAAAAGAGTTGAAAGCTTACGCCAGCGGACAGCTCCAGAAGCATCAAGCAGCCGGACACGAGTTGGAATAGGTAGTAGATAGCCATGACAGGCCCGAAGAAATGAGACACGTTATCTGTAAAGCTTAACCCAAGCAATTTCATGTTTTGTTATGAATCTTGCACATTTATGCCACTGGTAATAGCTAGGTATACATATTAAAATAACAGCCTGCAGAGAATCGAATAGTAGGAAGGTAGGGCAGTGCCCTAAGCACGACTTGTCGAATCCTGCGTTACGTTACGGTTATCGTATCGAGATCGAGAAATCTCATACTAAATTTTAAATCCAAATACGCTCACGGGCGGGCGCTGTTCCAAACGTCATACAAACTCGTTATAGTTTACTATTCGATTTTACGTGACGCAGGATTCGACAAGTCGTGCTTAGGGCACAGGTCATTCTGCCGTCATACGGAAAAAATACGCATCCTTCGATTTATATGTGTTTATAGGTACATAAAAAAAACTAAAACTAGACAATAACGGAATTAGTATGTAACATTTCTATTGAGTTTAGCCGTAGTTTAGCGGTCCAGCCCCCCAAGTGCGCTAATATGTAGACAAATATATTTATGTCTATGGACAAAATATTCGGCCATGACGGTCATGAGATGACATGAGTACCTATTATTTTATCGTGGGTCCTAACATGCTAGTGACGAAACATAAAATTAACACTAGGTTTAAATTTATCCCAAGGAACTGTCAAAACAGTAGTAATTATGATTATCTACTTAAGCATTACCGTGCTAGAGCAGTAGGAGCAGTTGATAAATTTGTATGGAAATAACCTTTCTAGGGTTCCGAAGTCAAAATGGCCAAAAGGAACCCTTATAGTTTCATCATGTCCGTCTGTCTGTCTGTCTGTCTGTCCGTGGCATAGCTGAGAGACTATTGGCAGTAGAAAACTGTAATTTTGCATAGATATAATATTAATTAGGCCGTAAAAGTTCTGAAGTAAAAATTTAAAAAAAAATTTTTGGGGGAAGTATCTCTCCTACACGTAAAGTGGGATGATCTTTTTAGAGTGTGGGCTATCTTTGGATAGGTCTTTTAAAAATATTGGGAGTGTTCGAAGATCATTTTTCGATAGAGTTATTCGTGTGCGAAATATTTAGCTTTGAAGTGCTCATTTTTGTTAGAATCAAGTGTCCCCCCCCCTTTACCAGGGAAACTGTTATATTTGGAAATATGAAAAAATTAGAGCAGTAGTGCATATAGCGAATTTAAAAGGAAAACTATCAGAGATAAGTAGGCTTTACAGGTTTGGCAGTAATAGTTGATTAACTTATTATGTTTGTCTGTGTCGGTAACCGATATAAATTGACCCCACACTGCTTACAGTTTGCTTAGGAGTAGGGCTCTGCTAACACTGGTTTCGAATAGGTGTGATGAAAATACCTTTAAATTAGGTATGTATGCCAGGGCTTTTTCGTAATGGCTTATGAACCCTATCCTGGACGTGTTCGACACGTCCGAGTTATATTTTTATATGTATGGAATGGAGAATGGGCAAATTGGCTTATCGGCGGTCACTGATGAAATTAGTGTCACATGAAAGCCCTGATGTATTAAGGAATACTCTTTTAAATCACGGTAAGTAATAAAACTTTCATCGACAATAATAGGGCACGTATATTGGGGCTACACAACATCGTCAGATAATCAAATTATCCCTGGTCGCTCATAGACCGAGTTCCATACAAATTTTCCCATTCTCTTTTGAATTAAGTATGTATGTTTCATCTTACTTGATAATAAAGAGATGATGTTGAACGCACTTCTTTATATTCTCTTTGATGGTCAGGTTCTGCTCCTTGGTAAACATGGCCACGTTTACTAACACTGGTTTCCTGGATCCTATACAGTCGACTTTTACGACCCTCACATCTTCAGGCTTGGGAAAATCTGATAGGTTTTGTCTCAGTATCTCAATATGCCCGATTATTTGGAATGTAAATAATAAAAGAATACTGTCAATGCCACCTATCAATATTGAGCAACTGCTTACTATGTACATGTTCCAAACGGTAACGAACATATAGTGGTCTTGGGGATCAAAATTAGGATAGGCGTAGTAGATAGTCAAATCTTTGGACTGGTTGTTATCATGGTAAGCGCCACTGGTGACGTTGTTGACAATTGGAATCAAATTGAAGACCAATGCGCAAATCACCACTAAAGTCATCGTAAATACGATAAGGCGGTAGGAAATCCATTCTACTTTTGCATAAATCTGTTGGAGAAATAATGACAGCGTTTTACCTACCAATAAAACGGGAATTAAATTCTTACCTTTATTCGAAACCTTACATTATAACGAGAGCAGCGTTCGTTATATCGTGCATCAGGCGGTCATAATCTTTTTTACATACATTAACTTTTTTAAAAAATTTGTTGTTAATTACATTACAGACAATACATACTAAACTATCTTAGCTTGGCTTTGCCCGCGTGGCCTACAGGTAACAAATTATTTTTTTCTTCGGAAACAAACATTATTTACGCGCTAACGACCCACGACGCGACGACGATATCCCAGACAAAACTCACTCATCTCACTATCTGTGAGATCCAGTAATTGGCTCTGTGTTGCTATTCTCACTACTTATAAAATATTACCTATGTCATAAGCTGTTGGTTCTCTTTAAATAAATAAATAAGAAGCAATAAGCTATGGGCCCGTCTACCACATGCTGCCGTATAAAATAACGCTCTTTATACCTTATCTCGTGGGAATTTCGGAAAATCCTGAAATGTGTTTTTAGCTGTTGTTATTATTATTTGGATGCTAAATTTTAAGTCTTAAGGGTCACTTTCAAACGGATTTTTTTCCCCTATCCCGTGGTAATTTCGAAAAATCCCTTCTTACAGCGCCTCTGTGATACGCAAGGTATAATCGTGCCAAATTTCAAGTCTCTATCTTCAGTGGTTTGAGGTGCTGAGCTTTGATATATGCAGTCAGTCAGGACTTTGAATTTTATATAATGTATATAGATACCTATAATATTATAACTATTATAAGGTTTCGAATAACGGTACAGAATTTAATAATTTTATTTTTAAATATTCCAAGACATCCTTGTGTTCTTTCTATGCAGCTTTCAACTGAATAAAAATAGCATATTGTAGGTTAGGTAGAGTTCATGTGTATAAATATAATAACAACTTTTAAACAAAACTCTAATTTAAATACCTTTTGATAACGACCGCCCTTATGCTTAAAGTGTATGAGGTGAAATGATATCAAAAATAATTTCATCATGTATCCATACTTGTGGAATAGCGGTAACAAACTGCGCACCTGTGAAATTATATTCATACGTCAAATAATTACATATTAGCTTTTAAAACATTTCTTTCAGAATGAAAGTGACATACAACGTAACTATATAGTCACAACTATACCAAGATATGAAACTGCAATAATAGGTAATAATAAGTTTGACTGACAGAGTATTTGACTAGGCATAATTGATCCGACTTATTTCACTTTTCTTAGTAAGTAGGTATTTTATTTATTTCAAATTAACTTTAATAAACATAACGGCAGTGAAATGGCTGGAACATAATTAAAATCGATACAATATTATAAATACATATATATGTAAGTATGCTTTGTTCACTGTTAAATACGTAATTTATAGGTGAAGAAAATGTCAATAGCATTGCATTTCACTTACATAGTTTCGAGGGAATGTTTGGATACTTGGATACTTACCAAGGTTAATATGGCAAAGAAGCACGTCAGATACGTGTGACCGATTTCAAAGAATGACAGTACTTTGTTGTTGATGACTAAGAAAAATATTTCTCCGCTGATAGCCAGCACGGACCAAAAGATGATGAATCGCCTGAAGAACCAATATACCGGATGAATCCTGCCCGAGAACACTTCATATGGCCAAGACGCAGTTATTGTTAGAAACACTCGCATTATTTTGATGTAGTTGAGAGACAAGGGGTCATCAAGTCTGAAAACAAGATACATTTTCAGTGTTTTTAAACCCAGACGCAAAAAGAGAAAAAGAAAGTACGATCTGTGTATGGGTGTATCTGTGTATGGGTGTATCTGTGTATGGGTGTATCTATGTATTGGTGTATCTATGTAGCTGTCTGTGGCATCGTAGTTCCTAAACAAATGAACGGATTTGGACGCGTCTTCTTTTAAAGCTAGTTTAATCCAGATGATTGTTTGCTAAGTTTCATAAAAATCGGATCAGCCGTTTTTGAGATATTGAACCTTGAAATGAAAATGTCGGGGGTTTTTCAACTTCTCTAATGGCCGATTTTTCAATCTCCAGATAAGACTTTATTCCTCAGATAGAGTACCGAGGGGAACCTACAGAATATGAAATTATCCGAGGGTTGAAAAAGGGGCCTAAGTTGGTTAAGCGGAACAAATAATAAATTACTAACGATGCCTTCGGTATCTGAGGACTAAACGTCTCCATCGTTGCAGTTCTCAAGCTAGATTGATAGCTTCCCATCACAAGGGATGTTTCATTTAAAATAACCATAAGTACATTTAATGTACCAAATGAAGTACTACGTGCCTTCTAATTTACTGTCCAATGTGTACTTACCTATATTATTACGAGAAAATAAGTTCGTAATGTCGTGTATGAGTTACAGGTGCATTGCATTTGATTCTAACTAGCTGTTGCTCGCGACTTCGTCTGCGGAGAATTTGTTTACAATAATAAATCATTTAATTCAGATAATTCAATTCATAATTTATTGCTATACCGCAGAAACTAAGTATAAAGTTCTAAGTAACAAAATAAGTATGTCCATTATCCGAAGCTGTATCTAACCCCAGCAATTAAAGTAAAAACATAATATTTGTTTTTATGTGTAACATGTCGTCGGGGATACTGCAATACCGCGTAACTAGCACTGATGGTAAATATGTACTGCGTATCTGCACAACACCCATAGGGAAAATCCGCGTAACTGAAAACCGGAGACTGAAAACCAGCGGGCTCGCTGAGTCTCATTCCCTGTTTGCCTCATACCTACTGTACCTTTTGCTATAATATCTTTCTGTGAACCTGTGTGTTGGTTAATAAAAATGTCTTTTATTATTATTTATTAACTGGCATTGGTTAATACCGCGTATCTGGTAATGCTGTTAAAGAGGCAGAATTCATATAAAATACTTTTTATTAGAGTTAAATTGTAGTAATGAGTCACATGATATAGTTACTATTTTGTTTATTGTTAGGTACTCGCGCTTTGAAATATTGTTCACTTAAAATACTTACCTAGCAGTAACTTAGGTAGAAGGAAATTACAGAAATCAGGTATGGTAGATAACAGGCCGTCTTATCGCTTAAAAGCGATCTCTTACAGACAACCGAAATATAGAAACCAAGATGAAGATTATTAGCTAATGATTCCCAAGATGATGACTCGAGATGGGTCCACGACCCTCTGCTTCAGAGGCCATAAAAAGAACAGAATGAGCAAGTAACTTCCATTTATAAATGTTTTGCTTGTTGCCCATTTAGGGCAGACGAACGAAGGGTTTCCACGTGATCGATGAGTCGCGTGCAACACAACGAGTATGGAACTAGTCTAGTATCTGGCGGCACGACGTAGTCCTGCACGAGAGTATAGTTAATATGTAGGTAAAAGTACTTAACTCACTTAGTAAGAGAGGGTGGGGGTGGGTGCTTGCATGCGTGCCATTTCTTTTGCTTTATGGCTACGTGAGTTCTTTGATAATTATGTAAGTACCTACCGGGAAATGTTGGTCTCTAAACAGGTGGCCAATTGCGTGTTATTGCGACCACGGCGGCAGCAGTAGTGCCGTCGAAACGTCCAGGTAATTTTAGTAGATAACATTCTATATCGTGATTAAATTAAGTCCCTAAACGTTATTAGTAGCTCTACCTTTGAGTGAGAAATAAATGTAGAGGAAATGAGAACTGGTCACGATTTTTAGGGTTCAGTACCTACAGGAAAACAGAACCCTTATAGGATCACTTTGTTGTCCGTCTGTCTGTCTGTCAAGACCCTTTTTATCTGGAACGCGTCGAGGTAGCATGTTGAAAGCCTGCAGCCCCTTGCAGCTGTGAAAAAACTAAACTTCTAAGTCAACGCAATCAAAAGATAGTCATTAAAAAGGTTGTTTCCATACAAATTGTCGTACCATGAAAACCTAAAGGGTACTTTCAGTTGTCCTAGCAACTTGAAATTTGGTATGACGGTAGCTCTCACTCACAATCACTCAGAAAATTCTCAAAATCTTAATTTTTTATGTCTGTCTATAGATTTCACAGACCAATATAAGATGACCTAACACTGCGTACATTTTATCAGGAACAGGGCTCTGCTAACACTGGGCAACTTAAAACACTGGGGAAAAGCAGGATTTTTTTGTACGGAACCCTCAGTGCGCGAGTCCAACTCGCACTTGGCTGTTATTTTTTACCTACGCTGTACAGAAAGTAAATAGGTAACATTAAAATAATCAGTCCAAGCATGAAATTAGGTGCGCTCGCTTGTTGGTTCTTGGCTGCCCGCTGCACGCTCGGCTTCACGTGTAGCGCACGCACCGTCCCGGCTCGCGCGGTCACGTTTTCGAGGCGTCAGTCACCCCGAATCAGCCAGTCACATTACAGTTGCGTCAGCTAAGGAATTACCGATTAGCACTTGGCAGAAAGGGTTTTTAGACTAACTGCCGCATTCATGTGGCATCAATGGGTTAGTTTCCTGAAAAAAAAAACACCGTAATTTACGTTAAGTATCATGTTATCAAAAAATATTGCATAATTACATATTTTTCCCTGACTGCCGCCAGATAGGAAATAAAATAAGTTTATTTAAATATATCGACAAGCGTATAATAAATTATTTTTAGCTGCAATTTTCATTCATAATACCTCATCAAATCTTGCTACAACAGTAACCTATTTTCTTTCATAATTATGTACTCCAGTGTAAGTATGTATGTGTTATTCTATGTGCCGGCCGCTCACAGTCTAAACGGCTTGATGGACTCTAACGTGTGAAGTGTCATTAAATTCTGCTTGATTAATGGACGCTGTAAGCTGTAGGTACTATTTTAGTCAAAATAGAAGAGTGGGGGGGGGGGGGCGCCCTGAAACTACTTTTACGGCCATTATCTTGAAACTAGAGCGACTAACCACACATTCAATGGGTCATAGTTCATAGCCAGTCATAGGATATATTTTATTAATTTTCAAGAGACCTATTCAATGATACACTACACATCCTACATCATCGGGTAAGTAATTTAATTTTTGTAAAAAACTGATACCTCACACTTAAAAGTAGATATTAATTATTTTAATTTTAATTAACTAACAAAACTAACGAAAAGGAGGCAGTTTGATCGCTGGTTATTATGACGTCATACTTGAGTAATTCAATACAAACTTCATACTAACCGATTGTTTTGACATTTCGAAAAAAGTTGCTGATTTGACTATTACGTATCCCCATCGGCTGTGCAGCGGCATCCGTACTGCGCACGTGCGAAACGCGAGTAGCTCTTGAACTTGCAACATGGCCTTCCTGCCGGAGGTCGGGGATAATACCCGCTTCCGCGTTTGCCACAAGTGACGGGCTCTCGCTGCCGGGTCATTCTTGACAATTCTCATTCCCCTGGCATTATTTAAAAGTTTGTACTTATTTACACTCAAATATGAAATTTTATTTAGTTGTAAGCGTGTTTAATTATTAATCTATTTATTGTGTTGAATATTATATTTTGTTCTTTCAAATTTACTGTTATCTTTTCTGTATGTGTCGAATGTATGTGAACAAATCTCTCTCTCTCTCTCTCTCTCTCTGTCTCTCTCAATCAAATATTACTAAACTTTCGGTAACTTTTTAAGTAAAAGTGGGTAATTATATTTGTACAAATCATTGCACAAATAACGGAAAAACACAAGCTCAAAACAATATAATTCAATTGTTAACCCATAAATGCATGGTGATCCAATTACGATACTACCGAAATGACACAACTAGACATCACATTCACGTCAATACGACACTTTGTCAAATTGCACAAAGTTCTAAATAATTATATTTATTCAATAAAAACAATTAATCACAAAAAAAAATTACAAATGAACAAACTAAAGGTCAGCGCAAGGCTTCGTCAATAGGATTAATGACAAAAATAAGTAATAGAACTAACATAAAAAATGGTATCCGCAACATGGTTCGTCAACAATTAATACTAACTATAAATCCCCTCCCTGTATCGTGCCCGGCTCAAAAGTCCCCATTATACTGGCTGCATTGCCTCGCTGGACTGCAATGGAAACCTGTTGAACCAGCCACGATCCAGAGCGGGGATCGCAGCCCCTATCCCTGAGTCGGCGACCTAGCTCCCTAAATAAGTCTAGTGCCTCCGAACCCCAGGGCCCAGCTGTCTTGACCGCAACCGGCACAAAGTCATAAACCGGCTCCAAGGCAGAATATTTTACGTGCTTTAGCTTCGCGGCATTTTCAGCCGCGGAACCAGCTAACCGCAAAGTTTGTCTTAAATGGGACGCCGCAACACACATGGCGTCCCATAAAAAACAACGGCCTTTCCGCCAAGGAACATTGGTTGACGGTTGGCATTGACGGCAGGCGGCCGGACGATCTTGCATTGGCAAGATCGTCCGGCCGCCTGCCGTCAATCCTGCTAAGGCCCGGGGGCTCGAGCACACAAGGCACATTAGCCGACATCATAGCCCGCCGCACAATGTCGTTAATGGCATGGTGTCTCGGAAAACGACCCGCACACCTCTGGCAACTCAACCCATGGTGCCCGTCCTCCCCCACCATCACCCCACGCACACAGCGGTGCGGCTCGCATACCTTGTTACCCAACCGAAGTGCCACTGCTATCCTTAAAGAGTTATTATCGAGCAGGGCACCCAGTTGGGGAGACGGCAAAGCATGCAACCACGCCCCCGACTCAGGTCTAGCGACAGTTCTAAATTGATGTGTATTTTGACTTAAGTCCACTTCGGTCATTTTATTTTACAAATGAACTTTATCCGATATTATGCATTTAAGGGTACTTCCCTTATCCCTTTAGGGGATCTCTACTAGTCAATATTTTAAATGGTAGAGAGGTGTACCTAATTAGTCATTTGATTGTAGCTGAAATTTGCTAAAATAAAAGACGCCAGGGGAATGAGATTTCTCAAGAATAGCCCTGTAATGCCCAACTGACTCGACCCCTTATTCAATACGTTGATGTGCAGGACGTCATAGTAATAGAAATTTATTGTCTGGACTCTCGTCTCGTCTAGAGCAGTGCACCGAGCACGAACATTTTAATCCTACGTAACGTAATCGAGTAGTTAGTAACGTTATCGTATCCCCATCGAGAAACTTCGTATTTAATTTTAGTACCAAATATGCTCACGAAGGGGGGGGGGGGGGCGATGTTCCTAACGTCATATATTTTTTCTTGATTACGTTACCATACTCGATTAGGTTACGTAGGATTCGAATGTTCGTGCTCACTGCACTGGTCAACTTGTCAATTAGGTTTGTGCTGTATTTCAGTGCTCAGTTATGAAAATTAACCGACTAGCTCATTTGAACCAAACTGATTTCATAAATCTGTAAGTAGGTAGATACGTAGTGATTTCTTTATCACCTGTCAATTTATTATTTATAATGAATCTGTTCATTCTTTATTATGTAAAAAAAATGATTTCGTTGCTATAAGTAAAAATAAGGAGATATGATTTCAAAAGCAGTTGCATGAGATATCGACTGTCATATTTTGTCACTGATCATCTGTCCCTACTCTTAACATCACTGATCATCTGTCCCTACTCTTAACACTAACGCATAATAAATTAAACGAACAAACTCCACGTCAAACTGTAACTTTTAATCATGATATTGCCCTAAAAAAACTAATGGATAAAAATGTTGAGTCTCTCTTATTACTTAATGACCCAGACAAAGTCACCATGCAACTTATAGACAAAATTAAACAGTCCCTTAAAGAAAGCAAAAGTGTTAAATCTATTCCTAGAAGTCAGCGAACAATAAAGCCATGGATCACCCCTGGTCTGCTGCGGTGCATAAAAAATCGTAACAAATTACAGCAAAAAACTCGTTTGGAACCTCATAATGAAATACTAAAAATAACCTTTAAAAGATACCGTAATTTTTGTAATAACCTTATAAAAAAATTAAGGCGTAAATATGAAAGGGATCTGCTGGCAAAGTCTTCTAAAAATTCTAAAATGCTCTGGAAATCTATAAAAAGAATAACTCACTACAAATCTGTCAAAACAAAAAACACCGAACTACTAAACATTAAATCATCTCCAACTGAGTCTGTGGCTCATGTAAACAATTTTTTCGCTGGTATAGGTAAGACACTAGCTGAAGATATCCTTAGTGCCTCAGGCAATTACACATATTCAAATGCGAATGGTTCCAACCTGCCTGAGTGGACAACCTCTTCACTGGTCCTCCTGGACACGGACCCCCAAGAAGTGCATGGTATTGTCATGGGCTTAAGGACTGATAGCGCCCCTGGGTGGGATACCATAACTACTAAATTCCTCAAGCACGCCTGTACTGTTGTTGCCCCTGTGATTAGTCATCTAGCAAACTTGTGCTTTGCGAAGGGAGTGTTCCCTACTCCGCTAAAGCAATCGATTGTGACCCCCGTCTATAAGAGTGGGGAGAGTGATGATGTAAATAATTATAGGCCCATCTCTGTCCTGACCGCCGTCTCTAAAGTGATTGAAAAACTGATAAATAAGCGCCTTGTAAATTACCTTAACAAATTCAAAATACTCTCTGACCTCCAGTTTGGCTTTCGGCAATCAAGATCCACTGAAGATGCTATTCTATCCCTAACATCCTTAATTACTGAAAAAATAGACAAAGGTAAGAAATGCCTAGCCGTATTCTTAGATCTTAAAAAGGCATTCGATACGGTCTCTCTCCCCACTCTAATAAAGAAAATGGAGCGTGTCGGAATAAGGGGTTTGCCTCTGCGGTTGCTGGGTGACTACCTTCAGGGGCGCACACAGAAAGTGAAAATAGGAGATTTCACAAGTAGTGAAAATGTAATAACTTATGGTGTCCCCCAGGGTAGCGTCCTTGGGCCCACATTATTTCTAATTTATATAAACGATCTGACAAATCTCAAATTACAACATGCTCACATCTTATCTTACGCCGATGACACCGCCATCGTGTTTGAGGGGGAATCTTGGGAGTCAGTGTTCAGGAGCGCAGAATCTGGACTGTGCAGAGTTGCTGCCTGGCTGAGTGCTAATCTCCTTACGTTGAATATCAGTAAGACCAAGTATATATGTTTCAGTAAGTATGTTAGCGCGCAGCCAGGTACTAATTTAAATTTAAAAATACATACATGTAATCAGCATACTAGCCCTCTATGTAATTGTATGGAGATAGAAAAGGTAAGTTCAATTAAATATCTGGGTGTAATGCTGGATCAGCGCCTTTCGTGGTACATGCATCTTGAAAATGTAAACAATCGAATAAGGAAACTGAACTGGATCTTTAAGATATTTAGGCATATTACAACCAGGGAACTTATGAATCAATTATATGTTACCCTAGCACAACCTATAATGAGCTACTGTATTACTGCGTGGGGGGGTGCTGCCAAAACAAAATTCTTGGAAGTTGAAAGAGGTCAGCGATGCTTACTTAAGCTAATGTACTTTAAGCCATACAGATTCCCCACAAGTGAACTTTATGAAATTAGTGACCAATTATCTATGAGGAAACTGTATGTCTTTCGTACGGTGCTGAAGTTACACAACACTTTGGAATTTAAACCAATGATAGAAGGCCGTGGACGAAAAAATAAAGCGGCCCCCCTACCTACCGGTAAATCCCTGTTTGCTAAAAGGCAATACAAGGCTCAGTCGGCACATATTTATAACAAAGTAAATAATAACATAAGCATATATCCACTACAGCTACATAAGTGTAGAGATGAACTTATTAAATGGCTAAAACCGCTCAGTTATGATGACACGGAGGCGTTACTACACTGTACTAATTATTAATTTACCGTCTTTGTTGTGGCTGTTTTACTGTAAGACTGCATAAGGTAAACAAATGAACTAGAACTCACACACGCACACGCGCACACACATACACACACACACGCACACACGCACACACACACACACACACATACTCACGCGCGCGTAATTTCATAAAATGAAATATAATGTAAAAGCTATGCTGTGCTATATATATAAAGATAATTATATGTATTATGCATATATCAAATAAAATAAATTTATGAAATATGTTTAAATGCTACAAGTGCAACTGATTTGGGACTTGTTGATATGGAGGAGCGGGACTTCCTGACACAGGTTTGCAGACCTACTAGGAAGTCCCAATCACTGATGTAATTTAGACTTAGGTTCTAAAGAAATAAACAATTTTTCATTTTCATTTTCATTTTCATTTTCATTTTTTTCATCGACTGTTGGTTTTACATTACATGTTTGGTTACATGTTTATTTTATCATGAACCTCGTCCCCATTTCTCCTCTTCAAGTCGGGTACTAGCTAAAATCAATGATATTACACATAATATCCTTGGCTAAAATTATATCATTATCATTAGCTCATATCAAAATTATTCATAATTAGGTATCTGAAATTAAATAAATAATTACCTATTTTCTATTTTGTTTCCGGCCAAACCCACGACGCTTGAACTTGTTGCGTAACCTTGTCCGAAGCGAGGACACCCTCCCTCCCTCCCCTCCCCCCTCCATCACTCGATCATACTTAAATACAGCATTATTACACGATAAGGAAGAATTATCCCTATGTGACATTCATGTTGATTCGTGTGGTAGTGGTGGAGGCACTGAGTGAAAATATGCATGTTGCAACGTAACTGTTTTACATGTGTGGTCGCAGGTGAGCAAATTTATGCTTTTTAGTTCTAAATTCATTTAAGCAAAATAATGGCAGATAGGTGAACACTATTATGTCTAGCGAATCGTCGTGTTTTGTGTTTGCGTTTCGATCATACTCATACCCGAAAGCGAAGATCGAAATAATGTAGATAGAGCCACCGTAACATTAAGTAAAGATACCTACTATGTTTAAGATGTACATAAGTACGCGTACCTAATAGTTAAACCACAAATCATTGGTCAAGTACGTCTAAAAAATGATTACATTATTATAACACTAGCAGCCCGTCCCGGCTTCGCACGGGGTAGACAATTATAAAATGAAAAAAGTTGTTGTAGTGACATAACTACAATAGTTGGACATATGCTACCGCGGAGTTTTTTGTAGACATTATGATGTTCTTCAATATTGTTGTACATTATTTTGTTCTATCGCTAATAGTTTCGGCAGCGCATTCGACGAAAGACATTTTAAGACTCATTTTTCTACACCTTCGGTTACATTGTTCAAATTTTACCAAGGATCCCTAATTTTTTTCAAAATGAAATGTAGCCTATGTCAAATTGGAAGAATGTAGCATTCAATTGGTGAAAGAATTTTTTAAATCGGCCCAGTACTTTTTGAGCCTATTCATTACAAACATACAAACATACAAAAATAGGTACAAATCTTTCCTCTTTATAATATTAGTGTAGATGTAGATGTAGATGTATTTATTTACTATAAGATATTGTTAATTACCAGATTGCATTTATCAGTTTGAAAGCACAGATACTGATAAAACCTATACGATGATAAAGGTTGAGCAAATACCTTGACCTTGACATACAGTCAAATTTGATTCTTTACCTAACGTAGAACCATCTCACCGTAAAAGTTCTGTAAAAAATTATACAGAGGATTATGGATCAAGTGGGACGATTGTACTTTCTGTGCCCTAAGCACGACTTGTCGAATCCTGCGTCATGTAAAATCGAATAGTAAACTATAACGAGTTTGTATGACGTTTGGAACAGCGCCCGCCCGTGAGCGTATTTGGAACTAAAATTTAGTATGAGATTTCTCGATCTCGATACGATAACCGTAACGTAACGCAGGATTCGACAAGTCGTGCTTAGGGCACTGAAATACCTTCGTATTTTCAATAAGTCACTGGTCGTGCTTTATCACGACATGACAGCTTGAGTTAATGAGTCACACGAAACAGTGTGATTAAGGTGCCTTAGTAAGGGGGTCTAGACCTTGCCAGACTATCTAAAACTAGATTAAAAGGTTTGCTGCAAGTGACCGTTAGAAATGAACTCAAAGAAAACTGACAAACCTGACCTAGGCACTATTTTCTGTAAATAAATAAATAAATAAATGTCATGGGACAATCGATGGACACCAATTGGCCTAATCCCATTCTAGGCTTCATAGCCAGGTTTCCTAACCACTAGGCTACCCAGTCGTCATGCAAAAGATATGACCATAATTATAACACACTTTAAAGGCCTATGACGAACAATTGCATCACTTTTAAAGCGGCAATTTAAGTAAATCTTATAAATTCAAAATAGTGTTATTGTTGCTCACACGTTGCAAGCCAAGTATTATTACGATATTTTTGCATACTTAATGAGCTTAACTAATGTTAATTATCGGTAATCATCATCATTATCGGTAAATTAGCCGAAATAATTATTATTATGTGACATAAGGATCAATAAGTGTCATTAAAATTGGACAAAATAAATGATAGCCAATTTTACTCCTTTAAACAACACTGATTTTAGGATTTCGTACAGAAAGAACAATATTAGGAGTAATGTTAGGTAGGTACCTACTAAGCATGCGCTGCTTGTTCGCCTGTCTTTCTTACATACCTTTAAAAGTTTTCTCTATCTTTTAAACTTTACATACTTAGCGAGTAGAAACGTTAATTGAAAAAAAAAATCTATTTTGTGGGGTATTACATTAAATATACGTTATACGTTTTAATTAAGTTACTGCGAACTGACATATATTTTTTTTATTGTTTACGGAAATCCACACCGAGGTAACCTTCGCTGAGGCTAAGCCGGCTAGATAAAAATCAAACCAAGGAATTTATTTTATCAAAATCAAGTTTACGAATCATCCACGTACGTCTAGACCTCGTTATCTCAGGGCAGTGACGGCATAATAGGGAAACATGGGGGCAATTGGCACAGTTTGATATTTATTGTCAATCGGTAAACTAATTGCTATTTAAAAAAACCGTGCGAGTCGGACTCGCGCACGAGGGTTCCGTAGAAAGATTTTAACGCTTTTCCCAGTCTTTTAAAATGTCTCGTGTTAGCAGAGCCCTGCTTCTAAGCTACGCAGTGTGAGGTCATCTTATATTGGTCCTTGAAATCTACAGACAGACATAAAAATTTAAGATTATGAAAAATTTCTGAGTGGTTGTGCTATAAGAGTTATCTTTATACCAAATTTCAAGTTGCTAGGACAACTGAAAGTACCCTTTAGGTTTTCACGGTACAGACAGCAAGTTGTATGGAAACAACCTTTTTAATGACTGTATCTTTTGATTGCGTTGACTTGGAAGTTTGATTTTTTCACAGCTTCAAGGGACTGCAGGCTTGAGTATTTGATATTAATTTCCACGCGTTCCAAAAAAAAGGGTCTTGACAGACAGACAGGCAGACAGACGGACAACAAAGTGATCCTATAAGGGTTCCGTATTTTCCTTTTGAGGTACAGAACCCTAAAAATAACAATTACCATTTGAATTTATCTAAATTTTTAAGCTTTCATTTCCATTTTTTTACTTAAACATTCACACATTATACCTAGATATTTCGACATAATTTTCTCGTTATTTATATTTATTATAATCTAATCTTTATAGGTATGGACCTTCGTGGTCAAGGGTGATCCGATAACTTTAGACTTATTCATTAGCTATGGAAAGTTATATTGACAAGGCATCAATACTCAGTAAGTATTTATGTTAATTTACGGTTTTTTTTTCGAATTGGTCTCATACTCCCCTATTATGACACTTGTGACATTTTACTGTCCTGAAATAATGAGGTCTAGTACCTATATATTACGGGAGGTAACGACAAATTTGGTAACGATCTCCTAAGTGAGCTAAGTACTCTGGTTTACATGATAAAGAGCACCTCTCTGATGTCAAATATGTTGGTCTGTCTGCGCGCAGTGGCTGTGTTAACTGTATGTATTATGGCGCTTGAAAAATGAGTTATCGTGGATGAATAGGCAAGTTATTACAACAAAACATACAAAAACAAAAATAATAATAACTATAATTCAAACTAGAACCTAAAATGGAAAACGTTTCCCGAGTCCGCTACCTCGGGGCAAGGTGCCCAAAAGGCTGGTGGCGTTGCCTCTTTGTATAGCAATGTCTATACGTTGGCCAAAAAAAAACGATAAGGTAAATGGCTGAACTTTGAAAAATAATAAAGTACTAGTTGCACTAATATAAATAGAACAAAAACTGACCAAATATTTGGTTGAGTTATCGAGCAATCCTCGTTCAAACATGCTTTATTGTGACAAAAAAAGTTTATTAAAAAAATGGTATGAAGGCAGTTTTTTGTTAAGTAAGTATATTTTCGAATACTCTGCCTCCTTAGGCACCCTTGTGCGTTTTTGGAAGTGTTCGAAATCTCTACTCGGCGTATTGTCGTAAATCACGGTTCGCTCCCCTCCGCTCCGCTTTAATAGAAACGCACCCTAAAAGCCTAGTAATTCTGCTGTTCTCGCTTGTCGCTCAACATAGCACTCTCCTACTCGGTGAGTCAGTTTACTGACAAAGCGATAACGACTCACGTGCTGTGTGCCCCCCGGTAAATTTTTCACAACTCTTTTCCTGAATGTATCGAATGTAATGTAATGCATAAGAAAGCTGCCCTCTTTTATATCTTCAAGTGATTTTCTCCGGTCAAATAATATCATCGGCCATACCATTTTTAATCCTTACTGTCGGTATAATTGTTTACCTAGTGAGTTTTCTTGAAATGATTCATTTGTGAGTATTGTAAGAGCTATTGTTTTTAGAAGAAAAAAAAACTTTTTGCGGAGTTTCTTGCGGCGCATTCTTCGCGGCAACCATGGTATTTCCGAGAGCGCTGGTAAACTCAAAAAATGACGTGTAAAAGAGCATTCAAATGCCTATTTACTGAATACAATTTTGATTTGATTTGATAATTATTTTCAAGGAAAAAAAAAACTCATTTATTTGACTATTATTTGTATAGGTGTACAAATAATGGTCAAATAAATGAGTTTTTTTTCTCTTGAAATTACCTATATGTCGCGCGATAAGAGTATTTTTGTTTAAGCACCCGCCGCGCAGAGACGGGTGAAGAGCGGTGAAGGTCACGGGGAGGTTCGCCCACTCCCGCCCCGACTCTCGGTAACGAGGCTCGTGCGAATCACATTGCGGTCGCTCCTCGCCACGGACGATCCTTTCAATGAATATCGCGAATTATCAAGATTAAGTAGCTGTGGTGTAGTAGCTACCATTACCAAGTACTCGTGATTATTTAATTGTCAAGCAAAATTATTGAAAGCACAGTTAGCTCGGCAACGGCTGCAAGGTAAGTGGTTTAGTTTTTCAACACGGTTGTTAACAAGTTATATTTATTATATATAAGTTATAAATATAACTTGTATATAAGTTGTATTTTTATGTGAAATTTTGTATTTTGACAATTTGAGATTTGTTGTAATATAATAAAAAAAAATAGATTATGCCAACTTTGTCGTTATTATTCAGTAAGGGTTACTTTACACTTACACTTATAATTTTATTTTAATCAGTAATAATTTAGGTACTAGTGGCTCTGTGAGCTGTGGACTTCGCGAGCTCATTATTCAATATTTTTTGTTTTTTTTTTAGCTTCCAAAAAACGTATCTAAAAAAATACCCTTCTTTTTAATTATCGAACCTAGTGAACCTAACCACAAATTTTCACGAGAATCGGCACATTTTTGAACATTTTTAGTTTTTTTTTTAAACATACGAAAGCATTTTTGTCCAAGTTGAATCGGAGACGCTTCTCCTCGCTTCGTTCGGTCGGTCAATTTCAATGAAAATTGTGCATATAGAGACCAAAAAAATACGTTAGGTTTTTACGTCTCAACAATTCTAGTAGGTATGTGCGTCATGGTCTTATTCCTTAAAGAGATAATGAGTCTTGAACTGACAATAGCAGTTGATTAGCTGACTTCGGCAATTAACTGATAGGCATAACCTACTAGTTTTGCGTGCTTCTGTAATTTGCACTAATATACCTTAATATCTTACCTATAGGTAGGTAGGTCCTACGCTTAAGTATTATTGACTTTTTCACTCAAAACAAGGTTTAAATAGGTTGTTAATAGCTTATAAGATTTTTTTTTTTTAACTGCTGATGGGCAATGGCATGCTATAGCGGTAACAGCTTGGGTTTTTCAGTTTCTCTAATCTGGCCTAGTGGGGGGGGAGGGGAGGGAGTGTGGAGAGTAAGACAGCCGGTGTAATTACGGGCACAAGAGGCATTTCATATTAGCTCTCTAGGTTGGCAACGCATCTGCAAACCCCTGGGCTTTCGGGTGGTGTCTATGGGCAGTGGTGATCGCTTACCATCAGGTTACCCACTTCCTCGTTTGCCTTCCTTGTGTATTAAAAAAAATGGCAATAAAAACTAAGCTTTATGGTGTGACGCGGTCCGTCGTTTATGATGTTATGTAAAGATTACGGGATAAATAAATTAATATCTCTAAATAACAGAGATGTTCAGGAATCATCAAAAAATATCTCTAAATTATTCTCTATCGGACACGAGATGACGCTTTTATGTTATGTCAAGCCAAATATTATGTATTTTAAACATTTAAACACCTTGTATTGATTTAAACTTTCGCAATTTACACACATTATCATGATACTCGGAACTGAATCGCGTAATTTTTAAATTTAAATTTAAATGCATATTTTGACGTGATCCAGTCCCGAGTATCATGACAATATTTAAACACCTTATTCGCCATTTCGCAGCTTGTATGGAAAATGATGACCAGTGAGGAAAAG